>CM051706.1:7027400-7039900 GCA_028022725.1 Lycodopsis pacificus | reverse complement strand
AAATTTGAAGACATTTGCTCAATGCGTTCCTGAGATATTACCAGAATGGACAGGACGGACAGGCAACCCCCGAAAACATGATGCTAGCCACGGCTGAATCCAACGCAGAGGCATAAAAATATCAATTCGTTTTAAACTAGCTTAGCAGATTATGTTCAAAGAAGTTTCACTGCAGAGTTTCGAGATTAAGTTGAGCAAAGTCTCTGCTTAAAAGTCTGCCAGAACACAGTGACTGGTCAATACTGGCCGATACCGGCAGACGCGCATATATATCGGCCCGACCCTGGTTGGTTTGCGGTGGGGTGTCAGCAGCGGCGTCCCAGCTCAGGACGGTGCCGGCTCCATCCTGCAGTGCCACAGAGGGAGTTCCTGGGCACAGGGCCACCTGTCAAGAGAGAGAAGGGTCCTCCTCAGCATCCCAGTTCACCAGGACTTCACGTAGACCACCGAGACAGCAGAATCCTGCGGTACAGGGAGATCTTTACCGAGTCAGCCTGTGGTGCTTCATGCATTATTAAGATGTGGGATGCCATGTTTGAGGATATGTCTGAAGAATGTACAGAGTGTCTACCTGGCTACAAGAATAAGAGTGTGTCTGGATCTAGAAGGCTGGAGTACGTGTGTGTGTGTAAACCCAGCCAATACCGACCGACAAAGCACCAGAACCACTGGTCCCCTTGCCTCCCTCCAGACGCCACAGATGGACCAGAGAACAAAAAAATAAGAATATTTAGGCTCCGCTTGCTGGACGACTTCCCCAACAGAAGACCATGTTGACAGATGCTGTGCAGAGCTCAGCTGTGGTGGGTGGTGCCGGTTCAAACCCTGCTACCAAATGTTCCAATAACATACTTAATCCATGTATGTACAACTGTACCTTTATGGACCAAAGAGGCCTGTATGTGTGCTCAAGGTGCAATAATAAAGATTTGTACTGTGCGCCATGGCACTGTGACCATAATACACCCACCGCGGCACTCCCAATTCTACTTCAAAATACATGTGTCAAGTAGTTACGGGACAGTGGTGGTAAAAGTTAGTCTGGAGCCTCGCTGTCATAATTATGATTATTTTTTTAAAACAGGAAATCAGACAAGAAAGTTGTAATCGCTGCATTAAAGCAGTGAAATACTGAAAATATACATATATTGATGCTTTTTGACAAAATATGTTGTTGTATGTATTTAATATATCTAAGAATCATAAATAAATACTGATAGCTGCTCTGTTATCCTTATCTAAGTGTACAGGAAGCTGATGTGCAGCATGGACCACCAAAGATTGAAGGAATCCCAGTTTCAGACTGATCTGCCCGGGTGGTCCACCGCCAACGCCCTATTTTGGGCGAGAAAGAACCTTCCTACAGGCCGCTGGAGGCTGTGCCAAACACCGGCTGATGTTTCTGCACTTCCTCGGTCAGCACAGCAGGCTGATAAAAGTTCACACTTCATTTAAAATACAAACTATACTGTACGTGACTTCCAAATAGTGACAGTTTACAACAAGCATTGTAACTTTTAAAGCCACAGCATTCTAGATGCTTTCAGCTCTTTGAACTTCACTAAACCCAACGTGGTAAACCAAGGGTAATTACTCTATAAATACAAACGGTGTTATATTGAGATATATATATATATATATATATACATATATACAGAGACTCACTGACAACAGGTTCATTGACTGAAAGGTGTGGAACGCGTATATTTCGAGAGGCAGCACACCAAATCAGGGACAAGGAGAGCGGCACAAAGAAGCGTAGAATGGCCGGCGTTGTGCAAGCTAGAGAAAACAAGTTGGGAATATTTCGAGGAAAAGCTAAATATAGGACGGATGACCAGCATCTTGCTATATCCGTCCCCCCACGTCTAAGGTTGGGCTGTTGCTGCGAGTGTTTGTGGTTTCAGGGAGTGAGCGTGGGTTTCGGTATGAGGCCGCTGACTGAAACCCGTGACACTGTTTGCAGACACTCATCACCACCGTGATGACAAAGGCCTGCAGCCACGTGAGCAGCGTCTCAGAAGACTGTGTGAATCAACCCCGTCTGGTCAAGTCTCATACCACCTGGTGGCATAAGGAAAGGCATCATCTTAGCTTCTCAACTACAAGAATGACAATCAACATAATAGCAAGCATTTTGCTTGTTAATCCACTTTAAAATGAAAGAGGTATTGGTTTGTTGTATAAGGAAAAACAGCACCAACAATCAAACAGCCACGATTAGTCGATTAGCCAAACAGAATTGCCAAACATGTATTAGTTCCAGCTGTTCAAATGTGACTATTTGCTGCTTTTCAAAACTTTTTTCTGACATTTTATGAGCCCAAAAGCAGCAGCGCCAAGTTATAATATTAACGATCTAACCTCAAGATACTCGGAGAATGTGAAAGATGTGAAACCAAAGAATCTTTCAAATTAGATGTATACTTTTGCTAATAATACAATTTCTGGTACCGATTGGATTCCTTACTTTACGAAATATCAACGAGAAAGTCGGCCGCATTTGCAGGTCAACAGGTTGAGACGCTGGCTGAGGTTGAGATGAAGATGCTTGAATCTAAAATCCCTGCCAGTGAGAGTCCATCAGTGCATAAAGAAGAACCAGGGAGAAAAGCAGAACCAGGAAGCTAATGGATGGCCGATAACAACCACACGCCAAGTCTTCACAGGAGCTTGAACGCTCTGCACGATGTTATATAACTCAGATGGATCAATACCAACGCTGCTGAGCCTGATGCATCTGGCCGGGCTGTGTGCGCTGGGTTAAGCAGGATACAGAGTAAAAAAAACACACACAGTACATCCCCCCCCCCCGCCCCCCACAAGCTGTAAATGTGAACCAATCTGCTTGGATATCAAGGTGATGTAATGCAGGGAGAGAGCAGCCATATGATCTCTTCTTTCACCAACAGTGAATCAACAGACAGTCCGTGTGCCAAAGAGGCTCTGCGTGTCCAAGAAGCTGAATCGAACAAACAGAGACGCTGGTGTGATATTCTGACACACGCTCACGATGCTTAGGTCTATACCTGTAGGAACCAGCTGAGTCAGCAGTACCGCTATCTACCGCTGATGCCGTCTCTGTCAGGATAACGGACAACAGACCGACTGTGGGACACATACAGGAACAGAGACACAATGTTACATAAGGAAAGAGCCCGCGCTGTAGAAGCACATATCCTCTCTGCTCACAGAGAACCCCACCTGGATCCACCATGACTTTCAACAGGAGTAAGCAGAGGACGGGACAGAGGACGGGACAGAGGACGGGACAGAGGACGGGACAGGACAGAGGACAGAGGATAGGAGAGAGGAGAGGACAGAGGACAGAGGACGGGACAGAGGACAGAGGACAGGACAGAGGACAGGACAGAGGACAGGACAGAGGACAGGACAGAGGAGAGGACAGAGGACAGAGGATAGGAGAGAGGACAGAGGACAGGACAGAGGACAGGACAGAGGAGAGAGGACAGGACAGAGGATAGGGTAGAGGACAGAGGATAGGATAGAGGACAGGACAGGTCTGAGGATAGGAGAGAGGAAAGGACAGAGGACAGAGGACGGGACAGAGGACAGGACAGAGGACAGAGGATAGGAGAGAGGACAGAGGACAGGACAGAGGACAGGACAGAGGAGAGAGGACAGGACAGAGGATAGGGTAGAGGACAGAGGATAGGATAGAGGACAGGACAGGTCTGAGGATAGGAGAGAGGAAAGGACAGAGGACAGAGGACGGGACAGAGGACAGGACAGAGGATAGGAGAGAGGACAGGACAAAGGATAGGACAGAGGAAAGGACAGAGGACAGGGGATAGGAGAGAGGAAAGGACAGAGGACAGGACAAAGGATAGGGTAGAGGACAGAGGAGAGGACAGAGGAGAGGACAGGAAAGAGGAAAGGACAGAGGACAGGACAGGTCTGAGGATAGGACAGAGGATGGAGAACAGGTCTGAGGATCAGACAGGGGAAAGGACAGAGGAAAGGACAGAGGAAAGGACAGAGGAAAGGACAGAGGAATGGACAGAGTAGGTGGGGAAAAGCGAGTGTGGTGTGGAGGTCGGTGTGAGGTACTCGGGTCAGTTTCCTTGCACTCTAAACTACTTTCTCCTCAGAGGCTCTATCAATGCAATGCTACGTGTCCACACTACATTAAAGCTGCTGCGATCAATATTTGAAGTCACTCGAGAGACAAACCCACACGGAGTTATCACCCGACTATTCCCCAAAGACGTTTTCACCAGCATCTTCAGGCTACGGCTAAACTATTCAGATTTTTGCAGCAATCTGTACCAAATATGATGTGTAGGCTGGGACATCTCTGCTGCATGATTGTATTTAATCTATAATGCTATTTTACCTTGAACAAATATTGCACCTCCAGCGATTTGAAGAGTCAGAGTGCAATAAAATGATGATTAATTGTGCTCACGTTGAGCCATTTGCCTTCACACAGCACGTTTCAGGCCGCATATTTGTTAAAAAAATGTAATAATCAACAGGTTGTTTCTTAATGAAAATAATAGCTAAATACCAGAGTGAAAAAGTTGTGTCGTTTCTAAGATCATGACAATTTAATGTAAAATTGAGTAACAGGTTGAAAATGGTTGAGACGTCACATTTTGTTACCATGGACATTGTTCACAGTAAAAGCACAAGTGTCACTCTTAATAACACTGACTGCTCATTCCAAGTCACAAGTCACTCCAGTGAGCCGTCACACACACACACACACACACACACACACACACACACACACACACACACACACAATAGTCGGAGGTGTATAGAATGCATTGTGTTCAGTCGGACTAATGTAATAATACCATAATAATGGATCAAACACGATGTACACGTTCTCAGAATGACATGTTTCCAGAGAGCAGGGGCTTCCTTGGATATAATAAGTGAGTGTGTGTGTGTGTGTGTGTGTGTGTGTGTCCACTAGGTGATTTGTGAATGAGACCTGCAGCTGACAGGCCTTCTGCCTAACATGCTGCTCTCTCCACGGGGTGGGTCGCAGAAACCAGAGGCCCTTCCACCTTGCAGAGCAACCCAAGCTGGGTCCATACGCTGGCCTCCAGGGTCACCGACAGCATCCAACCAATTCCTATGCACCTCCACACATACATACACACACACACACACACACACACACACACACACACACACACACACACACACACACACACACACACACACACACACTGTAAACACGACACTTAACACCCGAGCATACGGTGTCCACAAAGCACACGTGCACCCTTTTTTCTGCCAACACGTTTCCCCCGTGCTCAAGCACATGGGCAAGCAAATGCGTAGGCAAGGATGTCAACACACACACACACACACACACACACACACACACACACACACACACACACACAGGCGAGTGTATCCTTTCATTACAAGGATGAGAGTCAATTTCCGCTCCCGTCGTCGTCGTAGGCCGGTTGCCGGCGGGGAGGAAATCTGTTCGCTTACGGCGGTTTTGACATTCTAGCCGGCATCTCTGCTGCTGGGGGAAGTCCTGATGATGGATGACCGGGGGGCCACCCGAGGGTCCCCATGCTGCATGACTAGCTGGAATGTTGTCACCCTTATCTAAGCGTGTGTGTGTGTGTGTGTGTGTGTGTGTGTGTGTGTGTGTGTGTGTGTGTGTGTGTGTGTGAGAGAGTGTGTGTGTGCACTACACATCCTCACTCGCATGGGAGTGCCGGTTACATGACACATCTTAAATCATAAACACAAGGTTCTGTGCAAAGTACGCGATGATTTATTACCGCTGTAGTCGCTTACAGTTAAAAAAAAATTTGTATTTTCCAGGTGTGGGAAAGGCAAGAGCACAGAGTTTGATGATATATTGCACCGGAAAGAGATTTGTTCCAATGAGAGGAATGCAAGTTCAGCGTTATGCACAGTAAGCGCCGTAGGACGTTTCCCACTTCCTGTTCAAACTGTAGCGGATGGTCAGAATGAATGTTGTGATGTCCTCAACTGGCTTCTTAAAAAGGGTAACTTTGATATTTCCCCATGTTTTAGTGACAACCGTTTTTGAAATGACATTACAGCGGCGTGTCTGTTTGACTGTGAGTGTTTGGACCAACTTTTAACATTTGAGATCTTTGATATTCTAACGTCAGAAAACTGCAGCTGGCCTTCAACCATCTGACAAGCACTTCATTTTGAAGCATAATGACGACTTAAGGTTTCTCCAAAACGTATGATTTTTGTTACATATCGTCTCAAGTAACACAACAGATCTAACTGAGGACACCCAGCCGCAATATCTGCGTGTTTAATAATGAAATAAAACCATATTTCTGTCATCAATACATTCACTCTGTCTTCAAAGGGTTCAGACTGTCACGGTTATGAAGGAGCACTTTTCTTCTTCATGCGTAAATATAATATCTCTACTCTCCCACGTAGAAGACTTTATGTCTCCATAAGTTTCAGAGCGATACGGACGACATGCGTGAAGCTGTAGCGGTGGCCTCACATGTCACCTGCTACCAATAATGACAGGACACGGTGAAAGCCATTTGGGCCGTCGGGGGCCTATCGGAGCCACAAGAAGCCCGTTAATGCTCCCGCTTTAGCAGCCGAGAGACATCAGGGCTGATGAGAGGAAACTAGAGGACACATCCAGAGCTCGGGAAGTTGTTCTGGCAAAACACATGACAGCAGGCATCAAAGATATATATGTATTTTGCAAGTACAATTTCCTGTTCTGCTACTTTTTCTCACTTATTGAGACAAAACAATAAGTATAGAACCTTTGTCCATCGAGCGGTGCACTTGGACACATCTTTAAAACCGGTGGAGTGCTCCTTTAAATGTGTGTATACGGTAAACAGACACATTTCTGACATGAATAATGCATTCGGTGCTCTGAATAGAGACGTGGGGTCAATGTCGGCGTGACCGGCCAGCCTATACGACAACAAACGACAGGCTCCGCCTCCTGTTCGGTTCGGTGATTGATTCAGGTACAGAGCGTCAAACCGGACCGCTGGAGACAGAGGATTGTTATGTCCCCCTGAGCATCCCTCCGCAAGTGAAGGACAAGAAAAATGATAATAAACAACCACAAATCACGAGCCGCCGGCCTTTTCCACTGGAGCGCTCCGAGGAAAGAAATTCAGTGCCGAGGATACGAGAACGTCAAAAAATGTGACCCCTTCATCACTACGGAGGAAGACGACGCAACAGGCTTGAGAGGAAGCCTCAGGTTGTAGTCAAAGGATGAGAGTGTGTGCTGCAAACACTACGACATTACAGTAATGCAGTGATGGAGGAATCGCTTCACTCTGGCCCGGCTCATGGCGTCTGTTTGTGTCTGTCCACTACAGCAGCGTATGGCTGCCACCGTGTTATTACAACATGCTGTGCACATCGTGACAGCATGTGCTTTGGTGTTGTAGTACACTGTGCTCACGGACCTGTACCCAATATGTTGCACTGAACATGAACGAGCCTAAAACGACCATTATCAGGTCAATTCATCTCAATCCACAGAACATGAATCAAATATTATTAGTAATATTATTTGAATTTATTTATGTGTGTATGTATGTAAATATATATGTATATATATATATGTATTTATTATTTTGTGTAGGTATATATGTGTATATACAGTATGTATATACAGTATATATATATATATATATATATATATATATATATATATATATGTGTGTATACATTGTAATGTACGGTTGATTTTTAATACATATCTTGAAAATCAAAAATGTTATCACAAAAAAAATGAATTAAAGATATTTTGATAATCAATTAACATTTATATAATTTATTTTAAAAAATAAAGTAAAATACTTGTAATACTTCTTTAATGTACATATTTGCTGCTTTTGCCTGTTCTGTCATTGTTTATTCACTGCATTTGTTGATAACCTTCTTTTACACGTTATATAGGTTTAATAACAGAATGATTAATAGATGAATCAATAATGAAAATAATGTGCAGAACGATGCTCCCTCCCTTCTGAGCTCTATAGTATCATAATAATAACAGACGTCATCTTATTGATGAAACAGACCCGGACAGGTAGGGCTCCACTTTGTGCCACAGAAATGTCGCGAGCCTTTTGGAGAATTCGCAAATTCTAAAATCATGTGATATAAAAAAAAAAAAAAAACAATCACAATCACATGGAGGAAATGAAAGATGTCTCTTGCTGTTGTACTGATTGTTGTTTTTGCAGCAGAGCAATAACGTTGCTCAGCCACGCTGTCCTCACGTGCCCTCTAATCCAGCAGGCAGCGTTGCGCTCAGGAGTGTTTTTAGGGCTGCAGCGTTGATCCACTAGTAGGTCAGTTTAAAACGCACATTAATGTGCATATTTGTTTGTAACAGAAATAGTAAAAAAGGTTGGTAGAAATCCACTGTAACACGGGGACGTTAAGGCTTATCCACTGGCATCCAAAATCAGCACACCAATCTAGCTCACTTGTGATTATGTAATATTATCGGAGATTTGATCCTGCGGCCAAAAATTTAAATAAATAAAGCCGCTCCAAAGCGGTTCTGTTTCTCACGCATGATGTCATGTTGGATTCCTTGTAAGCAGGTTATGCAGAAATGTTCCCGAGCAGCAGGAAGAGCTTCATGCAGGCAGTGTAGTTTTCTGCTGCATGTGGGGGAACGGCAACGCCAAAATTCCGTGAAATAAATCACCAGTTTTAGTCTAAATATGCGTCTCAACAAAAGGCATTTATATTAAAGAACATGTTATAAATACTGAGGCTCTTTTTGTTCATTCCGCATTCATAAATCCAGTGAATGAGAACCTTGTGGTGCTGGTTCTCACGCACAATGATCCACTATTAAAAACACTGGACAGTGCAGGGGCTGGAATAAATATTAGGAAAATAAATAAGTGCTATAGTTGGTGGGAGAAACAGTTGCCAAAAAACACCAATATCTTATAAAACAGCACGTTCTCAACGGGCATGCGCACTTACGGACGAATTAATAAAATATATTAAAGTGCCTGATTTTTTGAATGGAGGCTGGTCTGCTACAAACGTAAAATGATGTAACAGGAGGTCGGAGCAATTATTTGAGACACACATCTACCTGCACCCATGTGTTGCAAAGCAACAGCAGTGGCAGTACTGGGGCAATAGTTATTCACATTTTGGTTTGTTTTTTTTTCTCCTACGTAGTACAGCCTCCTTCAGACCGAACCATGCAGTTGATGCTACTACGATCAGCGTCAAGCTGACGGGAATAACGAAAGCCCCGAAATAAAGTGAAACTGCATCACACAAAAACGAGCAATTCGAAATTTTCATCTAAAAGGGTCCACTTTTAACATCCGTAACATTACTATTTTTAACATCACCTCAGCTGTTCTAAACTACCAACTGCGCACCATATCTATTTTACTATACGAGGCAAAAAAAAGAAAGAAATCAAGACGTTTATTTTGAAAAGGAAATCAATAAACCTCCGGTTTTATTATGTCTCATTCTGGCTGACTTGCCGCAGCTTTCCACCACCTCCTCCCTCTCACAGACAATGAATGGAGCCAGTTTTGGGGGAATGGACAAGCCCATGAACAGCTCAGGTAGCTTAACACCGTAACATTAATATATATACATATATATATATATATATATATGTATATATATAATATATAGTACAGACAGGACAGTACTCCCTCTTAGCTCCATATTAACGTTAGCTACCTTTATCTTACCATTCCGGAGATATAGCGAGAATAAAAACATGCAGAATAATAACGCGTCCTGCCACACCATGTAAAATCCTACCATGAAACAAAGCGACAAAAATATATTGTAATATTCCCAACAACTCACTGACACCATGTATATGAGCTTACCTTACCTGCAGGATGCTCAACTTCACTTCTCTGCGGTGCGACCACGGGCTCTTCGCGAGCTGCATAAAGTTAGCCGACGTCCGTCAAGACGACACAGGAAATTGTCCAGACGTGGCCTTCAAAATAAAAGCGGAAATGCACACGCATTGGGGCGTTGACAAAAAAAAGAAAAGCGCAACGCTAAGTGTAGCTTAAACACTGAAGCACCTGCTTGTATTTAAAAAATACTGATAAACGTTTATGCAGCTTCACATTCTATTGTAAATAACACCACATGAGAGCTTCATGTGGTGAATCGTGTTTGATATTAAATGTTATATTTTAGACCGGAAATAAACCATATTTAATCTTAGCTAGCTTGATACTTAATGCTACTGGCATTTTCAGCAACACCTCATACTGTACAACAGGCAACAGTCATAATGCTAATTTACACCCCCAGCTGCTGACATCTAGCGCCCTAACGCTGGATAGTTTGCTTCGTATCAGACTGTTTTAGCTTGGTTGTTACCTTCAAACAACGTGAGTCGTCCAGTCCGGATAATGGATGTAAACACAACATGGTACAGATGCTGGTAGCGGGACTAGAAAGTTGATACTGCAATTCCCCCGCCGTGCTAGCATCATCATCATCACTGTCAATGCATGGTAAACAGAAAACAAAGCATTTCCGGTCGCACAACTTCAAAACTTGTCCATTGTGTCATATTTCTTGCGCTATTATTCGGAATTATTCTAAATTCCCGGTTTGTATGTGTCTTATTCCGGTTAGCTTGACATTCCCAACATCCCGCCACAGCTGGAGCGCAAGACAGACACGCTGATGCTGCCTGACTGAAACCCACGCGCACTAGCGCGAGACCCCACCCCCTTACATTACTATAGGAAATAAAAAAGAAATTGCGTACAAACGCAATTGCTTTAGTAATTCATACATTTTACTACCATTACTATTATTACTATAAGGTTCAAAATATTTTTTTAATATTTGATAAGGTAAAAAATATATATATATATGTTTTTAAAAATAAAATAAAAAATGTATATATATATTTTCTTTTTTTTACGTAGAATTTCACTTCGTCAGTGTGGGAAAGTCACTTAAAATATATTTGGAGCAAAAATAAAATGTAAAAATTGGCACACGGAGCACAAAATCTGACCTCGTTCTTAATGTGGTCACATTTTGTGTACTCAACACATTATTCAACACATGTTTCATTCACTAATGTATTGTATTGACTTGAATATTATAGTGTAAGATGTAAAAAATATGTCCTAATATATAATCACACCCTAATCATATTCCAGGAACGTGCGATGTACTCTGAGATTATTGTGTCCTCACACTCTCAAACCTGCGATAACAAGTGTGAGATGAACTCCATACAGCTGTCTAATGAAGACCATTGGGGCTGTAAATGTGTCAGGGCTCCATGTAGATTGTTTTGTTTTTTCATACCTGGTTGCCAGGTGCTACGAACCCTCCAAGGAGGATGGCCCCACCTAGTTGCTGTTGACGGTATAAAGGGCCTCCAGGGCCGGGCCCAGCATGCCAAAAAACACAACAGGCAGAGAGGAGTGTGGTGAGCCCCCAACCAGAGCATGAGCCTATAACTGGCTTATGCAACTGATCAGCGCTTCATTCAGCATTATATAACAGCATGAGGTCAGCCTGCTGCTCCCAGCTGGACACTGTCACCCATAACACTGCGTTAGGCATGCACACTGTTAGTGATCTAAGTGTGTGAGGGGAGTGTCATGGTGTAGCAGGGGGGGGGGGGGGGGGGGTGTTAATGTCCCTGCATTGGATGTCTTTCGCCTCAAAATGCACAAATGTCACATGCATGAGCAGGCTGGGTTTCCGACAGATTACTGATATAAGCGCTGACTGTGCTGAAGTAGCCTGCTTCATGTTCTACATGTCAACAATCAGCTTAGAGGGACCGCTCGCTCTGACTGGTTCCTGATGTCACGACGAAAATTTGCATTTCTAATATTTTCCCAAACACTTTTATATATTTTCTTACTTTTAATAATCTGCTTCGGTTTGATTGGCTCTGATTTACAGTGCTAAAAGCATTTGGAAATCCCTGCTGCTGATTTGATGACATCGTGTTCATTGTTTCTAAAGAAAAACTCAGAAAGTGGAAGAATGAGAAGAACAGGTTAATATACATTCTACACAATCAGATGTATTACATATAGAGGGTCACATGTGACCACAGCGCCACCTACAGGACAGAGATGTTGCCCACACACACACATGAAACACAACGTCGTCTTTATTGATTAGCATGAAAAGTGAACACAGTATTTTGTGAAAGCAACGTTACACTTGAGTGAATGTTATTAAAAATATCAAAAATTGTGCAAATATAAGAAGGCACTCTTGTTGTAAAATTTGGCAAAAGAAAAAAAAAAAGCACAACAAAAATTTGTACAAACTGATTTATAGGGAACGAAGAATGAAAAATGTACAAACAACTAAAATAAATGTAGTGTAACAAAGCTAAAGGGATCGTTTAAGTTTGGTCTTGTCTCTCTCATTCATATATATATATATATATATACACATATATATACATACACATATATATACATATACACATATATATACATATACAT
>CM051706.1:6807400-7024900 GCA_028022725.1 Lycodopsis pacificus | reverse complement strand
CAACAACAGGAACTTGAAGAACCAGAAACTGAGGAGAAAAGAAGTAAAGATATCCTAAGTATGCACATGTTTACTCTCTGTTTAAATACACTTAGAGGTGCAGCCCCCCTGTTTGGCCAGCAGAGTGCAGCATAAGGCTTCATCCTACACATGACTGGTGGTACTGAGGCTGCAGTGAATAAATAGCACCAACCCATTTTGGATGGCGGCCCGGTGGTCCTTGCTGCTGCGCACTCGGATCATGATGATGAAGAAGAGGAAGAAGAAGCAGGCCATGGCGAAACACATGCGGTACACCGACTTGTAGCCGACAATGATGTCACAGTTCACCTTGTTGTCTATGCCCGGTATGGATGTGCCACCGAGGCAGAAACCTGGAATCTGAAGAAAATGCAAAGACACACAGGGCCTCATGACACTATTAAAAAGGTGCCTCATGCAACAGCCCAGTGTGGACCATTAAACTTGATCTTAACGTACCTGCTTCAGATGTTCCTCCATGCCTGGCAGAATCAT
The DNA here is from genome assembly GCA_028022725.1 of Lycodopsis pacificus. Lineage (NCBI taxonomy): Eukaryota > Metazoa > Chordata > Actinopteri > Perciformes > Zoarcidae > Lycodopsis > Lycodopsis pacificus. The sequence goes on along the minus strand of CM051706.1, from coordinate 7,024,384 downwards.
GATGATGGACACCAGAGTCCCGAGCAGTAGCAGGAAGGAGAAGGCCAGCCGGCTCACCGTGGAGTTGTACGTTGACGGGCAACATGACGACAGGAGGCAGGAGGCGGATCCACACAGACAGGACGCCTGCAGAAGAGGTGAGGGAGAGGGGAAGTCAGGGGCAGGACTCTGGGGTGTGTGGGATAATCAGGTTAATGCAACTAAACAAACAACACTGTGGCTGCTGTCAGGATGGCCATCTTTCTTCTTCTTCTGCACGCTTTCCGCAGAAGACAAGCGGCGGTTTACAGAGGCAGTAATCAGGCCTGTGAACAAATCCCTCCAGACTCTCATCCAGCGACTCCATCATGATTCAGACCGCTTGAGAGGTGAAGCGCTGTAGCCGAGATCAGTCATCCTTCACTTAATGCGAGTGTGTGTGCACCAGAGTACACGGGCCTTTGGTGTAAACATGGCCGCCACGTCTCCCCGGTTCAGACTGGCCGATGTCAGACAAAGAACTCAAGAGGAATACTACACAAATATCAAAGCAAAACTCCAAGTTTACAAAAGAATATTAAAAATAGCCAGTAGTGATAACACAGGATGTAAACAATTACTGTGCACAAAGGGCTGTTTTCACAGGTTTTATTTTGAAAAACTGGAAAGGGCCACGTTTCAAATCTCAATACATTGAAATAAATTGTATAAATTAATTAATTAATTCAGTATTCTGCCTGTTAATAAGTATTTAATTACATCTGCCTGCTGGTGGCACATGTATAGCTGTGCCACACTTAGATTAGTGACCTTAATGAAGTGAGATGTAGTAGTCAGTGTCTTGGAAACTGTATCCTTCCCCTGTTGTGTACATGTTACCCTCATCTTTATCATGCAGCTTTTTACTGTAAATTGACTTATTTTGCCATCTGATTCTTTCCAGATATGGGTGCATTTGACCTAAAATCACTTGTAACACATTGTTTTAAATACACAAAAAGAGGATTAATCAAAGCAACTATGATGAGCACAACACGGGAAGAGAAACAAAACAGGGACTGGCCCCAGAGCCTGAGGAAAAACCCGGAAATGGCGCATTTTCATAAACAATCTAACGGACAACATTGTATTTTGTTCATATTACGTGTTGACTGTATCCAGTTAAATACATTAACAAACTACCCACATTGTAAGTGAACCGTAAATAAAGTCAAAATGACAACAAAGCCTCTCACACTAAACAAAAACCTTCAATATAATGTCACGAGGCAGTAAAGGGAGTTTCGCTATCACGACGTAATGTTTTCTTGGCGAAACAACGCATAGCTCCATTATATGTGAAATACTAGAGTTAAGTATATTTAAATGTTTACTTACACAACTGGCGAGGGAACCCAGTGCCAAACAAGCACCCATGTTGGTTTAGTTTAACTCACAGTTCGGACGGGAGTCGTGAAAAGTTCAGGAAGAAACTAAAACAGGTGACGTCAAGTGATTTAAACCGAATGGGAGGAAAACCGTTTATTCTCTTCAAAATAAAAGCTTTATATATGTGTGTACACGTACATCATTTAAATTGTGCGCACATTCGGGGTATATTATTTTATTTTGGTGTGTATCAATGGATTGTGATGTTAAGTGTACACAACAACTCTGTGGAGGGTTATGAAATTGGTGTTGATGTAGTCTACGATTACGTTATCAGTTTTATTTTAACGGCAAATACACTGTACTCGTACTTCCGGCGTTGTTTGGGTAAATTTGGAAAAATGTACGTCAACAAAAGAAAAGAAAACACGTCATAAAGTCGAATCATTTACAACCTCAAACTTTTAAAATACACTGTAACCTACGATTCAAAACTTCCAATGCCTAATATATTATATTTTATTTTAAAACCACATCGTTCATCAAACTAGCTAACTGGCTAACCAACTGATTATACCTGTCAAAACAAAAGCAATTAATTTCAAATCAACTGTTTTATTTATTGCCAGTGGGGGTAGTTAAAGAAAAGTTTGAGTTGTATAAAAAATGATTTTGTCCTACATTGCATCTCGTGTAAGGGATTTTTATTGCAATAATATTGTCATTTACTTTATTGACTGTATTACAATTTGCATATCTCCACAGTATATTGCTTATAAAAAAACGTTTTTGCTTTTTGCCTCCTGCAGCGTCACATATATTATTCCAATCTAAGAACTGGTTGGTATTAAAGTCAATGGGCTATGGTGTTTTCCTCCCCTTGTATTCTATTATAACAACACTGAGCAAATGAGGTCTGTGCATTATTCTGTATTCTGTGCCAGTAAATGTATTATAGATTCATATAGTCATGTTGGTTAGAGGTGTGGTGTTTGCATCAGTAATACATGTTCATATTCTGTGATGTAAACCTTCTGCCTGTCCTCTAAATGAGAACATGGTCACTAGATCCTTCATGTGTATGAGGAATATATCACAGACTACTAAATGCTGAAGGAGCAGAACCCTGGTGGAAGTAATGCATCTGTGTAAAGTCCTGCTCATCAATGTAAGTCCTTACAATGACAGACACACTATGGTTTAAACACAAATAATAAAGCAGACCTTGTTATCATGTCTTTAATAACCAGTGGTGGACAGTAACTAAGTACATTTACTCAAGTACAATTGTGAGGTACTTGTGGATTTTACTTTATAGTTCTACTCCACAATTAAGAGGAAACTATTGCACTTTTAACTCCACTTTATTTATTTCATAACGCCCCTCCTTTAGCTGCAACATTAAAGTGATGAACACATTAATGGGCAAATAAATATTACTCAAATTATAATATTCATATTATAATATATTCCCGTGTGACTCATGTTTCAATATATTATAATTTGATAATTTTGATGCTAATGCTGTTGTATTTAAGTAAGATTTTGAATGCGACTTAAACTTATGTAACAGAGTATTTTTACACGGTGGTATTACAACTATTACTAGTCTAGACTATATAGTTCTGAGTACTTCGCCCACCACTGCGAATAACTATTGAGTAACAAAGGAGAGAAGGAAATCGCGATTCAAAATGACATAATGAGATATGCATCTAATATGAAACCCAATGACATGATTATAAATCAGAATGAGAGCATTAGATTGACAATAAAGGTACAATATGTCCTATAGGAGTTGCTCTTCTTCACCTAACATATATTCTATTCTGTACGATTCTATTGCATTACTTGTGTTTTGTATATATTTGTATTTAAGAAGCATACGCTATGGGTTTCTCTGATGTCTTTTTTAATGTGAGTAGATACTTTGTATGTGCACATTTTCAATGTGGAAAGAGAGTTAACTTATTTTAGGAGTAGCATATCAAATACCCTATTATGTATGATACATTAGAATACATTTGATTACATCATAGGGAAAAGCGTGAGCCCATGCACAATAAGGCCATTGCAAAGTCACTGTAATTGTATTGCCATATAGTAGCAAATAAGAATAATACTGATTAAGTTTCACCAGTAGAAGCAAACGGTTGGTAAACAAGAGAGACAATAAAAGTCAGACAGTTTAAAACAACAGGAGGCGAACCTCCATCTGCTGCTGTCTCACCTTCAGAGATACAGTGAAGGTGTTCACCATGTGAATAATAACTGCAGAGATAAAGCTTCTCCACGCCTTCTTTTTGTTCCAGTCTGAAGAGTAGCAGTCTTTCAATATATATATAAAATGAATCATGGTTCACATGAAAGCACTTCTCAATGAGCAGTCTAATGAATTTGATGTTAATCTGATAACAGCTTCATTACAACAGCATTCCCCAAGGGACTGATTGAAGTCACCTCTTCTTTGTCATTGATATTTTCCTATTAACCCAAGGACCTGATGAATATGAGGCTGAGTACAATGTGTTCTCTTCCATTTTGACCTGTTTTACAGGTGTATCGGGTTAATGATATACCCTGAATTGTTCTCCTCATATGAGATAAACAAAATATTGAGGATGTAATAAAAAAAAACAACCAGCTGACTGAAACCATTACAGGCTTTGGTGAAAAACACAGTTGACATTGCTTCAACTAGACCACTGCTTTTCAGTTTGTATTCAAGGTGGAAGTATAAAAAGTGCCGTAGTTAGATTATCCCTGTAATAAGAATGAGACAAGGAGAGATGCAATGGACTATCCATAGGCCTGTAATTTAGGACTGAGGACAAATTACTGAGTAATTGGATTATATCAGAAGACAAAAGGCGATTCCATTTCTTAATATGTGAATGTTTAGATACGGTGCACCCCTTACTAAAGAAGAGACAATGGTACAAACCTTAGAGCAGCAGCGGCAAGACAAAACATGGACAAGACAGAGAGTCACACGGGAAACGGCACTACTGTGACTTCAGAATAAAACAAACTATTTCAGTATGTAACCTATTTAAATAGATACAAAAATAGTCCATGCACCACAACTACTACGACTACTACAACTCATGCAGACTACTACAAATAATAAGTTAATATTAATAAAACATAATTAGTGAAGGCCTATTCAATGGGCTACAATACATTATTTTCCATCTTCCATCTTTGAGTAAATTAACTAGTCAACCCAAATAAATTGGTAAATTGGTGCTTTCAAAGCATTCCACTGTATTATGGTAAATGATATTTTCACTTGAAAAAAGCAGACTTGATGTCCTGTTTTGCTTTGATTGCAATTAACACAACACAGCGAGAGCGTCGGGACAGAAGAAAAAGCCACCAATGAAATGATCTCACCTTTTAGGCCTATAGAGAAGGATTCAATACAGGCTACAATACTAAGCATTACCAAGCTAATTTAAATCAATAATAAATAAATAATAATGCACATGTCTGTAGGTTCGTGCAATATAGCCATCACAGATAATCAATATTAGACTCTTCTTTAAATCACAATTTATTTATATTTTATTTCTATGAATATTCTGATAGCATTCGTTTTTTTCCCCTGCAGTGTTTCACTTAAAGACTTACATTATTAAAGTAGCCCCCCCCTGCTCTCAACCGTCCTGCTTTTACTTTGAAGTCCAAATCCGTTCCTCTTCCTGAATTCCGTGGCCTACGTGCGCGCACCTTGACGCTCCTCCCTGTTGCTGCTTGGAGTGAGCGCACGGTGCTCGGCTGTCGGTGCGGTGTAGTCCACTATGCCGCGGGTCCAGCGGTGTCAGCCGTAATGAAGCAGTGTGACGTGTCGCACCGGACACTCCGCGCGTACTCTTCTTCGTCCCTGCAGGAGAGGGTGGCCGGCGGGTAGCTGCAACTTCGGACTCCGTGGTTTTGTTCCTCGGCGAAGCGCACCGAAATCAGCTGGTGAGTGTCCGTCGCGCACGTATACACGCCACAGTCACCTGTTCCGCTCCACAGGTAGCTCATCAGACTGGGTTTCTGCTGCCGCGCGCTAACATATGGATGAACCTCCAGAACGGGCAGAAGCGGCTGGTTACAGTAGATTTTTAACAGGGAGGAATCAATGAAGCTGGAGCCATTATTTGCTCTGAAACTGACAAAAACAAAACACGAGCTGAAACATCCTCATGTGAGCAATTTATATAGCAACACCAGTCACCTGTTGATTCTGATTCTGATGTTACAATTTACCACCACACTATAGCAAATGTTTAAAAAACAAAACAGGGCCACTGTAAGGCTCCAGTCAACTCCAGCAGCTCACCTCTCACCTCCATATGGACTCACAGCATCGTGCGTATCAGCTGTTTAAGTGAGAACACCACCTCCAAACAAAGAGCCGTATGGCGGATGGATTATCTGCTTAAATGCGTGAACCGTGACCGTCAGATGATGGTCATAGTGAACAATGCGGTACGAACTCACCAGTCTAACACTAACATTTCAAAATGTAAATGTTAAAATCACCAAGAAGAATATGTTAAACTAGACCAATATGATTTAAAAAGTTGGGTCAGTCACTATTAGTTATGGTCCAGTTGACAGTATGTGACCACTATGCATTCCTAAAAAAATGTTTACCAATTAGACCCCTGAAAAACTATAATCTGCAATGTTATATGATATAAATAGATATTATGTAATGTCATTATTGGCAAAACTCCTCTATGCTCTCAAGGAAAGTGTGTGTGTGTGTGTGTGTGTGTGTGTGTGTGTGTGTGTGTGTGTGTGTGTGTGTGTGTGTGTGTGTGTGTGTGTGTGTGTGTGTGTGTGTGTGTGTGTGTGTGTGAGCCCTTCATGTCCTTATCCTTAAGAGAACTTCTACCATTCAGACGAGTCGCCCTTTGTGTGAAGGCCCGTGAACAAGCCTCAGTCTTCATGCTTTGGTGAATGTGGAGCAGAACATGTTTCAATTTAAATCACGACTGTAGGGCCTCTGTCTTTTGTGTAGCGATCATAATGCTGGTGTTCTTGAACGTGCCCTTTAGCGAATCATCAATGTGACACACACAGTGTCAAGGAAGGGAGATGAAGTCTTGGATCTGCAGGCGTATATCAGCAGATCCTCCCTGCTTTTAATTGTCACTTAAGCTCCATGGCACCTCCTTTAATTTATAATTTCACCCTGTGTTAATCACCTGCATATCCATGAGGTCATTTTTATTTTTTTTTGAAAACTAGTCTCATCGGTCTTGGTTCAGTGTCTGAAATTAGTTTTTTTTTTTCAGCCAGACTGTCTCTCACTCCTCCTGCTTACCTCAGAGTTATTAAACTGTTTATTAAAAAGCAATAATGTTAAAAAATAAAACCTTTAATACAGTACCAGCATTTAATGTGAGGAAAATGTTTTAAAGCAGCATTAAATGGTAACATGGGGGCAGCGTATGAGCTGCGACATATTATCACCTCATACATTTATTTTGGCAAATGTGCTTCTTTACACGCCCGTGACACACAGCGCAACGACAGCATTCAGTTGTAGTTGTGTCACCTGAAGACTCTCCTGTTTTGGTCTCCAGAAGCACACTATTCGCGGAATCCTGGAAAGTAAAACTTCAGCTACACACATTCGGCGTAGTTCAAGCAACACACTAAAGGCAACAAGGAGAAACGTGCATGAAGCTACGGGATCCCGAGCTTCAGAGTATTATTTGATGGTATTCAAAATGATGGTATTCAAAATCCCATTATTATATTTATCTGGAAACAGGAAATAGTTTGGATGTGAATTCCCGGGAATCCTAGTCTCCACCAAAAAGAAAAACCAAAACAATACGCAAAAAGAGGCTAAAAGCATAGAAGAGCTGAAAGGCACGGTGACGTTGGGTGGGTTTGTCACTCAGAGCCTCACTTTTCACATTACCCATGATACCTTGCTCCACGTTCAACAAAAAAGTAATTATTTGTGCAGCTTTAAGTTTAAGAATTTTAGATACAGAGTGAACCAAAGTGCTACAATATAGAGGCTAAAGATCTTTCCAAACGTGCCTGTGTAAGTGTGTGTTGATGGTGCAGGTGGAGCGGTATTGTAGACGCGAGGGAGTACACTCATTCCTCGTCATATTTAAACTCCTTCGGTTAATATTTTGTCATGGGAAGTGAAGGTAGCTGGGAGCCCGCTCTGTTCTGTCACCGCTGGGTGAATCACCCGACTTCCCATCATCTGTCCTCCCTCCGCTATCCTGCTCTCGCTTGGAAATCGGGCCTCGTGTCACCGCGTGTTAACACACAAAGCGTCGGCAGACAGATGATGACATCACAGCGGGCGCTCACCGCCCACCCATTCTGATTCTGGAGTCCCGGAGGTGGCAGCCTTTATCACTAACCTCCACGAACAGCCTCAGTCAGCCTTTCCTTTCATCTTTTACGAGGAACAAAGGCTGCCACTGCAATCAGTAAACGGGTAACTGCCTCACCTATAAAATCTCCTAATCTCCAGGAGCATCGGCACGACTGAGCAGCTTATCTTCCTCGCCTGTCTAAAACGTTCCTTCACTAAAGACGGACGCATAAACTGTGGCTGACCAGATTGTATTCATACAGATATTTCTGGACTGAAGCTGTCAAAGGCTGATGTTGTGTGTTGAATATTGCCGCTTGTCCTCGTATTTTTTTTCCCTGTAACTTTTGGACTGTAAAGGTTCATTCAGGCCAATGCACTGATTATGCAGAGGTTAGCTGTAGCGTGCTAACCGTTTTTTTTGTTGTTGCCCTGGTTAGCTCAGCGTCTGACTGATCTCCTCATACAGCTTTGCGACTGGCACACTTTTTTTTTCTCGCTACAGTATATTTTCAACACGTCTAAATCATTTTTCAAGGTGTTGGATCAAAAAACGAAATGAAGGCTAAAGTCAGACAAAAGACCTGCACACTGTACTGATATATTGTAATGAACTCAATTTGACAGAGTAACAGAGCCAGAAAAAATAGCCCCAATAATGTCTTGGATGAGATTGAGGCTGCTTTACAGTTTGTTGCAAGTCAAATTAACAGAAACAACCTCTCTCGTATTTCTGCTCCCAGCAACTGTTCCTGCACCTTCGCTCTAGGCAATTGGATACGTGACTGCTGATTTGGTTTGAGCAAATAACAACCCCTCCAAAACATAAAACAACTGAAATAGAAAATCCGCACTGTATAAATGGCAATTTATTCACATTACTGTATTTTGTTTCAGTGGAGTTCTTCTACGGCTGCTTGTGTTAAGACAATATGTAGAAGTTTGCTCAATGGGAAAACCAGGTTTATATCCCGAAAAGAAAGTTAACAAAAACTGTGGTATTTCGGGTGTAGTGGCAGCATTAAACAATTTCCAATGATACCCAGCCCTCCTCCTTCCTGCTGCAGACGTGTTGTTTGAGCTGAAGAGTGGAAGCGGATATCTATTTTGCTTTTACATCTGCTGTCTGCCATAAAATTGCCATTGAAAGAAAGAAAAGTGTTCTTCACGTTTGAAACGAATCTCTTTGCAAGATAAACGACAGCCAAGTGCAGCCTGTCACTTATAATTCCACCACCCGGCGACAAATTGAATTCCCATTGATTGTGGGCCTCGCCACTCTGATGATGGAAACAGTGATTTGCCGGGCTACATTCCAGTCATTCATTATTACTATGTATTGACCAGTGACCTATAAGAGTTGAGTCCGAGCCGGTGCTTCTGTACAGCCCACTGCCCTTTACTGTGATCACTGGCTGGCTGCCATTTGGCCAAGGCTTCTTTTATCTGTCTGCCATTGAAACACATCAGTCAATTCTTTCCCCACCTGGATCTGGAGGACATATCACAGTGGCTATGTTCAGCAGAGACGTGGAGGACGGAGGATGTGTGAGACTGTTCTGACCTCAACCTCTCCGTGCCCATTTTCCCAGCAGCCCAGCCTGGCGAGAGGCAAGGGTTGGTCGGTTTAACTCAATAGACTCTCCCCCCCCCCCCCCCAGCATGCCTCTGCCCGGCTCTATGGGAAAGTACTGTGGTTCGTCAATGTCATCTCTCCTGCTGCCAGCCTCTCCATACCGATTAGATGGGAAGGGAACAGTAGGTGAGATGGAATGTTTCCTCTGCGGAGACAAAGGGTTTATTGTAATTCCCGAGGCATCCATTCATTCCACAGATCAGTGACCTTTTCAGCGTATCAGACCACACAATAGAATCGGCTGCTTTGTTTCCCCCTCCCTCGTAATTACCGCGTGGAATTCCATCTGCCCTAGAAAGAGGCACGGCATCTCAAAAAAAAACATTGTTTTTTTTTCAGACATCAACCATCTGAAGGTCGATCAGCAAAAGGAGAGGCTGAGAGGGTAAGAGGTGCAACTTTTGAAATGAGTTTCAATGGGCACCATCAACCGGGGTTCTCACTGGAGATGCCTCTCCACTGCTGCACCTGGAAGCTTTGCACGTTTTGCATCTTCAAATAGCAGCAAGAGGGAAATATTAATGTTTCCTTTCTCATCAGCCAGAAACGAAAAATGATCAAGTCAGATTGATTTTGTCCGGAGTCTGAGAAGAGCATTGATGGCTTCAACACTGGTGCTAAGATACTGCGCCAGAACTTAAAGCTGCACTTATCACTATGTTTTTGTATCAACATTGAATCAAATGACAATGTCTGAGAGAGATTTATCACCCAGTTTCTCCTTTCAGTCTCTTTTCGCTCATTGTTTTGCTTTTCTGGACCGCAACTCTTCTTTTATACAAGTGGAGTCAGATATTTAGTCTCGATATTGATGCAGCTTTTAATTAAGGTGCGCTTCTAGGCCATTCTGCATGATGGGTATACCATTACATCTTAAACAAACATTAAACATATATTAGTTGATAGACGAAAAGAAAAATGAATCATTTAAACAATTTTGTAATCAAATTTGCCACACATTCTCGGTTCCAAGCTATTTTGAGGATTTGCTACTTTTGTTTGACCTGCCTGGTCTGGGAGGAGCTGTATAGGAAGTGTTAGGTAAATTGATGGTCCTTCTCTGTTATGTATGGACCTGTATATATGTTGAGATGGCAGGATGGAAAGACTAGTGTAAATCCAAGGTTTTCTACCGCTGGAGACTAAATCCTCTTCGGTTTCAGCTCCTACTTTGTCCCTATCTCTATGGTGCAGCTTCAATCACAAACACAACACACGAGAGCTTGACACTTGTGCTGATGCAGGGTGGCAGTGTTTGTGCTGCCTTTAGAGCATTTTATTGTGTGTGTGTGTGAGCGTTTCTCACTTGCCAGGGTTGTTGTCAGAGAGTGCCACGATGGTCTAGTTCAGAGAGCGCCCGGGGTCGAGGACGGCCTCGGTTACACTCTTCCGAACAACAGGCTTTGTGCTGAAATATTGATGTGACGGCAGCACACACTGTCCTCCCGGTGTCACACATATCGGACATGTGTAGACTTATTATCCTGGCCTTAGTGCTTAGCTACCAGGTGCAACAGACGTATGGATCCTGACACCTGATACTATTAGCTATGGATGGACTGTGTTCTGAAACAATTAGCTGATAGAGAGAAGACTATTTGTCAAAACTTTGATCAAAGATTATTTCAGAATCTCTGCCTACAGCTTCTCAAATGTGAATATTTCTCATTTTCTCTATTTTGAATCCGGGATGGGTCATGATTCTAATTTTCAAACAGTCATTCAATTGTAGAAAGCAGTTTATGGGACTATCATGTTGAGATATGATGAGAGATATATATTCCCTTGTTTTTGGAGTGTTGGTCAGACAGAGTTTGCACTTTGAAGATGTCACCTTGAACTCATGATCGGCCTTTTTCAGTCCGAGGGACGGTTATCGAATCACAATACTTGGCATTGAATGTATGGTCAGATTCGTAATTCTTTAATTGCATCTTTCCTGATTTAAACCATTGGAATATTTCCAATTTCAAGTCTTCTTTTTTTAGGCAGAATTCTTGTAAGGCTGCTTGTGTTCTGATAACGGTTAACATTTCAGAACTTTAGCTTTAGGTTAAGAGCATCCAAACAGGTAGCTGATGGATTAATGAAATAATAAATGACACAAAACACAAAGATGCTGTATGTCTAATATTTGTTCTTTGATCTTTCCTTTTCGCAAGAGTTTTATAACTGAGTTTTATAACTGTGTCTGACTAATAAATCATCCATTCCAAAATTAAAGTCACAGTCTAAATGATTGATAGTTGGCATTAGGTATTAAAAGAGTGCTCCTGTGATTGAGTGTTGCACTCCCACAAAGTTAGGGAACTCTCAGGAGAACGATAAAAAAATAATGGTCAGACTTCCTGACTTTTAGTTCCCAGTATGGGTCAAGTGCCAGTAATGCCTGATCCTACACTTCCCATGATGCAGCTACGGTAAATACTGTTATTCTGTTAAACAGCCATGCTGACATCACCGGGTTGTTTTCGCAGATTTACCCAGTTCTATACTCCGCGATTAACCAAAACAGGTGAAGATTGAAGTCAAAAGCCACCGATCTGTGCTCACTTTCACTCGGTCTTATTAGACTGAGAGTATCGCGACATCAAAGGCAACACCGGTGTCACGTGTGCAGCCACCACCAGGCCAAAAATAGCACATTCACAATGTGATTTTTCTCCCGTTTGACCTTTCCAATGGAGCAAATTGGAGGACCATTTGTATGCCCAGGGATCGGTTGAATCGGAACATGAGGTAAAAGTCGTACGTCCCCCAAAACAGTCTGTTCTTGCTCGACATGTTCTGTTCTTCTGATCGTCCCTGAGGCGCTGCCAGCCAGCCATTCTTTACAGCCCTCTGTCAAGTGTGCTAATTGCTGTAAATAGCTGGGTGCTCTGTTGTTGTGATTGACCCTCATGAAACCCGCTCAATCTGTTTCATATTTGGCAACGTGGAGGCCACTCTGTCGGCATCATTTCAGTGTAATAGCTTGTTGTTATTGCACATTAAACAGTTAATTACAAAGAGGGCGGATTGCTTTTAGCCGCTTTTTTGAAGGACGGCAACGGGAGTTCCGGTTTGGACACGTGTGCCAGTAAACAATGTAGCTGAATGGTATCAATGACTGCTTGTAACTTCCTTTTAGTCTTGTGGGTTGTTTCCTGAAACTGCTGAAAACTGGCATCGTAATTGAACTTCAAAACCAGACCGACTCTGAGTGATGATAATTGTGACATTACTTTTCAAAGTAACTCAAACTACTTAAATTAAAACGTACCTTACTGCCTTTTTAAACAGTCACTTGTTACATTACAGCCTTGCCTACTGAGAAAAGTAACTCGTTAGAGTACATTTGTGCACCAATAATGAAATGGGTATTGATATTCTTTGTTTTTTATTGTTTTTTTTTAATAAAAAGAACTGACCCTTCACTATGACAATTATCTAGTTTACGATGATAACAGCGGCAGATTTACTGCTTGAAATGAATAATACATTTTAGAACAATAACTCTTGATGTCGCACAGAAGTAAACAAAAGCTAGCTTCTCATTTCTGGCCCTCGACCATCGTTTATTAGCTTAGGTGCTAGCTCCATGAGTCGGCTGAAAACTGTGTTTCCAGCAGACCTTTTAATGTTTTAAGCTCATTTAAAGCATGGAACCATGTGAAACCCTGTGCTCATTTGCTTTGGCAACACAAGATCACCACTGTAGAGTTAGCCTGACATGTTGACGTTTGAAACTTGCCGAAACTTACCAAACACATTCCTGACAATTTTGTACAGAAGTCTCTGAAAGATACTTTATACTACCACAGGACACTATAACTGATAACATTGGTGATAGTGGTAAATATCCATCCATTGGATTCTTGGAGAAATAGTTGTATTGACTGTGAAAAAAAGGTTAATTTGGAGACATTTTCAATAAATGCACAGACCTGTAGCACAAGACTTTGGCGATTGCTCTTTCAAAAGAGTCCCCCCTCTAAGCCATTTATCTACAAAGTAAAAGCCTGCGCTGATGCATTTTTGTCTGTGATTCCTGGCTTCTGAAACAAGAAAGCAGGCAGTCATAGAGAGCAAAGGGGCTGCACCGATCAGCAGAAAAGATGGAAGGATCTGCCCAGGATGTTTGCGAGATCTTAAGGGAGGCTGTGATCACGCTGTCTCATTAGATCAGTCTCAGCTCTCTGCTTCTCTCTCGCTCTCTCTCTAAAGCTGCTGCTGCTCAGGGTAAAAGAAATGCAGCTTTTTTTTGAAAATCAACCACTGATATCAGAGCCGCGCTTCACCTTCCAGCTTTTGTACATATGTATGACTTTCTGTGAACCTGTTAATGCGAACGTGTTGAGCCTTCACATATTTTATCAGTCGCTGTATTTTGCATAGAACTTGACAGTTTTGCACTGCATAAATCTATATATTTGCAACATAAATGCTGCATCTCTTTCTCTATTTAATCTCTTTATGCTGAATAATTATACATTCCTACAGTTCTTGTTGTGTTGCTGCATTATTTCCATTGCTTATACCTTCAGCCACAACCGCAGTTTCCCCAAACTCGGTTAACATCAAATCTGACTTTCTCGTAAAACAAAAGATGAGTTGGAAAGAAACAAAACATCGCAGTGCAAAGAGAGTCTGTTTCTTTCTTGGCTCCCCTCCTCCCCTTTATAGCTAGTTTTATAGTGGTGCAGTTTCCATGGCAGCTAGAGCATTTTAAGCTTTAGGATAACAGTGAAAAAAGTGGGGAGAAGGACAGGGAATAATCACAGGGTATGAGGGACTAAAAATAGAGAGGGACTTAATCCTAGGCATTATTTATTCATCTAAAACGTCTCGTGTCTGCGCCGGCTGTGTAAACATCATTTCTTCTGCCGTTTTCTGACCTAAACCCCCAGAGTCTTACTAACTGACTAATGCCATGACCACAGAGAGGGGAGATACAGTGGCAACACAAAGACAACACACGCCGGATGGACATGGAGGGGCTGGATTTGCTGTGGTGAGGTCGTCTGGAGAGGGAAACCAGTTCTGGATTATTCTGGATCATTAGATGAAGCATTGGAACAAGACTGCAAAACAGAGAGGAAAAATTGAGCACTGTTGCTTTTGTCTCTGAAAAACATCCACAGTGACAATATGTAATTAAACATCTCCCAAAATGAAAATCCAATCATGTTTAATGTAACGTAATTACCAGTTCATTTGCGATAGGCAGTGATCTGTGATGTAGAGACTACAGTGAAGCTGCAGTGTGTGCAGTGACTGTCACACGGCGAGTGTTAGACTGATGAGAAGCAGAATAGAGGTCAGCCTCAGGCAGCAGGCAGGGCCAGGCTGCTTGGCTGCAAGAAGTGATCTATATCATTGTCTCTGGTTTGGAGGGAAGAACGTTTTGACTGATGTGGCTTTTTAAAGACTAATACCAGTGGATTTTTCTCACTTGATTTTGGATAATTACAGAAAAGTTCATGATACTTACACTTTTTGTTCAGCAAGATAATGAAACGTGAATACACAATGAGGTTATGAAGGGGTGCTAGTTGGCGTGATGGCGTTTTGTAGTCTCGTTTAGCCAGCCAGCTTTTTTAAGACGCGTAAAAGCTTAAAAAAAGGAGTATTTAACAAAGACTGTGTATAGGGAACGTAGTCATCGTGACGTCGCCCATTGGTTTGTGGACTGCCGTTTTGAAGCCTCAAGTTTGACGATTTGGCCATCGCCATCTTGACTTTATTTGCAACCGGTTACCATATTTGGAATGCGGAGGATTGACGTAGGGACTGCGTATACCGCCGCCTCGTATTTACTGACAGATTTTATGTCGTAGAGAAAACTTTAACATGTTCAAGCTTGTGTTAACCAAAGACCCGATCAAAAAAACCCATCGACTTTGAGAGGAGGCAACTGGAAGTGCAAAAATGCTAACACATTAGCACATTTCCGGGTTTTAGGACTCGCTCCTGCCCCACCACTGATTGTCCATCAGAGAGCACTGACATGACAATTTTTACACTGAAACGTCCCGCTCATCTTGGTCACACAATTAGTTTTTGGATCGTTAAATACAGAATTATTATTTCACAGAGTTGTTTTCACATTGCTCTAATCAGTGACGTTCACAATCCCTAATCATCAGCCTATATGCACACCTTACACACAGAGGTGTAAAACACTCACAGGACTTGTGGTTGGATTCAATATGTTTCACTCTTGTCACGATCTAATGCATTTTCAATCCAGCAAAAATAAGGTATGCCTGACATTGTGCATTTCACCTTAATGCGGCAGAAACACGGAGAGTCATGTTTTAAATGTCTTCCATACTGGTAATCAATTTCCTGCATTTCTGCATTTTACTATGAAACTGTCTTACACTGTGTTTTAATGAATGTTCTTAATTGTTTTTAAATCTCCTTTTCTTTTGACTTATGTTTTGATGCTTTTAATGGTTTTATGTGAAGCACTTTGAATTACCTTGTTGTTGAAATGTGCTATACAAATAAACTTGCCTTGCCTTAATTAAGTCATTGCAGTCCTCTGCTTCATGACAAAATGTAACGTTTGAGAATAAGACGATGGAGTTTTCCTGACCCATTTAGAGAGTGGTGTTCTCAGCAATGAGTCCTGGTTTATTGCTCAACAACCCCGTTCCAAATGTCTGCAATCACTCAAGGAGATGAGAATGCAGAGAACATGTCACATTTATTCTGACATAACCACTGACTGTAATGGACATGACATTTCCAAACAACTTGGTTCATGCATTTATTCTCACAGAAGGTGGATCCTTAAGAGCTTCTCTTATGCAACTGAACCACAGAAATGCCCAATTTACTGAATTATACTTTTGATAGTGTCTGATTGTTGATACATTTTTCAACCCCATAACCAGAAAGCTGACCAGTATTTAGCAAAACAGACTGCTGCACCTCATAACAAAAATGTTGAAGCTGTTCTAATCAATATTTTTATGTTGATGGATAAAATGACTGGACATGTGTATTATGAAAGCTTATAAGTATTAATTTACAGAGTATTCTGTCTAAAATTACTATTTTTGATTTGCTCTTAGCATTTGCCTCTGTCATTTTCAGCCGCAGGACGCAGCTCTTCGTAGAGAAATAAGCTCTATAAACCCACTTTATACTACAATTAATTACTACAGAAGCTAGGTGTACTTTTTTGGTACAGGACCAATATCAAAAGCTGGTCATCTTTGATCAAAAAGTTTCTAATTTCATTTATAACTTTAATTTAAAGCTTCTTGGGGCATTCGTTGTATACGGAATTGAAGTGTGGATCCTGACTGTTTCTGAAAGGTCTCCAGACATGGCATTTGTCGACACCAAGGGGACATTTACTTGCCTTACTTGGTTCTTGAGTAGAGATTGGTTTTGACATTTTCTACACACAAACAGAAGAGGCAAGCTATCGAGCTCTCAGCATCTCTTTCTGTTTTTAGCGCTGTCCGTGGTGCTGAAAGCTTCCATCCTCTGAATGAGAAAAAGTATGTTGAGACGAGCTTTCTTTCTCGAGGTCCTTGGACTCGTATTTCCATTCAAACTAGCAGGCGCGCTCTCTCTCAAAGAGCCAGCAAGGCCTCTTCTGAATGGAGCCGATCTCAGCACCATTGAAAGCACTGCGAGGTTGAATCGGAAACGATACCGTGTGCTGTTCAAAACTACCCTTCAACATTGAATGTTATGGGGGGGGGGTCCGACTTCAGAGATACTGCTCTGTTAAACACACAGAAGAAGACATAAGTGAACACGACACAGGACACTTTTAGCTCGCATGACTATTTACACACAGCGTCCCTGGAATATAGAAGATGTTTCAAGTACATACTGTATAATTTATTGCTAAATTATAGACGTCGCTGTGTTTAGAAACAGCCCAGATGGAACTTTTCTGCATTGATGAGTTACTATTTAATAGAAGCGCTGTCACATAGATAGCCCTTTGTCCTCTTTTTGTTCTCTGTATGTTTGCACGCGCTCTGTAAACAACCCCTGACCTCTGACAGTTCTTCAATCAAAAGGCTTTCTTGGCTCTACCGTGTTGCGTAACATACCTGCGGCTTTTCCCTGTGTCTGACTGAGGCGGAGCGGATATCTTAGTATCTAGGTCAATTTTCTTGACAAGCTAATCCTATCTAAACTGCTGTTGGATTATCAGCTAAAATAAACCTGTTTCAGATGATGGGTCACTGCCAGTTCAATGTCTACAAATACAAAACCTCTGAGCTACATTTAAATCATCATTGGATGCTAAAACAAAGCCAACGGTATTTTTTTTTTATCTGGGGAAACCGCTTCTTAAGGTGGACTTCCACTCCATGTTGTACGGACTAAAACGCCTGAAACTGCTGAGGAAAATTCTGCTACATCAGCTGCCGTATCAGACGTGAGTGATTGTGGCCAGTATCGGGTAAGGTCAATATAGACCTGACACTTCAGCCAGTCAATATCAGCCAGGGGTTAGTTTTAATTATCCAGATTAACAGGTAAAGCCCAGCTTTTCAGCGATGTTCATCTTGAGAAGCATGTCAGATAGACTGAAGCAACAAGGAGAGACGAGCAGTGCCAAGTGTCCCTCCTGCTGTTTGGCACTGATTAGACTCCTGTTGTGGGACTTTCAGTTTAACTGTGGCCTCTGCTCCAGGACAAAGAGCAGCTTTGACACATGGGGCCAGAGAAGGGAAACTGGAACAATGTTCTGGCTTCCCGGGACGCCTACATTAAGATCCAACTGAAAGGCCACGTTTAGTACTGCAGCTACATAATGGTTCACTGGTTAGCGCTACAATTTAGAGACCTCAAATCAGATCGGCCGTAGCGATCAACGAGGACTCTGAGGCCATGTTCTTGGTGTTTCTACGTTCATTAGTTTCTCGATGTCAACATAAAATGGGAGTAACCTTAAATTGAGACGTGATGTTAAGAAGCATTTTCAGTTCAATGCCAGCTGGAAAAATCCTCAATAAAGGTAAGGCTGTTTGACGCAACTAAATGCAACTGTCTTACAAACGTCGTTCATGATTACATGGATTGCGTTCAAATTAATTCAAATCATTTGCTTATTAGTTCAAACTTGATTTTACAGTACATTTATATTTCTCTACTGTGATGCCAACAAAGTAGTAATTTAATATAGGCTATTGAACAGTTAACTAAGCAAATAAAATACATCCAAATCATTACACGTGTGTGTGTGTATATGTATATGTATATATATATATGTATATGTATATATATATATACATATATATATATATATATATATATATGTATATGTGTATATATATATATATATATATATATATATATATATTTTAAATGATATTATATATATTGAAAAGATTCTCAAAGCGTTGGGAAGACTCACAACCTCGTCATTTAAATCCTGGCTGTGGCTTTAATTGGACATTATAAGGGTGTTCGACAGGGCACAACATTGAATGTGCAATAGCATTTTACATGAATTAGTCATTACTGCATTCATTATTAATATCTTCCTGTATGTTTATCCTGTAAAGCCAAAGATGCTGTGGGGGGACGGTGGACGTACAGATTTAAAAACATAAACATTATTTCTGCTGTTAAATGAAGGCTATCAATCATTTTAAGGTAATTGCAGGTAGCACAATTCATTTGATGTTTACATGTTGAGGTTCACCAATGCTTCATGTGTCACCTTTTAATCAAGCAAAGCCACGCAAAGGCTACAATTTCATTGTGTTTACATTCTCTTCCCCATTCCTCCCTCTATGTGCAGAGGCTTAGTGGTCAGCATGGGATTATGGGAACGTTTTAGAGGAAATATGTTCATACTCATGGAATTATTTTTGAAAATATAGGCCACATACCACGAGTGTGGCTTCTGTGAGCTCAATGGCTGTGCTACAATTGCGCTTGAGGCTAACAGATGGCCAACCTGTGGCCCTTTTTTCTGGAGATCTAGATTGTGCATGCGTGTGTGTGAGTTTATAGCTGCGAGTGCGCATTAACTCGCATGTCATTCCTTTGTGTTGGGGGAGAGGGATGGGGAAATGGGATTTTGCTCCACAGAATGGTATGGTTATTTAAAGCGAGGCAACACAAGAGGGACACTGGGAGAGGGGAAAGTGAGATAGTGAGAGAATGGATTTGAGTCATGTGTTTACCTGCCAGCGGTGCTTTTTCTGTAGTGTTGCCATAGCAACAGTGGCTCGCTGTATTTGTGTGCGAGTGTGTGTGTGCGTCTATGACAAGGGATGTAATTCTGCCTGTCACCAGTGTAGCCAAGAGCTGACTCCCCAGCTGCTGGTTGCCATGAGACCAGACAGACGCATCCTCCGCTTCAGGGATAAATCTTTTCTCTTGACGCTCAAATCACTAAACAGATAAGGTGCATGTTGTTTTTCTCAGATAAATGGCCACTGCCTTGCTCTGTACAACTCAAAATATAAGTGATCAGTTGTGCCATTGAAATGTAATTCACATGATCAGGGTAAACACAGGTTTGGAGGCATAATTATAGGTTAACTACATCGTTTAAGCCATCCAATGATGTTGTATTTGCACCAAGTTAACCTTGTACCGTCGCATGTTAGTTACTTGACTACACGTGGGTTTTCCCTTGCTTGGCAACAGGAAGAAAGCCCCAAAAAACATATTGATGGTGATGAATCAAAGACTCTGATGAAGACAGATAGCAACATTTATGAGCGCTTATTTAATTCAGGAGCTGTCGCATGTTCACGGTAAAAAAGAAAAAAAAGAAAAGACATCCCCTTTGTCCTCTTCTCTAGTCCGCATCTTTGCACCCGCTCTGTAAACAGCCCTTGACCTCTGACAGTTCTGTAATCAAAAGGCTTTTATAACTCTTCCTTGTTACGCAACATACCTGCAGCTCGTTATCCGACTGAGCCGAATGTGCCACTGTGTGAGACTTCAAAAGCACCTCCGTCAACACTGCAACAGTGATGTTTCTTTTGCTATTAGTCACGTTCAGCATAAAATATGTTTTTCTTCCTAAACCTAACCAACCCGACCGACCAAGGCAATGAGTACTAGCCAATCAGAGGCAGAGAAGGGCTAACATACAGGCAAATTACAGATAACTTTAATTTACATTGAAATAAGTAGTTTCCATCGCATGTTAGCACAGAAAGATATACTGAATATATTGTGAAATAAATGAAATAACACAAGCTTTAATGTGGTAACAAACCAGGGGGTTATTTGAGTCCTTCCTGTTGCACAAATGTTAAGCTAAACAAATAGTACTTTTGTGTGTTGGCAAAAAAAGTAACAGTGTACTCTGTCCCTCTCTTTATCATAGCGAGGTCCTGAGATGACGGAAGTAGAGCCAGTGTTGGACTTTGCCTCCTCGGGGCGCTCGGGGAGGAGAAATGCCCTGCCTGACATCCTGGGCTCACCGGCAGGCGTAAACCCTGGCGACCTGCCTCTTAAGCTGGCTGAAATGAACCTCACAGGTAAAGTGCACAATGTTCTCTTTTTCATTATAATAGTGAGCACAAGGCAGATTCAAACTGTCTATCAATCGTCTATCAATCAAGCTAGTTTCTAAATAACTTGGTCTGGGAAAAGTTGCCTGACATGAATTTTGGTCCATGTCTGGTGTTTGAGATGTATAATTGTTTCAGAGAAAGAAAAGGGAAACACCCGGGAAATACTGCGGTCCATATAGCTACCAGATACGGCAAAGATTTGTGACTGAAGACTTAGGTTTTGAGATTCCTGTAAGACACATTCTGGACATCTTTCTGCTCAGATTGCCACTTGGGAATTGGCTATAACTGGCCAATTCCATGCCAAGAAATCCTCCGAAGTCATTCATCACGACCAGGCGTGCCAAATTTAGAGCACTGTTGGGCTGAGTGTTTTTGACTGCATGAATAGCAAGGAAATGTGCATGCCGCTAAATCACATATACCGGTAATGATACAATTTGTCTTGCATGCTCCAAAAGTTAATCAAGAACAAGTCTGGCTTCTGTCCTTACAATCTCTGTGCACTCTCAAAGATTGAAATGCTTTATGTGTTCGTAAGTAGCTACTAACTAGCTCAGCTAAGCATTGCTTCCCCATGATGCTGGAGCTCATTTTACCCTATAGCTTCAAATTAGTCCCAGATGTGTAAGAAACACGTCTCACAGGAGCAGTGTGGAGGATTTAGTGGCCTCCGCTCTGCCCTACCTTAGTATGCCAAAGAACTACGGTGGCCTTCGGGTAATGCAAAAAATGTGAAAGGCCCCTCTCTGGAGCCAGTGCTTGTTTTTGTCCGTTCTGGGCTACTGTAGAAACATGGCGGTGCAACATGGCGAACTCTGTAAAGAGGACCCGCTGCCTATGTAGATGTAAACGACGAAAACACAACTATTCTAAGTTACACTAATGAAAACATAGAAATTAATATTATATTCCATTTAAATGATCCTAAATCCTATGCTTCTTTAAAGCTTTAAAGTTTCTTTCACACACCAGGAGCCATAAAATGATTCAAAAGCAAAAAGAAATGCTGCTAGTGATGTAATACTCATGAAGTCATTGATCTACAATAGCTTTGGACATTCTACGTTTTTGGTTTTGCCCTCGAGAGTCACTGCAACAGATTTCTTATTGTGTCTTTTCGGGTTTTGTGTGCAGATGGTCCGGGAGGAGCCCAGTCACCCGCGGCGGAGGGGCCTCCAGCGCCGCCGGAGACCTCCGAGGGGAAGGAGGGATCGTAGGGGCTCGTTTTTATTTACCTCCCCGGAGACATGCAAAGATAACCTGAGAGACAGCACGAGGAACGAGTTGGAGGGGGGCGACGTGTTTGGAGAGCGAGTGATTATCTGTGGAGAGTCGGTCTGTTTGCGAAGCAGCTGAACCACGGAGGGAGAGTTGACGAAGCGACTCCCCGGGGACTGGATCCAGGCACTCAGCAGCACTATCTGACAAGAGTCAGACGTCACTTAGTTCTGAAGCAGTGAGTGTGTGTGTGTGTGTGTTTGGGTGAGATACATACTCACCGCGGACACTACGCTGAGAATCAAAGGGACCATGGCAGATTGTACACTGTACACTATTTTTGTATGATTTATTTAGAACTAAAGAAAAACAGGAACTCACTCGTCAAACTGTAACGTGTTCCATTTCCTGTTGAGTTTTGTTTTGTAGTGATGTGTGTTATTAAATATTGACGATAGGAGGGAATTTGATAGCAGCCTGTAGTGGCTCGAAGCGTTTTAATCCAGCAGAATCAAATGTCACGTAAGTAAACAGTAGATTTAAGAAAATTGAAAACCCTTTGTGTTGTCTCCTGCTATTACACTATTTGTGTTTGGTCTACTGTGTATGTTTGTCGAACCGGAGGCTGTTGCACAGTGTATCTACATTGTAAATGTACAGTTTTTACCCCTCATCGCAGACTGTTTTGATCCTGGTGACGGCGAACAGGGATTGGATCCATTTCTTAAGGCGTCCATATGGTGAGAGGCGATAAGGTTGAAGAACCGTCCACATCTTTTGACATTCCTTCAGAGAATAGTGTCCCACTGCCAGCAATGAACACGCTGCTTCATTACAATACAGAAAAAAACGTCAGAGATTTCCTTTTTTTGGTTGTTGCTCAAGGCTGCTTCTAAAAGTCTCTTCACTTTCCAAACCTCTGAAAATGTGCCTATAGTGGCAGCTCACAACCCCAAACGTGTGTTGTGTTCTTTCTCCGTGACGTACTGTTATCTACTGTTTTGGGCTACTGATATTTCCTCGGTTTTAATAGGAGGTATCGTAACTCGTCTTTACTGCTTAAATGAAAGACAAAGCAACTTTTGTAACATTCTGCAGACTTTGCATCTGTAGATCTAACACTTTTTTTTTCAGGAAAAGCGTTTTTTGGTTTGCATAAACTTCGGCAGGGCTTCTTGGGCTCCTCGCACGCGCTTCTTATTGCAAGGGCAGCATATGCCCGCCGACCGGGCACCGGAGCAAGCATCACACAACACTACCGCCACAGTGTGTGTTTCGATCACCGAAAATGGCAGCAAGCTCGCCTTCTGCCTCTCTGCACGGAGAAAAGTCTGTTCACACTCATCAACACATCAACAGAGCTGTGAATAGGATGCAAGACTGAGCGCGAGAAGCAGCTATCCACTCACTGCTACTGTGTATATATACTGTATTGTAATATAACCCATGTGCGTGTGTGTGTGTGTCATACATGCTGCTCGTATGATTATCATACTGTACTCGTATAGGAAATGCTGTTCTGTAATTGTCTCTATTTGAAGATGTTTTGCCGGTGGCTGTGTCTTTATGTGGATGTGTTTCACAAATGCAACAAGGAAAGCCTGGTGCGCTGCTGCCCAGCCTCTGTTTCTGATGCTGTACTTCGTGTGTTCATGGTCTGCACAAGCTGTATGATCAACACTTTTTTGGTGGAGGGGGGGGGGTCAATGACTCAGAGGTGTATTTTTTGTAGTGTCCTGAGCTCTAAGTGGTGCATATATTTTACTTTGCTGGATTGAATCCCATGTGTTGATTCTATCTGGTGGAGAAAATTGCCATATTAAAACCACAAGCTTTACATATACAACTGTGTGTTGGATAGTTTCATTTCTACTCAAGGCCCTCAGTCCTGGTGCTTGGTCTTTACATATTGGCATACATACGATATGTTGAATGCAATTAGGATGATATGTAAAAAACAATTTAGCCACACTAGCATCGGGGCTCTGTGTGGAGGTCAGTTGGTGAGTATGCCACCTTGGTCCAGACTGAATTAGCTCAGCAGCATTTGAATGGATTGCCATGGACATTTGTAGAGATATTAATGTTCCCCAAAGGATAAAGCTCATTGATCCCCTGATTTTCATCTACTGCACTGCAGTTTAAAGTGTGTCTAATGCTTTGGTTCACTAAATACCTGCTAAACTAATGTCATTGCCAACACCTAATAACATGCTAAAAGCAAAGATCACTATGGTAAACGTTAGCCGCTAAATATCAGCATGTTAGGATGGTCACAGTAAGCGTGTTAACGTGCTAATATGAGCAGTTAGCACAAGGCACAGAGCTACTACCAGACATTTTGTCCAATGGACCAATAGCTTATGAATCAACAACGGCAAAAAAACTATTTCTGTTGTAAAATTCTGTGTGTCAAGTCAGTTTACAGGTGTTGGGCAGTACTGCTGCATATGAGGGAATGAGTTATATAAAGCCTTTTGTGTCTCCAGAAGGAGTCGTGTGAAGTCTGATAAATTGCTTTAAGTGATGTCACTTGAGTCAACATCAGTTGGGGCTGAAGACTACAACTTTGACAATGAAAACAATCTGGAGGTGAGGAGATAGAAAGAATACCTGCCGGCTGCCCAGTTGCATTGTGGGTAATGTAGGCGAAAAGGAAGTAGGATGAGTGGAATAATAAAAAAGATGATATCTCTGGTTCTGCTGCATTCATTTTGATATTTAAAAAAAAGGAAAAAATCTTGAGTCCGATAATGTTAAGGGTTAAATTATCGGTGGAACACATTAGGGAACATTTTAGTTCGCTCTTTGTGATAGTGATGAGAAGGATGGCTGCATGTAAAATTATTATGATGGTATTTTCTTGTTTTTTTGTGATTATCACAATGTAGCTTATTGTGGTTAGGTAATAGCTGGAGGTTATGTATTAAGCTTTTGTCAAAGTAAATAAAACAAATCTACTTTTCTACTTGTTCTTCTAACATATCTCTATTCCATGTCATTCCAGCCACCATCTCCAATGAATGGCACAGATATATTTTTTCATCTTCTGAAGTGTTAAGTAAGAGTGTTTAATTTAAGCAGCACTTGAAGGGAGCACAAGGCAAGACATGCTCTCTTTCTGTTCCTTTTTATAATAGCCATGTTAGCGCACTCCTGTTACATAATGCAGCAGTTCCAGTGGGTGTGCAGCAGATGGAGACATTCACCAAATTATCATTCACCCCACATCACGCTTCCAGACCAACGAGGGAATTTCTTTGTTATGTCTGGTACAAAGAAAACGGCTTAAATTCATTTTTTACAACAATATTCGTATGAATTACCTTAAATTACATACACATGGTGACTCAAATCATGATTTGGAGGTTCCGGTTTCACATTCATGCACACATGTTTCGGCGTAAACACAGTCAGGACTTTGACTTGGACACACCCAGCGTTGTCTCGATGCTCGTGCGGCAGTGGGGAGTGATTTGACGAAAAACTGACACAGTTTGAACTAGTTTTGGTTTAATTCACTCAGATGTTGCTCCTAACCTGTGGAGGTTGATGAATGGTGTATGTGTGTGTACACACACACACACACAATGTGTTTGGAAGCCGTGAGTGAACCTCTGTGATCATGCAGACTGTTTGTCTGGCAGCGTCCCAGCAGCCCCGCTGACAGGAGATGAGACCATGCACGCATAGGCCTACACCCAAGGGCTCTTTGTCTCTCTGCAGACGCAGCCACAGTAAAGCACTTGTGTGTGTGTGAGGCATTCTGCTAGCTGATGCTGTGTGGCTTTGAAGATTATGTAACAGGAACATCATTTATAAAAAAAAAAAGCAATGGCTCTACTGCATGTGGTACATCTATGTACTAATATTGGCCATTTATTCAAGCAAAACAGAAATGTGTTTGAGACTTATTGTTTTTGCTAAAATATCCCTGTTAGTCCTCGCCTCCATTCTCCGGCACAGCCTGCTCTCCTCTGAGGCAGCTCCTTCGCCCAGACAGCGTCTACGTAACTTGTTGCTAGGGTAACTGAGAGAAGATTGGGGCCTTGTTGCATTGTCTGCAGTCGTGCTTTTATAGAGCACGAGGGACGGTGAAGAATTGATTTGAAGGCTTTGGCTGCAATGAGGACAAGGGGCAATATGCGTGATGTCAACATGTCAGGGTGTGGCGCCGTGAGTGCAAATGTATCCTAGTTTTTAATTGTCATACTAAAATATAGAAGCAAAAATGACAAGAAGTCAATGTGGAAGCAGTTTCGAAAAATACATTTAGTTTAATAGTGAATTGCAAGCCCTAAACGCTGACATTATTCTCTTGAATCTGACTTTACAAATCTAAAATAACAAGACAGCGTGTTTCTAATTCCGCAGAGCAGAAACGCAGCAGAGCGGAAAGCTCTCTGTCTTCTTACATAATTGAATAGCATGGCGTATAAGCGGTTAGCTATTGGCTTTCCTCAAGGAAATTGTTCAAGTAATTGCCTCACAGAAATGCACTGTGGTTCCTCAGTTATAGGCAAATGCTCTTTTATCAATCGAAGCTAAGTGAATGAATAGCATGCAGCCTATACTCCACCATTCTCTCCTTCTCAATCTTCATGTCTCTCTGTCTCTCACCCCTCATGACCAGGCCAGAGTGTGTGATCCAGACAACGGGTGTTATTGTGGCATAACGAGAGAAATGGAGATAGAGGAAGGAGAGAGGGAGGATGGATGACGAGACTGCTACTGAGGCCACGCAGACGTGGGTCACAGAGAGGATGCCAGGCAGGCAGGCAGCCCGGCAAACAGAAAAGCCTTCACGTGGAAGTCAACGTGCCATTTCCAACACACAGCAGCCTCAGGAGGAACGATGGCGAGAAGAGGAAAAGATGCAAGACATAAGAAGGAGCAAGTGAAATAGAGAAAAAGAAACAAGCTACAAGAGCTGCCTAAGCCAAGGCAATGTTGCTGCAGTTCTTAGGATTCACCACCAAAATACCCACACCTGCTCTGACTGCTCATTAAACAGTACCTCCGTCCATTTCTTAATACTTTCCCATTTTTCAGACCCTGTCTGTGGCACACAGCCTTTGTTAAAAACTACAGTGTGCAGCTGTTTTCGGAAATTACTGAGCTTTTTATTTTAAATGAAACCATATTTGGGACTATAGTCTCTGGGTTGAAAGTCAGA
The DNA here is from genome assembly GCA_028022725.1 of Lycodopsis pacificus. Classification (NCBI taxonomy): domain Eukaryota; kingdom Metazoa; phylum Chordata; class Actinopteri; order Perciformes; family Zoarcidae; genus Lycodopsis; species Lycodopsis pacificus. The sequence goes on along the minus strand of CM051706.1, from coordinate 6,997,151 downwards.
ATGTTCTGGCACATTGTTGGTTTGGACCTTTTCATTGGATGTCATAAGACAAATATACAATAATTGGCAGAGTTATTCTTTGTAGAACAAGATTTGTAAGGTAGAAAACTATCAACCCAAAGACCTTTCTTTGCTGTAGTCGATGAACAGGCTGCTGAGCAGAAGGCAAGCATCAGTCAAGTTAAGTAGGTGTAGCCGAAACATTATTCTAATCATCTGTCCTCATGCATGGGAGATACCAAGACAAGTCAAGAGATGGGGGGGGGTTAAAAGGGAAAAATTTGGTGAATTTGTTCATTTCCCCAGCAGATTTAGTTTCCCTCTTCCTCTCACCCTGGCGGTGGCTTCATTCTTTGTCCAACAATGAATCACAAGGCTGTAAACGCACACAGACACACAGACATATGACATCACCCGCGCAGTGACGGGGCGGAGACTGGCAGCGTAAGCCTGGCAATACACACACACACACACACACACACACACACACACACACACACACACACACACACACACACACACACACACACACACACACACACACACACAGGGGGATAGCACAACTCCTCTCCCTCCATAAGCTCTCTGTCAGATAGCTCAGCCTGGCATTACTCGCTCCCAATAAGATGGAACGAGCATTAGCCTGACCCCGTTCTCACAGAGATCAAATCACTTTGCACAAACATGATGTGGTGCCATCTCTGCAGTCGGGCCTTTCTAATATCCCCTCTTCCTCCTCTCCTCCAGCATATTCTTGATAAAGATATACTCAGATGAAAGGGGCAGATTTGCCCCACCCCAAATTCTGAGCTCTTCTTTATCTTTCAGCTGAAGTCTTTTTTCACAATTGGTTATATTCAACAGCGGCGTCTGAGGGAGGACAGCCACTGTCCCTGTTCTATCTCATCAATATTCTCTGTGCACAGTAATAGGTCAGTAGATTCACTGTTAGCTATGCAGACTGCCTTCTATAGACTTTTAGTGAGCAGAGCACATTGAAACACTAACACTTACTGTTGTATCTTATGTCTTCTGACTGTCAGAACCCATGGCTGCAGTGCCCTCACAAAGGAACAACAAACGCCATCAAAAACATGTGCTCTCTAGCGTACACCAGGAGCTATTTTGGGAAGTTGGAATTACATTTTCTCTTGACTTGTCCAGCTTTTCAATCTCCAGACAGTGTTCCTGAACATACCTGAGCACGTCAGACAGGCGTTCCTGGATGTAAAGATGAGCGGCTGCGTCCTGCTACCACCTCTGTCATGAATTTAACTACGTATGACTCGTGATGAATTGCACACAAGCTCCACTGGAAATACATCTTGCCCACAGTTTGACCATATCACCAGAATAAGAATGAGACTGAGGGTTGGGTCTGTGCTTGGGACAGAATGAATCCTATACAAATGCTGTTTGTAACTTGTTCATTTACTATATAAGTGAATGTTCTAGACAGCTGTATGGGATCTCACAACAAGGCTAAAGAGATCAGTGTCTTGTCCAAGAGCTGAGAGCTACGGGCGACTAAAACTTGGATAGTCCGAGATAATACTGAGCCACACACACGCAGACATCTGGCTTGCGTGAGTGGATGTTGGTATGATAATATCAGGATAACACTAATCGCCCAGATTGGGATTATGATTAAAACTCACCAGGACACAAAAAGAGTTCCCTCCATACGTCAGGACTAATCTAAACACGTTGGGCCATTCAGTAACATGTATGTAAATGTCACAGCCAATCAGTGCAATTAAGTAGAAATCAATAACAAGTATCATTGTCATAACACTAATGTCATCATGGAGGACACAAATCTGATTTGTAGCTCTCGAATACACGCCCATTGACAGGCAGTGTTTGCCTGCATCTTTCATCAGCCATCTGTGGATCATCTCTGCAGGTCTTCTTTGTCAATCCCCGTGTGGTTTCCCCTGCCTCCCTCTCACCCTTCTCATCCCTTTGTTTGCCTCCCCTCCTCCCTCTGTCCCGGGGCTGACATCATAGTCCCACAGGAGCCCAGTGATGGTAACAAGCCCTGATTCAGCACCAAGTAGTTCCATCTATGCCCCCACCCTGCACCTCTTTTCAGGCAGTGGTTGCTCCCTATCTTTATTGCATCCCTCGCCTCATCTTTCTTTTTGTCCTCCTAACCCTCCATCCTACCACATGCCCACCCCTCCCATCACCCCACCCGGCCTTAAGCAGGCTCCGGGGCTCAGACTCCTTTTACTGTGCTGAAAACAAGCTCTCCCAAGTGGGCAGGACTCATATTTCACCATAGGCTGTGCCTGGGACAGCTGCAGCGCATTGATGGAAAACATCAGGGCAACACCAAAAATAAATATTTATCCAAATCATGAATATGGAGGAGGACATCAAAGTAATACGTCTACATTTTACCTCGTTTTCAGACTAGATTGCTTTCTATTTTCAAGTCAGAGCATTGGTGTCTCACTTGCAGCAAATACATAAATCTCTGCTTTGAGGGCTTGAGTTTAATTTATCAGTCAAAATGGTAATGAATCCTCCACACTGGCCAGAAATGGCTTCAACACGGCAAACATCAACAGATTCATTTTGATGTGAAATGATGCAAACAACAAAAACAACAAATGAAGACAAAGAGAAGTCTGAGCAACTCTTAAGCTCAAGCTGTAAAGCATCATAGTGCTGCCTTGATTATGAATTCTTGGGCAACTTTAAAAATATTACTTGCACTAATTTTAGCGAGGTGTATAGCTGGAGAACAGAGTGTACAATTGATTCAAATGTCCACCAAATTGGATTGGATTAGACAGCTCATAAGGGACAACAATCAATAGTTTTCATAAGGCCAATAAGTTGTTCTACTTGAATGGGAGAAATTGCTGATGAGGCAAAACCGACACAGCCGTTATCCTCCATGCTGCTGGCATGCATTATTAATCCAGTCATTTAAAGCTTCAACCACTGCTCGATGTTTTCTTCCTGCTCGATGTTCTCTCTCACAATAGCTGTACGGTGACATGCACTGCTGCTCCCCGTGGGGCCAGTGCAACAAAAAAGGTTGATCACGCTCAGCGGTGTCCCTCTGTCTTCAGTTTCAGCGGGTGTGAGTCCCATCTGTTGGGTGTCATTAGGGAGAGAACCCAAAACAGAACTATTGTGTGCAGACTGAGGCGACAGGACAGTGGGAGGCTGACGGCGAGGGGGCGGGGCGGGTGGGGCTGGAGGGCTGATGCAGAGACTAAAGGATTAGCTAATGGACAGCTTCAAGCCACTGAAGGATGGGTGGTAGCTGAGGTTGGGGATCAGGATCTTGACAGGGGCAATTGGTTTGACCTCAAACAACAGCAGGTGGGTGCAAACATCTATAAAAGACAGCAAACACTAAACGACTTATTTATAGGTCAACATATATTAATATTTAACCTTCCACTATCTCATACAGCCAAGAGAGCAGCACTGAGCCAGTCCTCTTTATCAATATATATTTGTCACATATGATGACACATGCTATGGCATTAAAAACCAATGTGAAGACGCAGTATACAGACAAAGGTGCAGCTAGGAATTCTGGATGGACCAATGGAAAGGTATGGACCTTTAAAATGGGTTTTCTCCAGCTGTGGGCTTCTGGAATGGTCTCCACTTTCCACACCAACAGCATTATAAGTTAACAATTCTGGTGCATCTGTTAATTATATTGCCAAATGGTTTAGGATTAATGTATTCGAACAACAAAGTCGAAGTAGGGAGGGGGGAGGGGTAGGGTGGGATGGGTGAGTCAAAAGCACCGGATTATAACCCAGGAGACCGCTACTAAAACAGAGCTGACAGAGTATATTGGACTCAGGTCGAGATGAAGAACACTAATGTTGCTCTGTGTCTGCTGGATTTGTATACAAATGGCTGTTTGCTCATACGTTTGCCACAAAAACGGGTGCTACTTTGTCAACTCTGTGTTTTCAGCAAAGAAAATATATTAATGCAGCTTTCAGGGAATATGTAAGCAAAGTCAAGTCAAGTCACGGGACTCCACAGAACTCATACTTGTTTATTACACTCTCATCCGGAGTAAACGGAGGTCATGGTCTCCATACTCGCTTTTGACAAGTATTGTGTTTTGTTTCTTTCCTGGGCTGCTGGGCTTCACCCCCAAGATCAATCAGTTTTTATTGTCCTCCTGCTTCAGTTTGCCTAAATGACGTGCCCTCTGAGAACATGCGTATAACCACATTTTCTTGCAGATGATCATGCTCAGCTGAGAGGAGGAGTTCCACAGAATGCCTCTAGGCATCAATAACCAATTGACGGTAGAGTATCGGGGACCCTTCTGTACGCCTGGTCCCACTCATATTATCACCTGAAACATATAGCTTTGCCATGTGTTCACTGTGGGTCTTTTTGTTTCTTATTTCATCGCACTTGTTTAGATAAAAGAAAAAGGAAAGGGAAAACCAAGGAAGGTCACAAATATTGCCCAATATTATATTTTCAAGGATTTCTGCATCCACTTTTACACAGATTACAATTTCTACAGTAAGCTACATTCTGCATGTGCGGATACAAAACTCAGACACACACACACACACACACACACACACACACACACACACACACACACACACACACACACACACACACACACACACACACACACACACAGCAAATGGGGGACGGGGGCATTGATGCTGAAACCACTTCTAGACAGCCTGCAGCCTCCCAGGGAGGAGAGCAGCCGAGTTGGTGATTATGTCACTCACAGTTACATAAAAGGTGGGTCATCGCTACACTTATTAAACATGACTCCCTATAGATTTAGCGTCATGGTAACAGAGGACATAGTGTATTGTCTTGCATGCAATATTTACAAAAAAAAGGGCTTTCGTGTCCCTTGTGAATCCGTGTTCGGTTACTCAGAGGCTTGGGCTCTCTGCTCTACCTTATCAGCGTTCATCACGAGCAGCAAATGTCACTTAAATCTCAATGGGATATGTGCAATTTCTGTTATGGCTGCACATGTAACATCCGTCTGCATGCCCCAGAGAGAAACGTTACACCTGCCAGGCTCCCTATCTGGACAATTACAGCACAAACGGATACATGGAGGAAACATGGAGGACTCCCAGCCCCCAATTCCCTGATCTGCTCGCTATTGGATCCCACTGCCTCCGACAGGAAGGGAGGGGGGGGGGGGGGGGGGGGGGGGGGGGCTGCCCACTCGGTGTTTGTGTGGACTAAAAAATGGGTCAGGCTTCCAGCTGCAGCCACAGCACACACCAGCATGGCTGAGTGTGTCTGAAAGGAGGGTCCCACTCCTCTGCTCTGTTGGGAGGAAAGCTGCGCGTAGATCAGCTGCTGATGTGTGTGAACCCTGGTGTGAGACACAGTGGGAGAGGCATAGATTAATACTCACCCCCGTGTGTCCCATCATGCAACCACTTGTCCTCTCTTTCATCACAAACCTCTGACATCACCATGCAGTTAACCCTGTGCACCTGTTTGTCGGACAGCATCCATCTTCAGCAGGAAAACGTTTTCCAATACTATCAGAACACGGCTGACTCGTTTTCGTGGACACAGTTTAAACAAATAAGCTACACCTCAATATTTGGAAAAACCTATGAACAAGCAGATTTTACTCCTATAATCAAATTGGACTATGAATCATCTCTTCGTGTCAGGCATAGAAAATGTTTGTGTTGTGTTGTTGAAAACCTGAAAAATGCTAATGAGTGAGTAAATTTCCTAAGTCTAAGCAATGCCCTGATTACCCAAACTGACTTTTGCAATCTTCGCCACAAGGCTGAATATATGAAAATGTAATCAGCAACACAAACAGACACACAAACAAAGTTCAGAGCCTCGCTCCCCCAGACACCCGATACCAAGACCCAAATCCTCTTCCACACACACACATCTGCAAATTTTGGCTGCTGCTGCCACTGGACTGGGCTAACAGACAGCACCCCCCCCCCCCCCGTGCCTCGGCCTGCACTCCCGGGCTCTCATTCGCCCGTCTTTGTCCTGTGAACCCCCTCTCAGTTAGAGGGAGAGACTGATGCTGGCAGGCTTTGAACGCCATCTGCTCCTCTTCACTAGGACAGAGCAGCTCAGCCACACTGAGTGAACTCCAGGAAACTACAGACTTCTAATATTAGGTGAAAAATGCTACACGACATCGGCATGCTATTGTCAGACATGTCTGAGTGGAGCAAGCCAAATCTTATTCATTGTGAAAATCAAGTGATGGTTTTAATTCCTGGATTATCTGCTTCCCCCCCCTCCAGCTTCCACTTTGTGCCAAACTATATCTGTTAATGTGAATGTGTTTGGACAGCGAGGGATGGGTGCATGATTGGTGAGGCTCTCTCCATTAGGTGTGCAAGACACTTTTCACTGAGAATCATAAGCCTGATATGAAAATGAAAACTTCTAAAACTATTGAAATTGCTCAAAAAGCAGGTTGAATGGGTTAATTGCTGTAGCAGGATTGGGCAGAGGGCATGGTGGGAAATGTAGGACACCAATCAAAGACAGCGGCCCAATCCCTATCTCCACACTCACGGACTTTGAGGCGCGTTCCCGCAAAGTCTCTGAAGGTTTAGGGCTCTCTCGCACACATTTGAGCCCTTTACAAACTCTTTCTGTAAAAAAACAAAAAAGTCATCTCGAGAAACAAAAGCCTGGAAAACGTCAAAATTAGGGAGTATAAAATAAATACCATGTACAAACCATGATATCCTCTCACACTCAAACATTAACAGGTGATGCCAGATAAGTCCCCGAGGGTTCAGGGTTTAAGGCTTTAGGGGGGACATTGGGATTGGGCCAGAGTCAGTTTAACTGCCAACGTTTTTTTATTAAACCCAAAGTCTTTCTAACAAAACCATAAATCTAGCTCCTTCAGGAGCCCTTTCACCAAAACCAAAAGCTAAATCAGCCGGGACGCTAGCCAACTTACGGTTTAACGGTTTAACAAAAGCTCCCCCTGGAGATCTCGGTGGAACAAGGCTGCGAGCTCTTCACTCTCAGCATGTGCCAACTGAAAATGAACTCGCCGACTGTCTTTTATTCTTCCCTGATGAGGAGATCAGCTCCAGGTGGGTGGCTTCCCACACCTGCTCCCAATACTGTGATATGGGAGTGGATCGAGCCAACTGTGTAGAGACCTCCAGTTGCCTCCCCCTCAGCACCTTATAAATGATCTCCAGCAAGTTAGTTCAGCGGTTTCTTTCTGTCAATGAGATTTAGTGTTCAAATGACAAATTCAGGTTGTAGATGTCCTTTTGTCTGTTTTGTCATTTTGCAAATGAAATTTAGAGTCTTTTTATTTTGCTGAACAAAGTTTTATGTTGTTTTTTTAATCTATAAGCATCGGTAATTCCATTATACAAATTAAATTGTGATCATTACACCAACAGATCATATTGATTTCTGAATCTTTATTTTGTTTCGCATGAAATAACTCATTCCTATCTAAATATAGTTCATGTGTGGGTTTCACTCTAAACTGGGAATTATACGCCACTTTGAAGAACCAAAAAAACGTTGCATCTCCCACATTGTTGACCACTGTGCAGGTCCTGCAGTAACAACGGCATCAACAGAGGCTTCTGTGCTCAAAGGCACCTTGCCCCTTATCGTTGAGAGCGTTATTCTTTCAGTTTTCCAACCCAGACCCTGGGGATTTGTATCAGTGACCTTTGGGGAGCGAAGAATCACGTCCGAGGGCTGATATGAGTTCTTATGTTTCCTCTCAGACTGTGAAACCATGCAGCCCTGTTAGGGACTCTGCTACTTTAAATGTGTGAGACTGAATGAGGCTGCCTGTGACCATGTGATCGGTCCAGAGCAACACTCAGTGACCCGATGCAGGAGAGGATGCTGTAACTCCTCCACTGTGCAGCATGGACTGATCTCTCCTCCTCTGTCTGCACTGAAACATCCCACTGATGTGCTGATGAAATGACATCCACATGGCAACAGTAAAAATAGATCTAACTGTAGGCCCTGTGGTTGCAAATAGTTTCAGCCCAGCATCACTGCGAGTGAACACACACTGATCTGCTCCTCCTGTTGTCAGAATGATGCTAAGCTAAAAATACTCCGAAATCAAATAGCCTGCGTTAGGTCGATTGAAGCTGAAATCGGTCCAAGCATTTGCATTTACATAACGCCTGGCAGTTTTATTGGAGAGCTACATGAAGCCACAGGAGCTGCAAAGATTCAGAGATATCACTTAAAACCTATATTGTTGAACCGCTAGATTGGATCTGACCATCAATACATTAGGAAGAAGGCATCAGCAAACATAGACGAGCTTTTGATGATTAATCGGATTCAGAGATGCAGAATATTTGATTACGTTTTCTGGAAACGAAACAGCAACACACAGTGTTTTGAATCCTCCTCATGACCAAATTATTTTGCAGAATATAGGCGAATAAAAGAAAGGGATTATAGCAGGAATAAGAAAAGCTGACCAATATTATGGTTCCTTTTCCAAAGCACAGGAGTTCCTGTGCAGTTGTTTTTGTCATCTGGTATTTCAGAGACAGATACTCGGGGGGAAAGCAGGTGTGTTTGCTCTGTTACTGTCACAAACTCAATGTTAACTTGGCTCCCACAGCCTACCAGTCCTTTAAAGGACAACTGTTAACTCACTTGAAAATGACATTTGCCATGTTTGGATGCAATTTTTGACTGTCATGTGGTCTTTTAATCCCCGGACGTCGTGCAAATATGACCTTCTCACTTCAAGCAGTCACGGTGAAATGTCTGTGACAGACCGGGTTCAGAGGGGTTGTACAACTTAATTTCTTCCAGCTACTGATCAGCCCGGCATGTTGGTCCTCCAAATGCAGCCGTACGGCCTTCATGCACCAGTTGTTATTGCTAATTCAGTGCCGCTAACATACACTGTAAAGGCTGTGTGTGCTGCGCACGCATCAGCAGAATAGGAACAGCGGCCTGCAGCAGACTGCTCCCAATCGATTCCTGTCGGACAGCTTGCTTTCAGACCTTCTGCTGTTCTGCACTTCTCATAGCATGTACCTCCTTTTCTCTCTCCTCCAGAGGGGTCAGAGGTCACGGTCAAAACTATAAGACATCAAAGACACCTAACCCGATGCTTGTGTGGATATAATTGCTTGAACCTGCATGGTACATCTCAAGAGTGGTGTCTTCCAGTCCTGAACTTTTCAGGCCTACTTCAACATTTAAAACCATTGGATTATTTAGGGAAATTAAAGAAGATTTGTTTTCAGTTATCATGGCAGCTATGACTACAGTTTCCAGAATTATTTTAAGAAGTTTGAAATAGATTTAAAAGACGGGGTAGATACAATGGTGGAGATAGAATTTCACAAAGCGTGGTTCGGATTTCTTTAGAGGCCCGTTTTTGGATTGAAAAATCATTTCATTCATGGCTTTGAATCTGTATTGCTTTATTTCATCGTTAAATATGTGTCTATGTCTGTCATATAGTGATTTATTATCCTGTTACCCAGAAATGATGTAAAGTTGGACTTGCTGCTATGTTCTCCTCAAGACATAGAGAAATATTCGGCTTTGAAAAACAATTTGTTTCCCACAAAAAAAGCCTACTTAGTTAAAATTGTTGCTTACAATTAATTAGTACCTAAATGCCAAAAATAAAACAATTTGTGACAGCCAAATTTCCAAAATCCACGAAGCAATGAACAATAAACTAAAACATAGTGGAAACAATGACCCTTGTAAATAGCTTTTTCATAAAAATTGCTTTCCAAAATATCACTAAGGATTGCTACCTAACCGGGTTTGCTCTATATAATAATGATTAATCCATTTTGAAGAGTAGAACAGTTGTAGCTCATTGTCTCAACGTCAAGTCACAAAAACAACTACACTTCCCAGAGGCACCTAGTAGCGAGGAGCAAACCGATGATTGGCCGCAATCCGCGTGACGACACTGCATTTGGCCCATTTATTTGCGAGCCGGTGCCATGCTCGAGCACAGGGCTCGCGGTAAACTCTTTGAGAGAGGAGCACATCATCCAGAGCTTGTTTAAGGTGGGTGTGACGCACAACATCTTTACAACAGAAGTACACGAGGATTTTGGTTTTCGGCCGTAAGTGCAAATTTTATTTTTACTTTTTTTGTAAAAATATGCGGGCGTGCAAGTTTTATATTTTAATGGAGTTAGTTTTAAAAAGTAGACAATTGTAGACTACAGGTTTTTTTGTTGGTGTATGGTGTGTGTTTTTTTGTTAGCATAGCACGTGAGCTGTCTTTACATTGTGACAGTCGGTTGTTGGTCGGCGTTGTGGGCTGCTAGGCGGTGTGTTAGCCTATTGTATGGTGGCAGACAGACACTGGCACCGACAAAGACGCAGACGGGGAGTGGATTTATGGGGGACACGTTTCATGTCACTCGTAGGTAGCAGACGTGTCGTGTTTTCAATCAGTCATTTTATATAATTCAGGTGTGTGTGAGCAAAGCTTTTTTTTTTTTTTCTCGACATTTTCTGTGGAAAATAACCTGCAGTCGGCTCGTCTTTGTGTGCAGCTTCCCGCCACGTTGCCGTCAAAAGCTCCTTTGTTTGCTGCTGCTGCTTGTGAGGCTGGAATCTAAATGAGTGTGTGAGTAGTTATTGTCAGCGAGGCGAAGCCAATCAGCAGCCAAGTAAAATCTAAAAAATGACAACCATGGTGTCAATGTGGGATGGCCAGGTGCAGGCATTCATCAAACAGTCAACATTTGATTTCTGAAGCTGGCTGTTTGCAGCCTTTCATGAACAATAAGGGGAGGGGTCTTTTCACTCTACCCCCAATTTTTGGTGACCGTTCATGAATCATTTGACTAAATTAACATGGCAGCTATTGTCATCGCCCCCAACGTGTCATCGATATTAAGACTTAAAATGATATTGCTGACCTCACGTTTGAGCACAAAGGTCCAGCTATTCGAGCTCGCCATGCATGTTTATTCGGCTGTTGCAGTACTTGTGTCCCCCCCCCCCCGTTCTGCCTCCTGCGGCTCGAACACATGGTGCAAGGAACAGGTGCTCCCTGGTGGGTAATTTGCCCCCCCACAGATATTCTCATTGCTCACTAATCATATTTCGGATGGTGCATATTGGATTTTGCAGGCCTGTCTGCACCTGGCACTGCCAGCCGTACCCGCCCTACTCATCATCCCATTATTTTGTTTCAACAAAATGCGAATTTGTGTCGCGTTCATTAACCGCGAACGCGGCGGCAGGCAGGCTCGCGCAGAGCCCTCGCCTCTCTTTGTCTCGTGACTCTGTTTGATTGCACGCGGATTGTTCTGCATGTCGTTGCCACAAGTTGGATGATAAACAATAGTGTGTGTGTGTGGATGGGCGGTGGTTGCTTGCAGTGCTTAAAGGCGGCCACGGGGTGCTGCCACTGCGCTTTGTTTTTAACCTGGCTTGTTTAGCTGGCGGTAGTTGCATAAATGGTTTAAACATCCGCTAGATGTCGCTGTTGGAGTCCATCAATCCCAACAATCTAACCTTTGTTATATTTCCCCTTCAGGTAAAATCGACCTGCACCCGCACTCTTTAAGATGGCAACCTCCCAAGGTGAATTACATTTAAGATTTGAATGTAAACAATTGGTTTAATTATGGCTCAGTGTGCCTCAATGCATTGTTTTACCTTTTGTGTGTTCAGATATCGTGAGTTCAGATATCGTGATCAAGGAGCTCGACAAGAGGGCCTCTGGCCAAGCCTTTGAGGTCATCCTGGCTGCTCCTGCCCCAGATGCCAAGGCTGAATTCCCCCTGTCTCCTCCCAAGAAGAAGGATGTGTCGCTGGAGGAAATTCAGAGGAAGCTGGATGCTGCAGAGGAGAGACGCAAGGTAGAAATATATTTATTAGAATAAATCTTGAGCCCGATGGTGTCCTAGAAACCAAAGCAAGCATGGGCAAACAATTTATTATATATATATATATTTTTATTTTTTTTTTAAAACCATCCCTTTCCAGAACCATGAAGCTGAGGTGCTGAGGCACTTGGCTGAGAAGCGCGAGCATGAAAAGGAAGTGCTCCAGAAAGCTATGGAGGAGAACAACAACTTCAGTAAGATGGCCGAGGACAAGCTCAACCAGAAGATGGAGGCCAACAAAGAGAACCGCACGGCACTTATGGCAGCGATGAATGAGAAATTCAAGGAGAAGGTCAGTTAATGTTAAATAGATTAAGTTTCATATGTTTTTACCAGAATGTTGGAATGTAAACTTTTTTTTTTTTTTAATATTCTTGTTTAATAGGACAAGAAGTTGGAAGAGGTGCGAAAGAACAAGGAAACCAAAGATGGCTCTGAAGACTGAAGGCAGCGGATGGGGGCTTGTACAGGGTTTTTTACGTATCCAAAGATTGATTTATTTTTCGTTCGACCAGTCTTTTTGCTGTGTTCACTACCCACCTTTTTGAAATAAATCCCAAGTTCTACTCTGTGTGAATTTATCCTGCTATAAGTGTACTTGCGCTGGTTTTACATGTGGATAATGTCCCCCACTTGTTGAGTCCGTTCCCTTTGATATGTAGCTTTGTCAGTGCAGCTCCTGCCCGCTTTGAAAATTAGCAGTGTGTACTTATCCTGTTCTTTTTGAGGAAGCATGTTTCTATGCATAGGTCTTTAATCCCTGCCTATTTCATAGTGAGTTTTGAGAAATGTTCATGTGAACCACACCTGTTCTGGGCACTTACTGTATATTAAAATAAAAAAGTAGCACACGTTTCGACCAAGGCGTCGGCTGTTATACGTTTCGTGTGGCTTTGCTACCCAGATTCTGCCAGTTTGCTCCTGCAGATCACGTTTTGTGCTGCTGATTCTTTTGTAGAACTGTCTCCAACGCACATGGCTTCTTGCTGGCTAGGTGTGAATTAACACGCCAGACATGGAGATGGATGCCACCTTGAACGTCACTTAGCAGTAGTCTACACATGGAATGCAAACGAGCAATACACTTTGGCATCTCGTCTCAGATACAGTGGCTAGTTGACTTGAACTGTTGTACTAAAACAAATAAAAATGTAAACGCACTGTTTGGTTTGCTGTTACTATTGTCTTGTACGACATGCTTTGTATAGTTCCAGTAGGGAATGTTGCGCAATAACGCACATCCAGCTTAAGGTGTCATGTTCCCTCGTAGTTTTTAACATGCAAATTATGACTCTTCAATGAGACTGCATGTGAGGTTTGAGCCCATTAATGGGCTTTAATGCCAACCAAAACCGAGCCCATCTCTTGGGTATTGATGCCTCCCTGAAGAGTAAAGACTAGTTATTGGACATAACTCTCTTAAAGCTACAGAACAAGTCGTTATGTAAGGATGCTCGCGTGCATGTTCACTGCTGGAGCAACTGGAGCTTGGTATTCATCACGTTCTCTAACCGTAGTCTGCCATGTAAAACAGTGGCTCATCACAGATGCAGTTAATTAATACGTAATGCTGCTTTTGTGAGCTGTGAAGTCCAACATTTTGAAAGGGAATACTCTAATTTAATGTCGGTGTACTGTATGTTGCACATCTAGTAGCTTCTGTGAACCTGCTTTAATGGAAACTGCGGTCTTTGTCGCCCTCTGCTGGTGGATTGATTAAAGGTCGGTTTCGCACCGATGACCTAGAAAATTAAATATGACGCCATTTTTGGGAATCATGGATCTATCGGAGCTTAAACAAGTTGACTATTTACATTATATAGCGTATTATACTGATGTCTCTGGGCATCATAGTACATGTATTTCAGTCAAAAAGGCAAAACATGTCACTTATAATATATAGATTTAAGGATCAATTTACAAAAGTAAAGACCATATCAACAGTTTATATTTTATAGCCCCATAATGAATTTGTCTCCCAGGACTAGACGGTCTGTACAGCGCATGGCACCTTCCGTCCCCCACCCAGACCTGAGAGCTGCTCCTCTCATTGCCCTACTGAAGGAGGGAAGAAGTATTCAGATCATTTAATTGTGAAGTAAAAGTAGCAGTACAGTAAAAGTAGTACTACAGTGAAAGATAAAGCCCTGCTTTAAAAAAAACGTAAAGCAACATCTGAATACTGTAGTTTTGTCTGTTAGGTGAGATTGAGGTGGATTGCTTTTTATTCTTATGTCACACCTCTAAATTCTGTTTTTAATATTTAATATTTTTAGTGATCTGTTAAACAGACCAGTAGAGGGCAATGTTGTTCTTTACTTCTTCTCCCTGTTGCTTTCCGAGTATCGATCAAACCAGTATCGATTTCTCACCCACCTATGCGGATTGCAGCAAGAAATGTCTCACCTCACTAAACTGTCAGTAAGTTGCATAACTTACAGACTTTGTATGAACGAGTGATGATGGTTTTCTGCATATGGTAAAGCTGATGTTGTTGATTTCGTACTGAATTGTAAACAACATGCTGAATGTGGTGGAAAAAGAATTCCCATCTTTTAGTTCAGCAGAATTACAACAATGGAACAAAACTCAATTCGACATAAAAATCCTGTGTTCAAAGAATCATACTTTAAGCACTTGCATACAGGCCCATAAGTATTGTGCCATATACATAATTAAAACATACTGTATATCATTGGTTTAGCACGTGAGCACACTTTTATTGTCGCAGCAGCTCAAAAAAGGAACATTGTTAAATACTTTTTTGGGACCTTTCAACCACATCGACGTTTTCATGCAGTGGATGCAGATTGAAGTAAAGAACGATAAATTGCGTTTTTTTTTTTTGGCTTTACTATTTTAAAAGTCAGGAATTATTGTTCATGCATAGGTTTCGGTCATTTGGATATTGTTGGGTAGTTGAATCTATAAATTGAATCTAACAGGATCTTCACACATGCTGGAGGTTGTACCTAGAGGCCTAGCGGTGCTTCTAGCTACTTGCTAACACATCGTAGTTATGCAGATATTAAGTTAATAAGTCATAAACCAACAAATTATCAGACATATTACATTGTTGACCTGATGGTGGCACAACAAACATGAATGTCTGCACAGACTGTGCCGATCCATCCAGTAGGTGTTAAGATATGTCACAGGATAAGTGCGAACTTTGACCTGCTGGTGGCACTCGACTCGAGTAAAAAAGGAAAGGAATCGTCAAACTCAGTAGGATACATCCTCTGGGGACCATGGATATCTGTCCATCCTTTCCTTTCTATCAGTCCAGTGGTTGCTGAGATATTTCTGTGATTTAATGCTGTGAATTAAATTTTGTGTCGTAAAATGTAAAACGTAAAAAAATGGGAATACTGAAATTCAAGTACTTTAAACTGTACTTTTAAGGACAGAACTTGACTACATTTGTTACTTTCCACCAATGTGACAACAGCTTGGGAGCTGCTGACTGAGCTTTCATATTAACTTTAAAATACCGTTTAAATCCTGCAGAATACCTGTCAAACCTTATGAGCCCACACAAGAGCTCCTCACAGAAAGTACCTGGCTGAACACATGCTGTGTGTAATGCAGGCGGCAATCAGGGTGTCATGCAGGATGAAGCTTGGCACTCGTTTGAAATATGCTAAAGAAACATCACGGCTGTTAAAGTCCTTGTCGGAGAACTCGTTCTCCGTGGCTGATTTGTTCTGCTGTTCTCACACAGAGGAGAATAATTAAGAAAAACAAAAAAATCGATTGAAACTCCACCGTCGAAGAAATGAGCAAAGTGTGGGTTAGAAAGTGAGAACGCACCGCTAACGTCTCCATGTGGAGTTAAAGCATGATTAGAAACCGAGCCAAGTGACCTGTAATAACCCTCTGTGATTTGGCTTTGTTACAACAGCACGAGTGACCCGAGACAACCTGCTCCATGACAGATCAATAATGCTCTGTATGCACACGAGCTCTGTTACACTCAGCGTGAAAGGACTGTTCCTATTGCTAAACACGCACGGTATTAGCTCCACAAAATGTGACGTGAAACTAGCTTTAATTGGCACAACACTGCAGGCCGAACCCTTTGAATGATTTTACTCAGCTGAACACAGTGTTGACAGTATAGACTGGGCGCTCATTATGACTCATTGCTTGCTAATGCCCAGCCTGCAGATTACTAATCACATGCATTTACTGCAATCAATCCTTGTTCGACACTCCTGTGGTTATCTTGACAGGAAGTACAGAGCAATTCACTCAGCTGTCATTGTAACTTGCTTTTCACGCTGCGCGTCTTTTTGTTTTTTCCCCTCGTACTCATCTCACAGGGGCACTCTTGTGATTTTAGTTACTTTTGCACACAATGGCCTGCTCACTGCATGATGAGCGGCCTTCTGTATAGTTCTGG
This sequence comes from Lycodopsis pacificus, assembly GCA_028022725.1. Lineage (NCBI taxonomy): Eukaryota > Metazoa > Chordata > Actinopteri > Perciformes > Zoarcidae > Lycodopsis > Lycodopsis pacificus. The sequence continues at coordinate 6,980,861 of CM051706.1, read as the reverse complement.
AAGGGCTCTGCAGAAGAACTCCAGATGTGGTTATTTTAACCCCAAATACCATCTTTTTTTACACCTAACTAAGTGGTTTTGTTGCCTAAACCTAGCTAAGTATTTCACAATCTATGGAATTGAAATGAACACGTGTTGCTGGCTTTTGTAGGAAAACGCACTCAAAACGAGGAGCACCTTTTCGTAGGATATCGTAGGAACCGTTGTGGAGGATACGTTGCTCAGGTTAAATGCTGTGCATTCTTTCGCGAACAGCTAAAATACGATTTTACAGCAATAGCAGCAGCATGAGGCTGCGGTTTGAGCTAACTGTTGACGTGCTGACATACGTCACGACAATCCTAACTTAGCAGGCTAGTGTGATAACGTTGTGTGCAACTTTGTTTAAATATCTTCATTTTTTTTGTAGATATTCAATTCTCTGAGCATCACTTTGTTCCCATGGTGGGAACCACTGCTTTAAGGTTTTACTCCATTATTCCAATGTAAATTCAAAGGTATCTTAAACCCAATATCCCAGGAAATCCATAATGTAGGCTACAGAATTAATAATCAGTTCTCTGCCACTCTTATCTTATTTCATTTGTATATTTATTTAGTATTTATCTAAAGAGAGCCATGCTGAGCCTGGCGAGGTCGCAACAAAGAAGAAAGGCGTGCTGGACTTCATCTCCTTGAGTAAACATAATGCAGAATGAGGTGAGTCTATCCTGACATCATCTTAATGAAAATGTCTTTGGGGAAGCAACAAATAGGGCCGAGCTAAGGCTCGGACTACAGGGAGCGGCGACGGTGTGCAGATTAGGCCGAGGCGGGGAGGGATAAGGCGAGCAAAGCTGAGCGGGGTCAGTGGAGGCGGCGTAAAAAGGCACATTAAGGCTGAGAAGCTGCAGATCAGCAGAGACGATGAGTAAGAGCGAGATAAAGCCAGGATGGGGAGGAATGATGATCTGGCATGTGAAAATACTTTGTTCAGGGCTGACTGATGTTTTTAATACATGCACAGAGATGCCCTGTTAATATTAAAAGCAGCAGGTGGTTGAACACGCGTACCGATAATGTTAGGCTGCTCAGCGATATCAGCCAGGGCTTGACCAATGTTGGGTTTTTACGGCAGATACTGACACAGAGCAGAGCTTGCTGCTAGTAACTGATATTTTATGCTGTAATCCAACATATAAAAATGTGTTATTTCCCTAGAAATGGTGAGGGCTCTAACTCTGAACTACAATGTTTGTATATTCTAAAAAGTAAAACAAAAAATATTCTGTATATTTCCATATCCGAGTGAAGTTCTGCAATCAGAGCTCCTGCTGTTATTTTTCTGCTAAATATCTTTAAATCTGACCATTTTCATGTGAAACCTTTCAAGTATTTCCCCCCACAATGCTTGTCAGGATTGAAAAGCCTTCACACCATAGTCTGAAGTTTCCACTGACAGCCAGGCTAATGGCATTCTTTAGGCAATGTTAAATGCTCTTGATGGGTAAAGCATGGACTAAACCACAAAGGGCCGCTGCACTGCTCTCTGTGGGCTGAAACTCTCAGACATGCTGCACTTGTGGCTCCACCCCTCTCAGCGATGCCATAACAGACATTTCCTAACTGCTGTCGAAGCCACAACTCCTCACTGATTGGGGTGTGGCCACAAACACAGCACAGTTTTGACACATTTAGATCACGAGAACTGCAGTGCTCCTATTAGATTCAAGCTCAGTTTTACAGGAATGGATTCCAATGGCTGAACTAAAATCCTGCAGAGTGCGTAGTCAAAATGTGTCGGTCTGAAGTTGTTCTAATACAAGTTGTGCTTGAGTTTTGACCCGTTTTAGGGGAGTTTACGATCTACAATCGGAAACAGAAACGTGGTCGGTATGGCTGCTTCCAGTAAAGATTCAGTATCTTCAAATTTTAATACCACTTGCCACAAGATGAATAAATGATGATGATTGGTTCCTGGTTTTGGAACGAAGACCTTCATGTTGAAAGCTATTTTCAGAAACCCGGGGGACTTGTGCTTTCCACCCGAGTATTTTTCTAATCTTGGCTACGGCCTCGGCCTCCATATAACTCAGGAAGACTGCCAGACGTTGCACGGTTTGCTTGCGATTTACGGGCAAAGGGAAAAATGTTTGTAACGTACCGATTAGTTGGGATAACTTTTTGCCAAAGAAATCGACATATATTCTGGGAAGAAATGTTAGTTTTTCAAATGTCATTTTTAAGTGCCACAAGAAAATCACCTTTACTGTACTGCGGTGGTGACGCAACTTCCAGAGGAAGATATTGCAAAAGCACAACCCATAAAACCAAAATATCTGTATATATATGTAGCTTCATACCAATCGTCTTTTAAAAAGTGACCCTTTCAAACATGTTTGTAGTCACTTTAACCCGTTGTCAGGTTCATTTCACCTGTAAGTTGACAGGTAATGAGGTGTACAACTTGAGTATTGTTGCTGTGGTTACCTGCAGTTTAATGGACCCAAATGGCTCACTTCCACCTCCCGATCATACATCGCAATACAACATAATAAATGACAAATATCAGCCTGCAAGCCACTGCAACACTTGACCCCTCGAAAAGCCTCTCAGGTTGTCAGAGCCGCTGCGTAAAGTGTTGACATAATAAATATTAAACAAGTGATGTCAAGCGGAGGAGGATGTTTTAGTGTTACGACTCTGTAAGCATTGGTTTTTGTGTAGGTGTCAGCAAGCCAAGCATCTCTTCACTTCAAGTTGCATCACACATATTGATCAACAGCGCCGTGTATCCAAAAAGGCAAACAGTGTGTGTGTGTGTGTGTGTGTGTGTGTGTCATGCTTTTGACATGTAGCAGTCCCACAGTACAGCAGTGTAGGAGTAGCTAATCCAAACGCCTCAGTGCTTAGGAGACGACCTACAGTTGAGCAGCTACAATCTCACCCACTGTTCAGGCACAGTGTGCTGGTACTGCAATTTTTCTCCCATTATTGTGAAGAATTATAACTGATTGTTGGATTTTTTATCATGATTGAGGCCCCGTGATGAAACCCCCCCCCCCCTCCCTCTTCGGGGAAGGCTTCCAAATTTGATTTATGCAAAGCCACTTTGGAAAAGTCAACTAAATCCTGAGTGGTGAATGTGCAGTTGTTTCTCCGAGAGGTGAAGCACGTTCCTGGAAGCGGCTTCAAATCGCAGCAACTCTGAGCGGGCGATGATAGAGGGAGTCTGTAATGAAGAGCAGATAAACAGAACTGTGGATGTGATGTGGAACTTTACAGGCAGAAACACTGCTTGATGTTGCTGCCTGGAAATTGAGTTTCTTTCAAAACAGTGAGGAAGTGAGTGTGTGTGTGTGTGTGTGTGTCTGGTGTCGGGGTTATTTGATTAAACTGGAAGAATGCCTAATTACATCAAACACAGCTTGCTTGGATGGATATTTGTGTATCCAAATACACGGAGGCTATACATCTGCAAGCTTTAGATAAAGATTTATCTCAAAAAAACAAAACGGGATTCCAATTACCATCCGCAAATGAGATTCTCACTTTCAGTCTGCAGTTGTGCTTTTTTTTTGGACACTGTTCTGGTGACATGTTGTGATACAGTAAATCCAGTCGCGTCCCAAATGGGCCGTGTTTTGCTCTCCACGGTTTGAAGTTTTCAGTCAACAATTCTAGTCTCCAAGTGAGCAGCAGCAGCAGCGAGGCGGCTCGGGGTGACTCAGCTACATCTAAATTGAATTCACCTCATATAAAAGTGTCTGTTGTTGCTTTTTGTCCCATAATATTGATTTAAAACTACATGCAGTGAAGCACTTTTTCACAGCCACAGACTTTTGTGACTCTTATGAAAAGACATGGTCAAGAAGGTCCACTATTAGCTGCTACAGGCGTTCAGATAATGTGCACCAACCTGCAATAAAAACAGCAGAAAGGGGAACAACAAATACAAATTGGCTTTGCCTCCACAAGTGAAGCAACTGATCACAGTGAGTCCTTTTAATAAACATATATAGTTGAATAAATCATGAATAAATTACCCACAAAAAACGGCTTAAAAGTGCAACCATGAGAAAACGGAGTCTAAAGCTGTGTTGCAGAGTCTACCATTGGCAGCTGGTGATTATTTACCTCGGTGGGGCTACAGGCACTGAGGGCTAACGCCATTGCTTGGAGCAGCTTTGACTCTAAACAAAATACGCTGCATTTATTCAACCGTCGAATCAGAAAAACAAACACTCCATCCAACAGCTCAGCTCTGCTACTTAAATGTGTCTGTTTTCTCACCAAGCAGAGGCCTCCTCTAGAAAACAAAAACACCTGAAGTGGATTTAAATTGAAACATTTGCATTCGACATAAATGCTGAATGCACTTTCACAAGGACAAGCGGAGGGACTTCACTGTGCCATTATGTTGTGTGACCAGCGCTTTAGACAAACATTGATATCAATCACCGTCCTCAGCTCCTTTTGATAATAAAGAGAAACAATCCAAAGTTTGATTGTCCCTTGACATAACATATTCAAGGTTACGTGACCAACAAAAAGCTGATCTCTGAAACTGTCCGAAAATGCAGAATGATATACAGACGTTACCAAATTTCAGCACCTTGCACTTTGGGAGGGTATGCATGCACATGATATTTTGTCAGCTCTGTGAAGAGATTACTGCAGGGTCCGGGAGAAAATCAAAGGGTCACAGCTGCTCCACAGAATGGATTTTCCAGGTTATTATCCGTTTGCATTCATTGTTGTTGAGCTTCAAGGCCTTAAATCCCATATCAGACACAGAATCAGGGCCAGAAGAGAGAGAGAGCAAGAATGTGTTTTTTCATCACAAAGCACTTGATGTCACATATCATGTTCCTTGTTATGCAAATATTTCCTTGTTAGAAACTCAATGAGGGGAATTTATCTGCCCGGATCTGGATGTCTGCTGAGAATGCGTAAAATGAAAAAAAGATGAAGGAGAAAATAAATAAATAGAAAGGGGAGGGAGGTGTGAAAGTGAGAGATTGAGGGTGGGGGGGGGGGGGGGGGGATATATTTAGGGATCATATTGTCTCGCAGAATGGAAAGCTGTGAGATGGCTGCACAATTTACCTCTGAAATGATTTCCTCTTCTCCTGGATATGGTCCCGGATAGTCACCGTATAGCTCCACAGGGGTAAATTGACGGAAGCAGATATTTTTCATATATGCTCCATCTTTTCTCACTTCTTTTGTTCCTGTGCTCGCTCTTGCATAGAAATGTATCACGTTGCAAGCATTGCAAGGGGATGCAACTATGTCACGGCAGGTGTGTTGTTCTATCTTCTGCGTTCCATCGGCCTGCTGTCATTTTCCTTTTTATTCTGCTAACTTCCACATTGACCTCCGATGGAAGTGGTTTAGACGAGAAGAACAGTCAGGATATAAGATATTCCCAGAAACAACATTTAAAAAGTCATCAGTTCTAACTTAATCAAATCGTAATTTGACAATCAACATCCAAACAAAATGTTTCGGAGGCAATTAAAACTTCAAATCTGCCTCATCAGTTTCTGATGGAATGTGATGGGTTCCATCTGTAAATTTACAATATGCACATTTATCGTAATTCTGCTTCATGACCGTTTTTGCTGCCAATGGTAGCTTGGCTGTCATGATTAGGGTTGGGTATCGTTTGGGTTTTTTTCCGATACCGGTGCTAAAACGATACTTTTAAAACGATACCGGTGCCTAAACGGTGCCTGAACCGATACTTTTTTCTTGAAATTGAACAATGTATTAACTGTTAAAGTATACTACAAATATAAATACATACAAAACACTTGGCTTCAAACTACAGCTTCAAACTTTTTAACTATGAACAATATGTTAACTGTTAACAGTTTACAGTATACTTAAATAAATATAAATAAATACAAAACACACACACACACTCTGTACACACACTGCAGCTTCAAACTTCAGCAATTATTTTGCAGAAATATGAGCATATTTTCCTTCTCTGGCAAAATACGACACGTCTCATGACGTATTTTATTTTACCAGTTGGTGGCGGTAATGCGCCAATTCGTCGTTTGCCAACCGCCAGTTGGTCTCAAAGAAGAAGAAGAAGAAGCTTTCGCGCGCCTGTGTTTTTGTGCTTATGAGCGACAGCGCTATGTACCCCGTTGTAATAATACTATGAGTGCGCTAGCTAATTGCCAATTTGTTTGCTACACTACACTTTACAAGGTCATAATACACTCAGTTGTCAGTTTATTCGGAACACCTACCAAAAACTAACGTGGTTGAATGCAACAGTAGTCCTATACCTTCATGAGTGTTCAGCTTTTGTTCAAAATGGGTTGATTCAACTGTACAGTAGTGTTGGAGGATGCAGTTTGTTTGCGGTGCCGTGTAATTGTAGTGCAATATACCCTCTGGTGTTTTGTCCACCCCATTATTTAAAGGCGGGTAGGCTGAATAACAGACACCTCTCAGTACAATGCAGTACAGTTGAACATCATTTTGGGTAGGATTGACAGCAGGACTGTTGCCTTTGACTGCAAATCCACGCTGCAAACTTCCCCCTGAAAACTTTTCTGTGGGTCTGTGTCCAATGCTGCTAAATGTCTGTGATAATGAGAGCCGCAGAACAGGTGGGATCAATGTACTGCCGCTCATAAATGTTGCAGGGAGGCCTGCCGAGGACAGACAGACTTGATCTCTTGGGAATGTTCCTGCTTCCTTGCAGGTACAACACTGCCACTGGAAATGAAGAGGTGTCAACTCGACGGGTTCAAATCCACTTCCCACAAAGTGGGAGGCTAATCTGCAACTCATACACTCTGTCACACACTGTATAGGTAAGAAAATCGCATTTCTTTTACTCCAGAGAGAATATAATCTGTAGGCTACTGTTTCCTGATGCTATACCCACTGAGTTATCATCCACAGCCATCATCACAGATGTTTCGTCAGCTAGGCACTCTGCACACTATAAAGAAAATAAATCCACTCTACAAGAGCAAGCTGTATGTTATGCTAACACATGCCATGAAACATATGGCTGATCAGGCATTCCAGCTCCTTCCATTCAGTCTGTGTGCTCTCTGGCTGCACATTTGACTTTAAATCACCCAGCAGCCCTTCTCCCTTCTCCCTTTTTATTTTCTGACTCTGAACTTTTGGGTTGTGACAAATTGATGGGGTTGCGGCGAAAGGATTTCACAATGCTATAAGTTACTGCGGGGCGAAAGCCTTAAAACAACAGCCCATTAGCATTTTTTGCCCCCATCCATCAGCAGGCAGTGCCAGCTGCTGGCAGCCATTCATCACATCCGTGCCACCGAGCAAGCAGGCCTCAGGCCCCCGCTGCACTGCTTGTAAAGAGATGTATGAAGGCAACACGATGGGCTAAGATAAAGACTAATATAGCACAATTCAGCTGTGACCAAGACCAATGTTTTAAAATAAAACTACGACAACATGACTGATAGTTTTAATACAAGCAGTGAATAAGCAGTCGGTGCGGCGGTTAGCTTAGCGTGTTTGTTGTTGTGAAGTGTGACAAAAATATGATGCACTGTGAAAGCCACTAAAAGCAGCCTTCCCCAGGTTGTAAAGCCTTAGGAGGCTCCTTCAGACAGTTTTAATGCACCGTTTGATGCAGGTTAAGTTCCCCACACAGCCGAGTGCTTGTGTCAGAGCTATGTTTAGTCTGGGACTCTGAGCCAGAGGCCGCTAGAGCGCCTGTCCATTAAGCTAGCTCTGGGGAGAGACTAAAAATTAACCTTAATGGACACTTCTTTCTCGGAATACTAACAAGGGGCGCTTTGCTAAGTACCGCCGTGTCTCTCCCATTGTGTGCACTGTTTGGCTATTCTTATTTATTTATTTCGCCACAAAAGGAGTCGATGTGTGAGAGTCACCGAGCTGACAGACAGCCTCCACGGGCGTAGCGACTCCGCCGGGGCCGCTCACTGGCAAACCCGCCCGCCTCTCCTCGCCATCCCTCTTTACCGCTGAGCAGCTCTCCATAAATGCCAATTAGCAAAAATTTAAAACCAATTAGAGCTGCTTTGTGCTCAGTAAATCTGATTATTAAAAGCCATGTACATCTTCCGTGCAATCAGCGCCTGATGCTGTACTGCAGACAGACTCCCAATGCCAAACCTATCAGTCTGCTATTCAAGCCAGTGACTGCTTCACTACCCTCGGTCCCCCTCGCCTTCTAATCTGACTATAATGACATTTGCGTAAGGCAATGAACAGTGTTGTGCCACGCTTCTCCCCCCCCCCAGCCTCTGCCACCCACCACACACATCACAGACATTTTTACGACTCCTGGGTGTAATATTTCATTCATTTGCATAATGATGTCCCCTGTTTATTATAAACCTGTGCATCCATCTCACTAAGGCCCATTGAACAAGCAGTAGATTTGTACAAAATTAGAATGCAAATGGAACATAATACTGTTGCACTACCAGTGATGGGCCAATAAACTGCGCACCCACCCCTCACCCACCCCTCACCCCTCTTTTCTCAGCATCTATGAAGCATCGTGCGCCGCAGTCACACCGCCTAAGCAACGCTTCAAACAACAAAGATGTCATCAATCAAACTTCCCGGAATAAAGTTTGCAGCAGAGGTAACATTACAAACGTTGCAATCAGCAACTTAAACTGCTTTTATGACATTGTAGCTTAGCTGTTGACGTGACCTAAAGAGGAGGCTGACTTGCTTCAGGGATGAATAAAAATAAAAAAGCCTCTTTCACCGTTAAATCAATAGATTAATTCATCATGTGAATGAATGATCCATCTGAGTGTTTGTGTCTCTCAGAGGAGCAGTGAAGCCTCTGGCCGTGCAAGGACATCTTTTGAAGGGGTAAGGGTGAATACGTCTAACAGCAGCAGGGTAATATATTCACACAGTAATTAATATGCACACTGGAGACGTATATTTTTATGCAGCCACAGTTTTATAGCGCTTCATCAAATGCGACGGCAAAATAAGAACACTTTTGATTATACAAAGAAAATGGCATTCCCTCATGAAATATTAATGCTGGTGTTCTATCTTTGTCCCTTTTAGAATATCAACTTTTTGGCACTCAGGCCATGATAGTATAGCGCCACAGGGCCGGCTCTCTCCTCCCACGGCATTTAAATAAGTTTACTGGCAAGATGAATTCGACTGAGTCCGTATAACAAAATGCGTTGTGACGAATGCTGACACAGGTGGCCACAAGCAAATCAAGACAAAAATCACCATTGCGGTTCAAACCCAACGCTCCCGTTTCATTTTATTTTCCTCTCCAGTGTATACCCCGACACTGGCTTCTTATGGAAATTAAAACACTGCATTTTGATTGGATTGAGATCACCCTGCACTGGCCATTTAATATTCTTTCTCCCTATAAAAGTTGTTCTGCCTCCCCAGAGGGAGGGACACCTCAGGGAAAGCATTTCACAGTTAGAATATATTACATTTCGGCAAACTATACCAGGAAAATATAATTCAAGGTGTGGAAGAAAATATTCTCTCACCAATTCTATTTTAGAGTGAATTGATTGATTGAATTGATTTGATGATTGGAAAAACCAATGCACTGCTGTCAATTACATACGTTAAAAATCACAGAGAATGAAAACACACGAAAGCCCCGAAGGCTTTCATCCACTGCGGTCCTCTAGTATAACACTCAACAAGATAAAACGCCAAGACAGCAAGTGAAGACATATCAACCTATAAATCGCAGGCGGTAGGATATCAACATGCTCTTATTATCTGGATCATCAAAAGTGAATCTATACACTCGGAGGGATTTTGAGTTCTCAGCAGGGATATTAGACTTGCCAATAGTGAAATGCATCAACTGTGGTCATGATCTCAGCAGTCACAGCCAGATAAAGGCCTCTCATTTCAAGCAGAAGTCATCTGTTCAAATACACATAACACGCTGTGAAATGTCTATGAAGGGCTAAAGAGGTCTGTGGTATCATGAGACTTTTTACCCAGGAACCAAATAGACACCAATGGATTACCACAAGCAAGGTGTCAATGTATCTAATAGGCCTACTATCTTATTTAAATATTCAGGACAATATATGAAGGATGAAGCTCGTCAGGTCGTCTAATAGTGTCAGACATGTCCTTCCCCTGTGACTTTTGCTGCATCCAACAATTTTACAAAATAGACAATCCGACAATCCCGCCCACTTCACACGACGATTGGCCAGGTGTGGCAGTCTTTGAAGGTACGCAGAGTTCGTACATCTCTCTCATTTTTTTTCACTCTTGTTACAACTACTTCTGTATTTTGTCGTGTTCGTACCACACTTCATACGAACTAGTTTGTTTTGAGCATACTGTGACCTTGAAGGTGCTAAATTCCAAATTCCGAGCATTAATATAGCAGCAAACATATGCTATGAAAGGTTATAGTGGACAATGTCTACCTCAGTGGAGAATGAGGTCCTCTCCCTCTGTGCGTGTTGTTATCCGAGCTTCGCTCTGCTATGTTTACAGCATCGTCCTCTACTACCCCACCCATGCAACTCAAAAGACCTTGCAGTGTTCAATGAAAATGCAAAGGACTGTGTAAAGAAATGGTAAACTGTCATATAACCATCACGCTTCAGTGAAACGAAAAGAAGAAGAAGCATCGTCATCCCACCTGGTACCCTCCTACCAGGTTACCACTGTTAGCTCCGTCAGTGTTGCCGTTGTTTGCACTGTTAGCGCTGCAACACCATTAGCTTCTTACCGCCGGCTCATCCATCGCCATGTTGAGAGCCGTGTGGAGGCAAAACCCTCAATCATAATAATTATTTAGAGCCCCTTGATATACAGTAAAATGGAAGTTAGCTAGCTTCAGTCATGTAACATGTAGCCTAAGTGTAGAGTTGTAGATAACTCTTCGCCTTCACCCACACCTCCATCACCCACCTTGCTATGGATCAGAGTGAATGGGAGGCAGGTGGGTAATTGGGTGATGAAGACCAGGTGAGGGAATACTGGACGGCAGGAGGGAGTGGCAGGTCCTTAAATGACACGAGAGTTATAGTGATATGGTAAACCATGAAGGCAAATACTGAATGCAAACTGGAGGATCAGCTGTTTATTCTGACAAAAGCAGGTGTTTAAATGATATGATTCATGACTCTCGACCATCAGAATCAAAGGAGGAAGCAGTGCGATGTTACTAAAGAGCCACACAGTCTGCAGAGGGAGGAGGTCAAGCCGGTCGGATCGGTCAACAAAACGTTGGTCTTTGACAATCGGGGAGCGTTTTTCATTGCCCGTCACCTGCAGACCGTCATCGTTCAGACCGCAGACCGTCAACTAATTCAGTTCAAAGGGTCATTTTAAAGATGCAGTTCATTAGTCTTCAAAACAAAAACTGAATTGAAGAAAAATGTTTTATTTACCAAAATCTCAAGAAATTAATAAATATCCTTCATTTTCATATCAGTTAAAATTACTGTCCTTGAGGATTTGGACAGTTTAGGACAAAATAAGCATCACTTTGGGCTGAGATCGGCGTTTGTCACTATTTTGACATCTTGTGGACTATAGAATTTATTAATAATGGCAAAAATTCTTGCAGTACTTTGTCCTGCATCAGTTCATTTTTCTCTATTTCAAACTGTAAAACACACCAAGAAACATACACTCACAATGCTAGAAGTCCCTGTTTTATGCTGCAGGGGGCAGTAGTTGGACATGGACACACATCTGAGTCCTGTTCTAAATCTCCAATCCTCTCCAACTGCAGCAGAGTCAAAGCTTTCTCATCGGAAGGTAGGACGAGATCCCATGATTCAATCACAACACATTAATATCCACCTCAAACTTGTTATTTTGCTCCTTGTTTGCTGTAAGTGTTCTCACTGGTTTCCATGTCACAGGCACATAAATCCATTAGTGTCATCACCCCTGTATGACAGAAACCACACTCTCAAAGAACATTTCTGTGAGTGATCGATTGATTTAGCCCTTTGTAGGATTGTAGAAGTGGCTGCGGTGAAATCTATGATTAGGATTCTGTAGTCATTCTTCCAGACTGTTGCTTGGGAAATTACGCTCAAAAGATGCGTCATTGAGCTGGGGGTCCCACTAGAGACCTCTGAAGGACCGAAAGAATCCCTGATTAAATCATTAATTGCAAAGCACCATGGGAGCTATTCTTTAAAGGTGGTTTCATGGACGACATGCATAGTTACGCTCGAGACAACTTCAGCAGGTTTTAATGGGGACAAAACAGTGCCATATTGGCTCCATGCTCTGCTGTGAGAAAAGCTCACTGACTGAAATAATCTAATTCTTCACGCACCAGTATCCACTGGTGACCATCTGCAACTGGTCGCAAAATTTTACGCAAATTGTTGTGTTGGCTCGTGGAAAAGCATCTCCATTCCTTTTTTTTTTTTTTCCAGTTCATTGCCTTTTTGTTTCCATCTGCACGCTAACACCCAGCGATGGGCTCGTTCACAGTGAATGGTTCGCGGGCTCGGCTCGCTGTTACAGGGTTTCTGCAACTTTGCGAGCGATCAAACTGCATCTGACTCCTCACAGTCCCTCAGCTGTCTTTGTGCCTTTCAGCAGAAGCTTCCTTGATGCTCTCGCAACTTTCTGTCATCCCTGCTTCCCCATATGGATGTCGCTTTAATCCTCGTGCCACCTTGTTTTGTGGTGCAAGGGTATAAATAAAGAAACTTCCAGAACACTACAAAAGCAGTACATGTGTTGAACTGTGTTTCTGTTTCAGGTGTCCGCGAGTATACCTCTTGCACCGAGCTGTTCAGCAGTGTAGCGCCGCCTCCGCCATCTAGTCGACACCACCCACTGAGGTGTAACATGAGTGCTTGAGGGAGCTCATCCTATCAGTCATCTCGCAACCACAGCCCTGCCATCCCATCATGATACTCTCAGCTCTGCTCCATGCTTGGCTTCCATCAATGCAAAGTTGCCCATGTAGAAAAGTCTGCTGATAGAGGGGACTTGCAGGGTGACTTCTGATTTATTACCCGACCCTATAAGCCGCTGTCAGAAAGTCCTCACAAATACACGCCTCTGTTTCTGCTCATCTCTGTGCTCCCATTCCATCTCTTCTCTCTCCTTATATTTGATCACATTTCAGTTTATCCTAATTTAATCCTCCCATTCTCCCTCTCCTCTGGGTCCGCCTTTTTTTTTTGGTTCACCACACGATGCTCCCTCGCTGCTGCCTGATTAGGAAATCTGATCCCTCGATCCTACACAATGTTACTCTTAAGCAGACATCCTCTCTCCCCAGAAATAAGACTGCATGCACACTCTGCATAACCCGACTTTGACATCGCTGTCTGCCGGATAAGTGCCCGCGGGCTGGAAGAACTTGCACTTAGCATTGAAATTATGCAATGGACAGTAATAATTTACTGTTTGAGAGTAGAGCGGGGGGGAAAGGGGTCACTGAGCTAGGTGCTGCCACTGCCCTAAGATGAATGCACTACACTGCAATGTGTGCGCAGATAAAATGTTTGATTCATCCTTAAGCTCTCCCACCGTTTTTCACTGCTTGTATTTCAGACGGCACACTATGCAGCATACAGGTTGTAGGCGCACGGTTCGGCACACAGCCCCCGTGTCTTGAATGTGTTTCACTTTGGCGGCCCCTTGTGGTAGTCACTGTGTCAGCAATAGTATGCTACTCCCCTGGGGACACTGAGACAAATTGGCATCGGGCGTGCAACCCATAAAACCTGACTGATATGCATATCATTAGATAAATGTGATGGCAATTTAACATCGCGTTGATGTCGGAATGAGCGCCAGGGTCACTTTTACATGAAATGTTACGATGAGAATCTCACTAGGTCTAACCCAAGGCTGAAATATCAAGCAGACAACTGCTCCGGGGCCCCAGACCTAAAGGAACCAGAGTTCTCTTTTTGATTCACTGCAAATTTGTGAGGGAATCTGCAACAACTACCGAACCTTGTGTCAAAAATTTGCTCATTATGTTGAATAAAGTTGTAACGTTGTCTATAGTAGGCCTTGCAACAACTACACCGCTTACGCTTTGCAGATTCTGTGAACGCATTCAGAAATCGGCTCAGAACTCACCTCTTTAGACTGCTGTTTGCGTACATGGCTTTTAAACCATGTTTTAATTTTGTATTGTCTGTTTGTCTGTAAATTATTGGCCCTATGGTCACATTGTGTCTGTAATTCTGCCCTGTTAAGCACTTCGTGACGTCTGTAAAAAGCGCTTTATAAATACATTTTACTTACTTACCTTCCTTTCCATGAAACGTCCAATCGGTCGTGGCAGTCTTTCAAAAAAAAAAAAACAGAACATCCGTCATTTCAGCAAGTGCCTCAAAACAACATATGTTTATGTTCAAGCAACAAAGCCCTCAAGCAGCCACGGGAATTATGACTCATCTGTATACGCTGTACATCAGGATGTGCTTTCTGCGTCAGCTCAGGAAGTTTAACCTGATTAACATAAAAGCTACAGTGGCACAGGGTAAGATACAGAGAGGGGCTGAATGCACATCTTGTTCTGTCTCATTAAGAGCCCTCTATTAAGTTGGTCACTGAATTATCGTCCCTTAAAGAGACCCAAGCATTTTGAACGAGGCAAATTGAAGTTGAAGCAAAGATTTCTTTTGTCAGATCCTAAAAATATCACTTTATCTTTGCATTGCAGGACAAAGAAATCATATACATCCATCAGAACCATTTGAAAGAAGCTGTAGTAACCAGACAACCTCACAGACTGGTTTTAATTCAAGCGTTCTATAACTAAAAATAGGTGGTGATTCAGTCCTGAACATTAAAATACAAGAACATGGAGAAAAAAACCCAGAACACTACTACTGCTACCACTTCTACTAGTACTAATAATAAACATATTCATCTTTATTCATGAGGAATCTTATTAAAACGCATCACTGAAATCATTTCTAGTCAAGTGTCTTCAGTGGATTCTACGACAGCCACTATGGTGATAACAATAAATGTATCATCGAACAAACTGCGTCATATCAAGGGACTGAACATGGAGTATTAACAATATGAACATGTTTTTCGTGAAAAAAATTGGCTCGTACTCATTAAAATCTGTTATTACAACTCTCTTAGAAGTTGCATTAACAAACCTGTACGTCCAAGTCGGTAGCTATTATATATTCCTCTGAACACAACTTGTTTTTCTAACTTTATCATCACCAGAGTCCTGAATACATTCATAAACAAATTATGCCTTTGAAGAGCAGCTTCTCAGTTTATGTAACTTGCTGAATAAAAGCGGATTTTTTAGTTATTTTTTAGATTTGGAAGCAGCAGCCGCAGCAGGCACCTGTGCTGGTGATCAGGCACCGCTAATATGTAGCAGACAGCGACCAGTGGGCCGGGAGGAAGGGATTAACTTCACTTTGGAGAGGAGGAGTAGCTGTCATTTAAGGATTTGCAGAGGGGGATATCTATATTTCCACTGCTAAGCTCTCGGTGAAGTGTCAAAGGGAAACTATTCTACATTCCTGGACGTCTTTGGGCTGTGTGCGTGACAAAGCGGGGCACATTCACTCTGCCAAAATGCCGGAGCTCGACCTGAAATCAGTCATTCCGTCCACACAGCGTCCAAAGACAGATCTGCTTTTTTGTCTTTTGACTAGTCTGCACTCTCCCCTCAGCTCTCACACAGCAGCTCAGTGCCAATCCATCGTCGCGGATTGACACGGCATTTGATTGACACGCTAAATGAATCGGTTAATTTCAGTCCCAAGTTTAAACTCGTCTGGGTTTCAATGTGGTCATGAGCTGCTAAAACAAAACATTCGGTGCAATGAGGCGCTGCTTATGGCTTTCCTTGACAGTTGTCTGCGGCCATAAAGTGCTGCATACAAATTGAAAAGCAGAAAATCATGTTGTCAAGATGGCCGAGCATTGCGAGCCCTAGTCTGAATTGACAATTACTTAATGTTTCCTCCGAGGCAACCGGATGACTTCACAGAATGACAGAGTGGTGGTGTGTGGATTTATACTTCACTAAAGCTAATGGGGCCTTGTGTGTCTTGTGGTGAGGGTGTATTAATACAGCATGCAGCCAAGCAATAACTCCAACAAACCCCATAAACCTTACAGATTAAGTCACTCCCCTTGTCCGGATACCGTTTCCTCCGGGGCTCAACCGATCATTTGCTTGTTCCTCTCTGCTGGGAAACATGTATGATTACCGTCATCAGCGCCATCATCATTTGTAGTTCATTAACGGCGTGCTAATGCCTCAGAATGTCTGTCACACACATCTGCGATAGCAGCTATTTTTCGTGGCTCGGTACACTCCATCACGTCGGCCGGCTGCGCCGCCTGCCGCTCGTTGAACACCCATAATGAGCTCATCAGAGAGCAAATGCCAACGGACCAGAAAAATGAAGCGGGAACAAAGGACTCCATCCAGAGTGACCCCCGACGTCTCGCGCATGGAGGCCACCAACAGGTTGCCGTGTCTTCTGCGACTTCTATCACAAGCTGTTCATGCATGTAGGCTAAAGGTCGCCGATGAATTAGAGTGGAGCGTCAGGGTTTTTTTTCACATTGCGTCCTGCTGTGGGGGAGCCAAGGAGTGTGAGGCGGCGGTGGCTGCAAACGGTCCTCTGGAGACTCTTTTAATAAGTACTCTGCTGCTTTTCTCACCACCTCATCAAGGGTGTCAAGGGTCCAGGCTGTCTATATCCTGTCAAATGAAACCCTCCATGGAGGTGTACAGGGGGCAGAATATTATGCCCCTCCAGGGCAAAGGTTTTCACTCATTTCCTGCGTGACTCTGACCATCGACTCACAGCATCGAGAGTCACCGAAGTTTACCGGCGTGCCACATCATCCATAGCTCACACCTCGAAACTACGTGTATATCCTCGCAGCCTTTTGGCCTCAGAGTTTATGAGACTTGTGTTCAAGTCATAGATCAGTAGATTAATACTGTAGAAAACAGCTTTTCCTCCACAGCGTGGTGTTGATCCCCAGGGAGACTCTTCCTGATCTTCGTCTGTGTCATTGCCAGCGAATGAAAGCCCCTCAGAGCCAATGGAGCTGTGCGGCTGTCAAGACTCTCCCCTGTGCAACACACAATCTTCTCCCGCCATTGCTCTGCCATATGTTAAGGCAAAATGGAGGCAACACACTGCTGAGTTTGGCATGATTTGAGCCCTAGGGAGGGGGCGGCAGCGGAGATGGCATCCTGTTGTCACCAACATATGGCTCCTGTGGCTTTGTCTGATGGTTTCCTTTGTTATGGAGTTTCACTGTACAACACTCGACTCCAAACCATGCGGCATTGGTTTGTTTTGAGGCCCGGCAGCCTCTTTAGTAAAAGTGAAACTGATTAAAAGGACCTGATGATCCTTTCCAACATAATCCCTTTATCTCCACCGTGCTTGAAGTAAGTCTCATGTGATTGCTATTGAGATGTGTGTGGTTTTAGACTTCAAACAGACACTATGAATCAAAGGATTAGTGTATAGCTCCCGCCAGATAACTCGCCATTTTGAGTGGAGCGAAAATAGGAATCCAAAGCAGCGATAGAGCGTGCAGACACTCACTTGGTTCAGCTACAAGCTGCTGCTTCCCTGGCAACATTAGGATTGTTAGCATGCTAGCGCTCTACTCTCTTTGTATTCCTATGTGTGCCTCCTTGTTTTTGCAGAGAGGAGTGTTGCTGGGTAATGCAATCATGGATGGCCACTCCTATTAATCACTTCCTCCCAAGGAAGAGGGTTCATTAGGAAGCGATTCTCTTAATGGAGACTGCAATGGCCCATAGTAAGTGGTGCAGAGTCAGGGCAGAGGAGCTAAATCCGTCTGCCCGGTGTCAGGCATAAACAGGAGTGGAAGGGCCGCTCTCTGGGGCCCTGCTAAATGACGTTATCTATGGGTGCAGGGACCACTAACATAAATAAACCTGGCGGTGGTCCCCTCTGCACAAAACACTCCAGCTCTGCAGGTAAGAGGCAGGCCACGTGCTGCCATCAGCTGCTGAGCTGTGAGGATTAGATCACTTACAGGAAGGAAAAATATTTAACACACAAAATATGACAAATTAATCTCATCGGGTAATGCGAGTGTCTCAGTGACAAATGTCGACAGAGTACCTGAGCGGGGGCAAGTAATTATACCCAAATGAACTTGTCAGAGCTCGTAGGGAGACTATCACTTGAGTTAGTATCCGCTTTACATGGCTCGTCTGCGGGAAGATGACGGCTCCCGGCCCAGAGACAAACGAGTTCCTGGAGTGCTCGTACGCTGACAAAATGATAATATGTTGCCACCGCTGCAGCGCGGCTTTATGGCGTGCCACTCGGTCCTGACACTACTTCAAATAACATTTAGTGCATTTTATGTGGATGTGAGAAAGAAATGTTTTGCTGCTTAGCGGTGATGGAAAGTTGAGCAAAGCGCAGTTACAGCTTTGATCCGTCTCCTTTTCAAATTGAGGTGGTACTCGGATGGGATTGAGCTCAACCGCCGCCTGTTTTCCCTCACAGTGGCCCATCCTCATAGAAAGTGTGAGGGCCAGGTAGGCAACCTGCTAAACCCCCAACTAAAACGAATGGATGTAAAAAATATCGAATTATGTTACTATTCTAAGTCATAAAAGGTAACGTAACTGTATACTATTTGCTGTGTACTTCTAACTACTAATACGCTGACCTAAAAACATTACCGGTCGTGTTTCAGATTTCGATATTATCTAATATGACATGATGCATTGTTTGTCATCAGACTGCTCAGCATTACATTAGAACTGAAAGCTCCACCTTGAACAGCTGTGGAGTAAAATGAAGTGCGTTGTGCCGATGATGCCTCTCTGTCACTCTGCGCTTGAAGTAACAATTTGAAAGCAGGACTTTTACTGTGCTGTAATAACAGTTTTACTCATAATTAAAAGGTTTTACTCCAGAAAGAAAGTTTTGACTACTGTTCATGAAATTGTATTAAGTTCAAAATGCATTCATAAGAGAAATGTTTAGATTCCCAATATGTTTCAGTTTACCCAAAAAACGGGTGTTAAGAAATGGACATTGCAAACAGAAACTGCTGATAGCTATTGAAAGCATACTGTCAATGGTTTAACATGGTTTAATTTGCCAAAATGTAAAACCCTAATATGATTTAAAGGATGCAAATAGACACTATTTTCCAGCAGCAGTCAGGTAGCATAGCTGTTTTAAAAGTGTGTACTATAATTTAAACAATTCTTTCCATCCAGTAGCTTGGTAACCAAACACCGTCGCTACATTATAAACTGTTGTTCCACCACCACCTTTCCTCTGGTCTATTAAGCTTGATAATAATAATGATACATATTTGTGAATGTTCAAAGTGTGTTCACACTGTGAGGCATCTAATATTTCGCTCCCTATGATATACACTGAACTGCATTATCGTGCACACTGTTGCTCATTCGTCCACTGGACGAACTAACTCGGAGTTATTCAGTTCTGAGAAACACCGTCGACTCTTTTATTCCTCCGTGTTATTCGCCGTTTTTCTGTTTGCCTCGAGCTCAGGTGTGCGATTAGACTGGATGACAAAGCCTATATTGAGCTCGAATTTCCCCTCAGTCAATACCAGCAAATATTAATGATGTTTTCCTCGTAAGCGTTCACAGGGAGTTCAGAGGCTTCCGACAAAATAAACAACAAGAGCTGGAAGAAAGAAAGCTCACTCCGCAGGCTGCACGGCACAGAAAAGCTTCCTCTGTACTTCCAAAATGCTGAAGGCGAGCAGTCGGTGTGTCCTCTACTCTGTCCATAACCTCATCAGTCTGAATAATTGTCGCAGTGCAAAGAGAAGATTACCTGGAGGTGAAAAATGTCCTTTCTCCTCCCGTGCTCTCCTCCCAGTCCTTCAGCTCTGTTCTGGAACAGGCTGTCGCCATGTCCTTTTCAAACTAATGAGACAAGATTACAACTTGAACCTTCCTTGTTGATTGTCTCACACCCAAGACGCCTCCTTCCTCTTGTCACAATTATTAATATTACATTAAAATGAACTTTAATTACTGCAAGCAAATTAAAAAAATGGATTGATCCTAACTGGCTGATTTCACCTCAGAACAGCTGATTGTCTTTGCATGTTTCATTTTCATCTTATAGGATGAATGCAAAGAGCAGCTCTATCATATTGATGGTGTTTTTCTGTCTCTAAATCAGTTATTCCCGAAGACTGTGTTGGTACCCACAAGTGGCTTGTAGGAGATTTTATTAGTCGCCAAATAAATTTGCAGAATAGTCTTCCATTCAACATTTATATCTGCAGTGCACCATTGAGGCAAATGTTAAATATTGGTTTTGTTGTGATTATTGTAGCCTATTTATATCATTGAATCTCATATGAAAGGCTAGCGTTGATTCTGTTTGTTTTAACGATTCAATTCAATTTATTTGTATAGCCCAAAATCACATATTTGCCTCAGAGGGCTTTACAATCTGTCCAGTATACGACATCCTCTGTGCCAGGACCCTCGCATCGGAAGAGGAACAACTGCCCCAATTACTTTATTCTAAAGGAGAAATGCTGACAGTTTCGTCATAACGCAAGTGCCCCAGAGCTGTGTAAAACAGTCGAAACATTACTAAATAATGATAAAGCAGCTTTTCAAGTGTTTGAGGGATTTCCAACGCAACTCTACCTCCCCTTAAAAGGTACATTTAGCCGGAAAACTCCAGCAACACTTCTTGTATGCAGAAAATCCTTGGCCACAGCGCAGAAACACCTTGGTCCAAAAGATCCGTTTGAACAACAATCTTCCTGACACCATGGGGGTTTCTGTGACAACCTGCCCTTTCCCTAACTCAGCTGGTAAAGAAATCTGCACCTATTGTCATGGAAACCCTGAACATATATTGGTTGCCCTTGATGTTTCTTACCTCCGCCACAACAAAGCAAACTCAGGATACGTTGTAAATCGATGCAAGCAGCAGGCGGCTGTGTTGGGCGGCTGTGGTTGAAATTCACTGGCGGTATCCGTGTGGCCGTTTGAAAATGCATAGGATAATGGGAATTAAGACTTTACTCCGGGATAACATGCCAGCCAATTTGTGTGTTGCTCAAAAGGAAGATTCAGCCGCTCCTTGTTTGGCCGGCGCTAACACCTTTAAAGAGCTGCTCTAATGCATCCATCTCTCCCTCCTCCACTATCTCTAACCTTGACATGAGAGGGCTTCCCATCTCCCCACAAAAGCACCTGATTGAATCCCAATGTGAAAGAGTTTGCTAAAGCACACACTTTGTATCCTGCCCGCGGACTCTTGATTGGATCCTTGGAGGCTCTCCCTGTTTCTCATCTCACGGGCTCAATCACCATCGTCTGATTGGCGATCTTAACCCCCCGTGCCCTCTTTGAAAAGGACTGTACCACCGCGGAGCGTGGGTGGCCTCACACTTTCTCACGTAAGGTTTGGAGGAGCTGCGGAGGAGACTTTAAAGAGCCGTGCTCGGAGCTCTCAGGTAGCTTTTTGAAACACATTTGTTCCATTTACAAACATCCACTTTCACTGACCGGGGGGGGAGCACCGGGGGAGGCATTTTGATCGTCTGCCACTGTATTGTTGATGCTCCGGGAGCTTTTGTGAGAATGCGACAGGCCAGAATATGAAGGGTGTTTCTGCAGCTCTTCTTCCATCAGAAGTAGCAAGCACAAAAAGAAGGAAGAGTGTTGCTCTTCAATACATCCACCAGTCAAAATTAAGCCCCGCATCTGAAAAAAAGCAAGCGTAAGAATGAAAAAGAGAACAATTTCAACTCTCGTTTGGCCTGATGACAAAAACCTGCAGCATACAAATCTGAGAGGGCAAACTTGGTCTTTATTTGTATTGATCACGTGCAGCCTACTACAGAGCACAGTAAGACGGACGGGTTCAAGCAATTCACAGCAGGGTTGAAAAAGGCTTCCTGTGCGGTTTCACAGAGGAAGAGAGACATAACAACAGAGATTTGCAGGGAGAGATAAACAACCTTGTGAGGTGAAGAAATACTCTTCGGCACAAGATGAAAACAGCCCTCGGGTGCTGTTTGACCAGGTGCAGTGGTACACTGTGTTCAGCAAAGCTGCTGTGTTTACCTCTTTGTGGAAGCTTGTGAGCTTTCGCCTCTACATACTGCGTCCCAGTTAAAGTGTAAACCTGTCCAGGTCAATCTCTGAGTTCAGGAAACAAACAGACACACACACACACACACACACACAGACACACACACTTACATATGCACACACACACACACTCGCATCATTATCAAATAAGTGAGTGACAAATACCTGTTTCTCCTCATTGTCTCCAGCTGATGATTGCTTGTATTGACTTATTGATCTTTCATCATTAGGGTTGCGAATAATTTCCCGGTTAATCATTTGGAATAATGTCATTAAACAGCGTATAGAGTATAAACGCCGCCGTCAATGCTCGGAGCTCCCATCCCATCCCATTAAGGATGACCTTAACTGAGGAAACAATGTTCTTATCTAATCAAAACATTTTGATATTCTGACCTTTGATTGGAAAGTGGTTGGCGTCGAAGCAAACAGAAAATGAATGGCGAGAGAGGGGTATAGCAAAGGTACAACAAAGGTCCCCAGCTGGATTCGAAAATGGACTGTGTGTAATAAGCTTTTGGCTACCAGGACACCCCCCTAGGTACCATTTATCCAGTAACAATAAAAAAAAGCACAATTGGATAGTTTTTTTTTAATTACCTTGGTTATGCATAGTACAATTGTTGTGAGGGCTCTGTCAGGTAGAGTTATAGACATGAACATTATTCACTGTTTTTACAAAACATCGTCACAGCCATGAAGTCAGTTTGCCCACTGCACACGTACCGACTGTGACTGGCTTTCTGACAACAAAAACAAGTTGCAAAGTTGTCATCAATTGTCATATCAGCTGCCGTTTTGTTTTCACTAAATCAGCTTTCCGTGAAAAACCTTTTATCCTCCTCCTGGCCTCTCGCCACCACAAAACACCAGAGGGAAGAGAGATGAGCGAAACCTCGGCTGACAGCAGGTAGTTTTAGCGCACAAATACTATCATCCATTTTAATCATTTTAGAACATTAAAAAAGCGAGGGTAGTGCTAAAATGACTTATTCATCACATGGCTAGTTAGGGGTTACAGTTACTGACTGTGTGGGGATTCAGAGCACACATGATGGTAGCCAGTCGTCATGAATCTCCGTCACTGGCAGGAAGTATCGAAGGAGTCATCTGACAGAAACCTTTAGTGAAAGGGAGCATACATCACACTTCTTACTGGGGAAGAGAGGGCTGAAGTGTCATAAATTGCTGATTCATTGTAGCTGCAGATACATTACGATGATATGCTATCATTATGAGTAAGTATACATGTCGTTTACTGCGTTTCTAAATTATATTTCTTGTTTGTTTTTTTTCTTTTGCTGCAAGCGCTAATTCCCTCACATGAAGGTTTTTATTGTATCTTGCTTTCAAGTTATGTTACCTCATCACACAATGTGTTCACACGACAGCAGCCGTCAGAAGTGCTGGACAGAGATGTAAGGAGAGTAATGTGTGGCTGGAGCGTTTTTACTTTGTCTGCATACGCCGTTGATCACTTGAACGTGATCTTCAAGGCAAATCTCTCCCCGGGGATGATTAAATACAATTGCCTTTGCTTCCTCCAAATCTCAAGTATGTGTAGCTAAACACGCCACCAGGCAATGAAAGCTGGCAGTATGAACGATGGTCATTACTCTCACTACCGAAGCTGCAAATGCCTCATTCCAGGAAGGAGCCGTATGGTGAGCATTCTTAATGAGTGTTCAGGAGCCCGGAATTCATATATTTACTCTTGGTGTGATTAAATTGCAGTGCTGGCTAGGCATCAGACTTAGTGGTTGTTTACCCAACAATGCATTATCCTTATGTACAATCAATCCACCGAACTCTGTAATACAGACAGAACACCTCTTTTGGGTTTGAAAATGCAAAACACCTTTCCAACATCAGGGCTGGATGTTCTAAAACACCCGAGAGGAGGCAGAGGGATTAAACATGAATGCATTTTGCATTTTGTATTGAGGGGATTTTTCAGCCCACGATGCCTGCCATTTTTTCTTCTTTTTTTTGTGAGGCATTAAATTGATGTTGGAAAGGCAATAAAGCTGAGTATTTTTTTCTTGGCACACCAGCGTCCCATAGAGCGAATCTGACAGACATGTGAGAGATGGGAGAATAGCTGGCTGCTGGCTGTAAAGATCTGAGCTTCACACATTTCCTCCCCGCGATTCAGCAGGATGTTCAATTGTCCTCAACAAATACCACAGCATTTTTCATCACGTATCAAAGCAATTACCATCAATGTAAGGAGCAGCAGCACCTGTCTTGGAAACATGTTTGTGAAAATGAGAAGCAGCGTGTCTTATGTTTTGGCAGTGTTTTTCAGATCGCTTATAATATTAGTTTTGTCAAATTACACTGTATATCCTAATTGCGAAACTCTTGGGCTTTTTACATGACTGTATTTTATTTGAAATCTTAATTATCTGACATCTGATCATCAGTTATGATAAAAACATAGTCAGACATTGGACAGGTGTTAAACAAGCATGCAGTTTAGCCAGATTATCCAAACCTCTTTATGTTAGTGATCATCTCTTATACAATTTCCGTTTTTAGTTATTTGCTTCATGACAGTAGAGAGATAAAAGGAAATGAGCTTAAAGAGAGATGAGGAATGACATGTCTGAGTAAAACTAAGACCCCTGCCCTGACACCAACTGGGGACTTTCTGGTTCTTGGCCTGCACGTTAACCCCTCAGCCACTGCTAGTTTTTCTGCAGACCTGTTTTATTGTCTAATTCGTTGTCAAATTCACAAAAGAATTGATTACAGCCACTGATAGTACCACAAATTGTGCATCATTTGCAACTGCTATCTTCCCTCGTCTCGAGGTCTGATTCACAAAAGAGATTGCGCTAATGATATGACAGAACAACATGCCTATAACGTTTTGCAGCTGAGTGCAATGTTCCCTTATATGCGTCTGATTGCAATCAATCATGTGGCAAAGTAGGAATGCGCTTGGGGCCAGTGCATTGTTTGTAAGGTTCGGCCTGAGAGATAGGCCCCGACACGCTGATTCGATTCAGGCCGGGCTCCTGCCTTATGTACCGGTTGTCTATATAGGGTGAAATAATACATCATAAATGAGGAAAACATAAATTACCTTCATGTTATTTGAAGAGTTTATGACACGTTCATTAACGGCAGCAGGAACCTTTGTGTGCGGTGCTCAAAGCATTGAATGGAAATTTGCACTTGAATAATCGTCTGAACAAAATAAATAAATAATTGTGAGTGATCAGCATAACTCACATTTTTCATTGGAATTACTTCGTTGAAAAAGAAGAGTCTCAGTGTCAGACTTTGGTTCATTAACAAGAAATACAGCACTAGCATGAGAGCTACAGTACGCCATAAACAATATTTACGTCCGTACATACAAAGAACAAAACCTAATCTTTTGCCTTTCACCAGGGATTGTTTCTGTGCAGCTAAACGTATGACATTGCAGCAGAAGGGTCGGCGATGGAAATGTGAAGTATTGATTTATGGTGTTTATGATCTCTGATGATATGAAACTGTTGAGGTTAGACTCTTTTGGCTTTGTGCGAGAAAAGCAGAAAAAAAACCTCCAAACCTCTCATAAGTCTCTTTCTGAGGGCTTGTGTCTGTTTGTGCATCATGATTTAGAACAGCAGTTTGTTCTGGCTTCATGAAGAGCAACAGCTCTGTCCTTCTTGTAAGAAGGCCACGAAGACGGAAGAAAACATTTGTTGGCGCTTTCATTTCTAATACTTGAGAAATACAGATTTGGTTGATGAATTTCTCTGCATCCCAGTACAAATATTCTGTCCTTGCAGTATGGTCCGTGTGTGTCTCTGTGCATGCATATGCATGTGTTCATTTGGATTTGAGTGCTTAATTGGATTTTTGACGCACTGCTGAGCGAAACGCCGCCATCTCTGCAAATGACGTCCACCGTCGGCACTGGGTTTGGACCCAGTTTCCTCTCACAGCCCATCTGCACCTCTTATCCTCTCCAAAAGCCATTATAATCCCACCAATCCCACAGCCTCTCACCATGACTGCCTCCTTTCTGGCAGCCCTGCCCGCCACATTAGGATTTGGAACTGGGCTGGAGGCTCCTCTTCCCCCTCCCCCATTACCATCTCTGAGAAAGATGATTCCCTCCTGTCAGTGTGCCTTTTCCTCGTCACTGCCGGTAAATGCATTAGAGGCCTGGCCGCAGGGGCCGAGGGAGCTGGCTTTGGGGAGGTCGGTGGTAATTCAGTCACAGGCCATGCTGGAAGAGGCTCTTTTTATTGGCCTCTTTATGCTTTTGTCCTCACTCATGTGCTCTTACAGGAAAAGACCCAAAAGTGAAGAAAAATTGCCGATGGCTTGCTGTAAAATGTGATCTCACAGCCGAGGCTGGCGGACAAGGGAATACAAATCTAACTGTAAAGGAAGGTATCGCTGTCTGTCTTTCGTTCTCTGTCTGACTCTCCGTATGCTTAAGCGACGGCCAGGCCGGTTTCAAGGCAACCCAGAGCTGCTCTCACGTGAAAACGAGCACAGAAAATTTCCAAACAAGTGTCGACCACATATGTGAACCTAAATGGTTACTTTCTCACATGAAAACATATTAAAACTTAATGTAGTGACATATTAACGGTTTTTATTGATAGTTCTCAAACCTTTTTTGGCCTCCGGACCCAGGTTGCCTGCCTGGTAAAGTCTGCCTCTAGTGTTTATTGATTTCTTTCCTTCTTTTATTTATTTCTTATACCAATGCCTGAATATGCATGCGGTCGGCTGATCCGAGGTGTACCGTGACTCTCTGTTTTCACAGGACAGTTTTGTATGAAGCTACAGCTGCAGATTGAGATCTCACTCTTTTCTGGTTTTCCTCTGTCGGAGTGTAGCTTTTAGAAAGAGCCAAAACATCACGCACAGCTCAGACAACAATTGTCTCTGGCTGTGAAGGCTGGTTTCAGGTCAGTAGATGAGAGCACCTCGGTGTCACTGAGTTGAAAGACTGAATCTAAATGCTCTCAGTTGGCGGTTAAGACAAAACATTCGACTTTACACGTGCGGTGGTTGTAAAGTACTTTACTGCAGTTGTTGCTTCTGTTCTCGACTTGGCTCTAAAATAGTCTCTCATCAAACAGCACAGTCATAATGAACGTGTTCAAGTCTTTCATTTCCAGAAATTCACAGATAAAAAGGGCAGATCAGAGATCGCGTTGTTCCCTGGTAGCACATATCCTGTCCTGTGTGTGTCAACATTTCATCTGTTTCTATAATGTCAATCCAGAGCAGTGTGGATCGTGTTGCTCCCCAAGTGTGATCGGCAACCAGTTATCATTTATCAACGCGCAGCTCGTCCCTCATCAACAGTCACATGCGAGTCACAGAGTTATTGTCAACCCGGCAGGAAACAGACTGATTCCACATGATTAAGGTGGATAACAGTCAGAAATAACAGAAAGGTAATGAGACCAGATGAATCATATCTGTTACTGTATTAAAATAACCCCCCCCCCCCCCCCCCCGTCTTTCACACTAGGCAACATCATTATAGCTGACAACTGGTCCTTAATATGTTCAAGATCTCCCATGTGATTGCCAGGATGGAGATTGGGTGTGATAATTCTCTACTGCAGCGAACCACTGGTCCCACTGGTGGGCCTCAGATTGCCGTCTATCTGCAAAGCACGTCTATATTATATCTCAATATTCTAATGAATTCAAATTCATGAAAAATTCAAATTGCGTAATTTCAACCAGTTGCGTTCTAATGTCATCATGCCAATCTCACACCTCATCTTTAAATTTAGTAATAAGAATGAATGAATAATAATTTGCTTTCACTGGGCCTTTGCTTTGGAATGAGCTGCCTGAGAAACTCCTTTACTATCATTTAGATTGTTTATTTACTGTTATTTGTTGTCCTATTGGTGTTAAAGACCAGATAGAGTTTGCATACACATGCATGAGAGACTTTGTACAATGTAGGTGCTGCATTTATGTGTATTTATGTGGGGGAATCAATGCTATTTTGAATAGAAAATATGGAAAGATATGAACCACAACATTATAAGACACAGCAAATAAATAACAGCAGGAGAACAGAAGACCAACACAAAAGAAAGAAAATATGTATGATAAGATATGCAAATGAACAATCTGTGCACACAAACAAAAAATGACAAATTACAAGATATTGAGATCTAAAGCGCACTCTGTTAGTCTTTAGCAGCAAAATAAGCAGCCTGTTCCCCCGGTTTGTTTGGACTTTTATGGCTCTGACATATAAGACTAATTTAAGACCAAAAAAAAGAAGCAATAGCTCCAAGTCTGAGAAAGTTCCACTTAAATACTGATTACCACCAAGGGCTCAGGAATAGTATCAACTGCTTTCAAAACAACACTTTGTAGCAATATGCCATATGAACAGTCACAACTGATACGAATTAAGCTTAATTGCTGTGCAATACACAGTATGCCTGTACTGTATGGTATACACAGAAATGAATGAAATATTTTTCTTATTCCTAGATCCTCTGTAAGAAATGTTATGACAACACTCCAGCAATGGTTTAGAATAAATGAATATTAGTTTATTATACAAACTGCTGCACAAGTCTTAACTGAGAAATCTAACTTTTAGGCTATTTCTGAGTCACTCAGGGTTAACACAGCATTTTATGCATCAACGCATCTTACACAACTATAGTTTTAAAACCTTAATCATTTAAGTGTACATTGTGCTCAGATGGTAAATAAATAAAGTTGGGATTGATAATAAATGGTATTAACAATACAATAAAAACATTTAGCTATTGCCTATCAAAATCTCAAATCAGTCGAACCCATACATAATATTTTGTTTGTCTTAAAAAAAGGTAAATAAATGGAAAAACAGCCTAAATGATGATGTACTGTATGTATATATTAAAAAATCCACTTTTTCTCATATTGTTTTATGTATTCTGGTTGATGCAATTATTTATATATACATATATATTTCAAGGTTTAATAGAGAAATTATTCAGGCCTTTATGTGGCTGTTTTACATTTTTCATTGACATGGTGAAGGTGTCACCTTTCATTTTTTTGATTTTTTAAATAATGTCTTTTAAATAAAGCAATTTTGGTGAACTGTTTTGTCCACCTAGAACAGACGTGTCAACACCCTAGGCTAAATTCATTTATTACCTGCTCTGGCTCCCTCCTCTCTCTCATTTATTTTTCCAATCCAAGATGCGCACGATGAAGTCGTATCAATCATTCAGATGTGTCAGCGCTGTACACACACACCTCAGGCATGATATAAAACATTCTTCGAAGCAATATTCTGGTGGGTTATCTAGCAGGAGGAGGCGGGAGAATAAAAAGAAAAACAACATTTTTAAAAACAAACTCATGTATATCCACATCACCGTCTTTGCACTGCTTTGAAGTGCCCTTTGCAGTGAACATTCAGATTTCAGATCTCATCGAACCACTCGATGCCGGCCTTCATTTCTCTCTCGGTTGCAGCATCATGCTGCAAAAAGAAAAAGAAAAACCTGGCGTCCAATTAATACCTCAAGGGCCTCTCACAGAGGACTCATCCCCTGCAATTATTTGAGTGTGTGCTCAGACTGCAACATTGTCTACCTGCGCAGAGTGTTAGAGGTCCGCTTTAGCACATTGCCTGTCTGTATTTCACACCACTTTGTGGGTGGCAGGCAGCAGCTTTATGGTTGGGGTATGCTTGTGCCGTCCAAACACGACCTATAGGGCAAAAGCGTTTACAGCTCTATCAAATGACCACACTTAAAGGCAGGGCATGGCTTTACAGATGGCCCGACCGACATGTCTCAAAAAACCCAAGATGGCTTGCCATGAGATGGACATGTATTCATAGTCCCCGCAGGATAAATCCTAATGACTTGGTGGTCTTCTGACTTTTCCTCGAGCTGCTTTTCCTCCGCTGCTATGAGGTTGACATTTGGGGTTTTTGAATGTGTCAACAAATATTGGATGGATTACCTTGAAATTTGCTTCACACATTAATGTTCCCATCAGCATGAAGTCTAATAATGTTGGTGATCCCCTGACCTTTTCATATGCCGCCATCATCAAGTGAAAATGTTACTTTGTCCAATACATTAGTTTATAACCAAACACCTGCACAACTAATGACATTCTCATCAGATTCAGCTATAATATTCAGTTTTCAGTTCTAACAAGCAAATGGTGGTGAAAATAAAATGATGCACAATAGTATGCTGGCATTGTCAATGAGCATGCTTCATTCCACCTATTGTATGCACACAAAACAAAACAAAAATTGTAAAAAAGGTTTGGTAGGCATCGGCGAGAGACAAGAATCGTGTCACAAACTACGCATATCATGTTTATGCAAGTCAACAAAGTCAGTCTGTCGCAGCACTGTTGACTTTTGTGTGAAACTGCTCAGTGAACAATATCTCTTGTCTCGTACAATATACGTCACCAGCACTAACATGACAGTTACTTTGGCCCGCTAGGTAACTATGTTACAAATGTAAAATGATCTGACTCGAAGTGTTTTATCCAGCGACTCTTTTTATTAATCAGGAGGCAGAAGAACCAGCAAGATCTGTTGTTCTGTTGGAATCCTGAAGTGAAGTAAACCGAGATAATAAAGAAGACTTAGGCCTGGAAACAACGGCTGAAAGTTCACTGGGTGTGAACGAAGTGTTAGGCAAGAGCAGCGCAATGTCATTTTGATGCAAACTATAATAAATAATTCACTCGTCGGTCAGGAAAACAATCAAGGAATGCACTCTACAAACTACCGTTGTGTGTCAGGGTAAAACCCGTTAAATAATTCTATCAATTTAAAATGAAAATGTAACAATGTCGAGATGAGAACACAGACAACCAAATCATTCATGTGTTCAAGACTTGCACTACACATTATATCACGTCACATAGTGTACGCTAACAGCTAGCTCAGGGGCACAGGAACTCCTGATGCACTGCAGTCGCCTCAACTGAGCACAAGGTACAAGCAGCCAAATGGTTTCCACTTTTTGGTTCAGAACACAATCTTGATAAAAAAAAGAAGCAAAAAAAAGAACTATCAGCAGTTCATTTCCCAAGTTATAATGCACTCTATAAACTTAAACTTGTGTATCGAATGCCAATCTCCAGGCCTGTGGGCTGGATCTCCCCTGCAATGAATTTTTATCCTCTGGAAAGTGATTCTTCAGAAGCTGGTTCTCCGAGCTATATAATAATGAACAAAAAAAGGAAATCTCTGCTGAAGAGAGACAATTCCGAAAGAGGTGGGAGACTTGAGTACTTAATGACTAGCCAGCGTCTCATTTGCCATCGGACCCTTGTGAATTTGATGATGTGCCATTCCACACAGCGTTGGAGGGGGGGGGGGGGGGTAAGCATATTCTACGAAACCGTTCGAGAGGAAATCTGTCATGCGACCAGGCTTTTGTGTTTCCCAATTTACTGCACACAAAAGTACACGGATGCAATGCACGTTATGATTATGCATGATGCCGTGAAAGCCTTTGCATGTGACAACAGTGTGCTGGAAAAGCCAAAGGCGACATGAAAACTTTACTCAGCTTCCATTTTGTCAGCCTGCAGCAAATGTGCACGCCATCGCAACTCACCCCTCAAGTTTGAGGAACTCAATTTTTTATTTTCTTACCCAATCATTTGCAGCTGACGCGGACAGCCTGCCAAGAGTACTGACAGGAAGTACTGCATGAATTACATTTAACAGCGAGAGTTTTTTTTCCTTTCATCCCCTGCAATGATGCCACAACTCCTCATATGCACGGAGACTAGTTGGAAGCTCTTACTCGAGGGAACATTAGTTCTCTGTGATTAGTTCTCTGTGATAAGGATCAAGGAATCTATTCATAGGTCCTTCTGCAAATGACAAAACACCCTTTGAGTTCAAGGATAAAAGAAAAGGCGTGACATGAAAGAGTGGGAGTAAAACAGGTCAAGATAAGAGGCCAGACGTGGCAATGAAACCTCTGTGGGGGAAGAGTTTTTTGCTGGAGAAGAGATTCTGAAAAGGCAGAAATATTAGTACCAGGCACAGAATCGTCTATCAGTCAATCAGTTGAATGTAAATGTCCAGGCCTTTTCTTCCAACAGGTGCCGTTCTGAATCCGTTGCAGCTTCACAGTGTCCAGCCGACACATTGTGAAGCCCTCTCATATCTCTTCTGTCACCTGACTTGTCTCGCAGCATAGCAGTGTTCTACAAATCGCAGCTTGTTTATTTGTTTTCTCTGATCTCGATCATCCATAACAAGCAAAAAGAAATTACAAATGTCTTCTCGGCCCAGCTGTGATGACTCGCCGTGCTGTGTTGCAAGTGTCAGAAACAAAACAAAAATAAAAACGCAGCTTGTTGCTTCGGAGGAAATTCTGGTAGGATGTCGTGAGAGCATTTTGAAACACTTAAGGTTGCTATAAACTGGAGTGATATGACCGAAGTAGTCATATACAATTCATATTATGATCATGTTAGCAAAATGTGACTTTTACTAAATATCTTTCAGAAAGAAATACGTCTATTTCTAAATTGTTTAGTATATACAACCTCACAAATGTACGTTTTTAGTCAAACCGCTTTTTCAATCATGAACTTTGACGCTCTGTATCAAAGAGCCAAAGTAATGGTTCTGCTTGGATAGCAGCATGGATCTAAGGCATCCAATTATATGGATAGATCTGCTGTAATATCGCTGGATCATTTTGCACCTGTGGCTCATTTGTTGTCCAGACACAGCTTCAGCTTTCAAGCTTTCAAAAAAATCAAGTCAAAATGGATGCCACTTTGGTGAATGATGCAGGCACCACTTTGTGAAAGGAGTTACGAAATGCATCACCTTCAAAGACCTGTGGAATAATATTCAAAGTTTGAATTGATGGTGAGAGGAGGTAATATATCAGAGTGCCTGCTCCTTTACATCCCACACTGTGATTTTCTGCTTCTCTTGCAGACCTTTTAAATTGACCAAAAAGTGGCTAATGTAAGGCAGAGCATGTCAAGTCTTTCATTTTCTGTCTCTAAACTCTGGACTGCTATTGTTGAAGCATTTGAGAGACAGGCTCATGTGGTCTTATTGAAAAAGATTCATATTACACACATCACTGCCTCAGCTTTTACTCACTAGTATACGGGACCCTTTTCCATTTGTCATTTTTATGAACATTTCTTACTTTGTAGATGTCGGATCGTAACCGCAGCTTTAACTAATATAGTGGAGATGTTTTAGCGTCACTGTGTGGCACGTGAACTAATGAACCAACACATAACGTAGCAGCAGTAGTTTGTGATGCTGTTACATTGGTTTGGATTTAACTGAGAGATGTTTCTAATATCGTGTCTAAAATTGTAATGGGAATTCTTTTTTTTTTACTATTTTCTGACATTTCAACAATTTGAAACATGGACAAATAACTGACTGACCCAATGATGAACAGATTAATATGGCTAGGTACTCGATACCCTTTTAAGGTATTGACTGATAGAACCCAGTACCAAGTAGTATTGAAACTTCTCCAGTGAAAAGATATAAGCAATTGATCCCTTTTGTGCCTAAATCTTAAAAAGAGCGTTTGCATGGTTTTGCTTGCAGCACATCACTGCAAGCGTTTTTTTGGATTTAATGCGATATGTAATCGGCCCACGACTGCAGCAGCTGTAACCCATAAAGCCGGGGATTGCGTGCCGGTACATTACCTCTCAACACGGTAATGTCCGAAGCCAAGCAGCTAATGGTGCTTACGCTCGCTAACAACAGCAACAGTGCTGACAGAGAGAACAGTGTTTACCTGAGGGGGGGGGGGCCGGAGGGTCAATACGTTCTCAATCCCAACTTGTACCGATGCCTGGTCAGTGGTCCAGACCCTCTACGTACACCTCTAGCATCAGCTTTGGATGCAAGAGGGGCAGCGTGTCAGTTTCCATTCATTACATGCAAAGTGTTTTTTTCAAAATAAACCTCCCTCTTTACAGGAAGTCAGGTTTAGGCAAAAAAAACAACGTAGTTAGGTATTGGAAAAGAGCGTGATTGACGGTATCATGACCCAATGTCAGCATTTACTTTGAGTTTTGCACGGAACACAAGCAGCATGGCAAAAGTCCTGTGTTTGACCTACCCACCTCCCCCGCAGCCTGCCCTGTTTGGACGATTTCGGTCTTCATACTACGTTCGTTGCTCAGACCTTCTAATATCAACTCGAGTAGGTTTGCAGTGACCAACCATCAGTATTTGATGACTTTGGAGTGAGACCTTGCTGGGACGGTGTGCGCTACGCTTCCATGACGGTATCGGTGGTAACTGAATGGATGCAAAACATGGATTCATACTTTCCTAAATTAGTTTAATTTGTTGAATTATTTTCTCCCATAGACATAGAATGGAGTTCCACACATATTCAGTTCTGTAATTTGACACTGTGTACAGCTTCACCTGCAAAATATCAAAGGAGTGACTGAACAAATGGTCAGGGGATGGGTAGCGGTAGCATTTACTGGATCAGAACTGATCAATCTCATGCATTATGGAACTCGTTTGGGTGCAACATTTCTGACAAACGAAGCCTTTCAGCCGAGCAACTCCAGGCTGTAAATCAGAGTTTAGTTCTCGACGGCACTGAGAGCTTCTTGTGCTTGCTCCGTCTCTGGAATGTGTCTTTTATTAGTTGTAACATAATGTATTTTATTTGTTCCCCTCTCTATATGTTCTGACATTTAGAAGCTTTCAAAGAGCTCAAAAAGGTTTCTTACAAAAACTAAAAAGAAATCTCACATCATGACATAAAAAGAAATACCAAAGACTCAATCTCAGTACAATTTATCCTTAAGCACCAGTAGTGTTCTGCTTCCCGCAGT
This sequence comes from Lycodopsis pacificus, assembly GCA_028022725.1. Taxonomy (NCBI): domain Eukaryota; kingdom Metazoa; phylum Chordata; class Actinopteri; order Perciformes; family Zoarcidae; genus Lycodopsis; species Lycodopsis pacificus. Next base: position 6,945,913 of record CM051706.1, on the reverse strand, counting down.
TATTACGATATAAGAGAAACCCCTTCTTAAAAGCACAGCATATAGCAAAGATGTCTCCAACCTAGTAAGCCTACGTAAAGCATCTGCACAGTATCAATAGTTTTGAGAATGACCTTCTGAGATACACAAATCATATCACAACTTCAAAGGTTTGATCAAGCGTCATGAATCATTGACGAGTCCCCTCCATGCTACATAAATGATGCCAGGAGTTGTGCAGCAGTCGTCTGAGAGTGCCAGACTTAAATCCAGTCATATTCTGGAATACATCTGCATAGCCCTCCAATAAAATCTGTTAATGGATGCAAACTGCCTACAGCCTTTTTTTTTGCTGGAGTCACAAAGCTTTCGGCATTACAGCATAAAATACCTCATTCAAGGTGAGATCTAAGTTTCATTGGGGTCACTGGCCCTGTGCATCAAATCCACCAGCTCGCCAAACACTGGCGGTAGCATGCAGGAGCATTTCTTCTAATTAAATAACAGTCGTTGAAGTTGGCTAACCTGTATAGATTCGGTAGATGTGTATCATTTTGAGAAATGAAACAGCTTCAGGCAAGCAAGGCAATTTGATTGACCTTTGAGTGTTTTTATCGATCAACGAATAGATTCAGAGTAAATTAACAGTCAGCTTTTATCGTGCCTTTAACGACAAAGGATACGTTTGTGTAATTCACCTCCAGTATTGGGTCTATATTGAGGAGCGTATTTTAATGACCCTTCCCCTTTTTGCCGCAGTGAGAGGATTTGTTTGTATTCCACGGTCTTACACAAATTAATCGGCAGCAAAGCGAAAAAGGTATACAAGGCTGGAGCAACGCTGGCTCCTGTTTTGTTGTCTCAGGGAACACAGTCACCTTTAAACTCAATTACTTTACCGAAAAGCTTATTGAGGTTGGTCTTAGCTTCAGCATCATTCGGTTTCAAACCAGGGAAATTATAATTGCATGATGTTATAAGTGCGGATGTTACAAAGCAGTTAACTCTCTCCTGCATGAAAACAATGCATCATTCACGAGTGGCTCATTTGAACATGGCCTTCGTGTGGAAAGTATCCGTGCCTGCTCTTTCCCAAACAGTTTCCAATGACTGCTTCTCAGATGGTTCTGTGTAACCCCCCTCAAAACATAACATGAATGCAAGCTTCCTGGTATAAATGTGTTGCAAGTCGGCGTACAATCGGTAAAAGAGGGATTACAGAAAGCAATACCAGTCTGTGTTTTCTGAGATAACTCGTTTACTTGCGCTGAATTTGGAGGCGAGACCCTCAGCGGGTCCCCGGGATCGTCTGCTTTAAACACACGCTATGCTTGTCTCTTTTCTGTGGCTATGAATATCAGAGGCAGCATTTGTCAGCGAGCAGATGTTGAGGCTGACGGCTAAAGGCAAGATGGAAGATTATGGTGAGCAAGATAAAATAAATAAAGAGAGAGATGAAACCCAAACATGATTGATACCAATTAGCTTGTTTCTAATAATAGCAAAGTCAGGGTGAACAGATAGGCTGCCCAAAGGGGTCGTCAAAGCGACATGCTTTCATGGTTGTGGTCACATGTTCTTTGCAAGCACATATTGCCATGGACATATTGCCACGCTTTCCAGTTTTTGGTTTTATGCTCACTAGAGTCCTTCTCCAGCAGAGCCAGGTTGAGAGCGTGCGTGTCCGAGACTCCCACTGGCCGAGCCGGCTGACTTCCTGTTGTCTCCTTACTTGTACACTTGAATGGGATAAAAATAATTTCATGATACTGCTTCTCTCTCTCTCTCTCTCCTTTCTGTATGAAATCATGTCGCATTAATGCACATCACTGACTTTGCTTCTTTCCCGGAGTCTTTGTACTTTCTCGCCTCGCTGGTTTTCCGTTGGTCGTGGCGACATCTGGACCCTCTGTACACATAACATCTATTGCAGTTCCATCCATCCTGGAGGAGGGATCTCTTCTCTGTTGCTCCTCCTTCCTCTGGTTTCTTCCTTTTTTTGGGGGGGGGAGAGAAGATGTCGTATGTGTACAGATTGTAAAGCCCTCTGAGGCAAATTTGTGATTCGTGATTTTGGGTTATACAAAATAAATTGAATTGAAATTACCACTTATAGCCATAGTCAATGTTCAGCAAAACATAAACCGTTTTTTATAACTATGGATGTTATTTTACTGCCCATTTATTTCAGTAAAAAAAAATAGGTGCAAAATAGGGCTTCCCTATTTATCCGTTTTAATATAAATGCAAAACTGTGTCAGTTTAAAATAAACATGTGTTCTCAATAGAATTTTCGCTGGAGTTTCTAATTCCACGACATTGGGTGAAGCTGTGCCAGAACTACAACTTGACTCCAGCAACTTTGTAGCAGAGCAGAGAAATCTGTGTCGCTTGGAATCAAATAGGGGGCATATGCGCCAGTCATCAGTTCAGCTGATAATACCTAGCGGTGTATCCATGCATGAAATGGCTCGCTCGTTCATGCATTATAGGTGACAGTGTGTACCTAGACAAGGGCAGAGTGTCTGCGCATAATGATGTAGTCACGGATGGGATCAATGTCTGAGTCACTTATGATATTCAGCGCTCATAACACGCGAGGGTGGAGAGGCCTCCAGATCATCTGGATGTGGCATTACGACAGTGGGAGGAAGAGTTGCTTGTAACACAGCGCAGGGACACAGTAGTGCAGGGAAGCTGTTTCCACTGTTATCATGCATAGAGCCCCTGTTGTTGACTCACGGAGCACACTGCCTGTCTATTCACATCAGGAGCATCCCCAATGAGTGATGGGATATGTCGAGAATTAGAAACCAAACTAGAAAAAAACCCGACAATGAACAAGATACAGATCCCATATTATTAGCGTTTCTCCAGAGATTAGCCTTGCACGCTGTGGCATCTAATGTGAACCTGAGCGTACAAGAACAATAAAATAAACAGTGTGTATTATTTATTTCCTCATGCATTCATGTCCCCGGCTAAAATCTCTTGTTGCAACAAAGAAAACCATGACTTCTAAAATTGTCTGGCTTGCACTTACTGTAGGGCCTACCTTAAAGATTTCTATAAGATCTTTAGCAGCAAGAGAGGCACATCGCTTTTTTCTCTCTCCTCCAAAGGAAGCACGACTCTATCCTTTTTTTTTATTCTGTTGCCCTTAAAACATATTGAGTGAAATGGCATGATGAGAAGCCTGGGGAAGTTTTTGACAAGAGACTCAGAGCAGAGCTAATGGCCCATTAAGCAGAAAAAGGCTGCTTTTGATGTGGCTGACAGAGGAAAGAGAGAAAAATGCAAGTGCTTCAGAGAACAGAGGCATAAAAGAGAGAGAAGCGAAGGTGAGAACAATACCACAGAACAATCATCTCCTCAACATCATCTACTTATGGATCAGTACAAAGAGTGGCTTGGATCAACGCAGACACTCCGTGGTTTTAAGATCTTGTTATCTACTCCATAGTTTTGATGCGCTGATGAGCTTTGACTGAGCTTCTGCACATATTTCAATCCTCGAGATGTGTTCCAGCACCGGCAGCATTTAACGCATTGTCTGACATCAAACATTGCTCACAGCATGTGGTAATTATCGATGCTGTAGTCGGGCACGTGTGGTTCAGTAAAGCATCATTCCAAACACGATGGAAGTCGCAGGCTCCCTATGTGGTGCTTGTATCCACATTAAACAGCTAGCTAGCCAGCGCATGATAAATCAACAGTTAATTTGCAAAAAAATAGATAAAGGTCATCCATGAAATGAATAAACCAGCGCCATTTTGATGCTGATTGTCAGGACTTCTGAGAAAATCTCCTGGACCGCAAAACCCCCCCCAAAACAAAACAAGACATGATTTAGGTAAGTAATTAAAAACTTAAAAGATATCTTTTAATTAACCTCTCCAATGTTTTGGCACATAGACATACAGTGACTGAGAAGGGACTGAGAAGCTAGATGCTAGATGATGAGGCTGATGACGTTTTAATGCTTCATATTAGCAGGATCATTCTATGCCACTGATTGTGTCATCTATTCTTGTTGATCCTCTTCCAGTCGAGTGATCAGTTTTAGTCTCATGAACAGTCTTTGTTGAACAACCTAAAATAGCTTTCAGATAAACTGATCAAGCGTTTGAAGAATAATTTAAATTATCATAATGGCTTATCACATTTTACTCCCGTTCCTTCTTTTCTCGGTTTGATTCACGCGATCAAGGGCTCAGTTATTGAATCCACCGGGTTTATTGTAACGGAACATTGTCAATCACATTTTGTTCAGTGAATAATATCAATGAGTTCTTTATTTAAAGATTCTTGATAAAAAAATACAACTTCATAATTACAAATTTTATATTGTATAATACCTAGGATTCCAGATGGCGCTTATCGTAAATTCACTTGTCTTCATGAAGATAACACACACACACACACACACACACACACACACACACACACACACACACACACACACACACACACACACACACACACACACACACTCAGCAGCTGAGCTCAAATCCTTTTAATGGATCACAGGTGTTATTGCCACTAAACAATCTGTTTTAATGAAGATCAGGTGACAAAACTTTACTGCCCTCAATATCTTTTACAGCCAGAAAAAGAAATGAATCACAACTCATCTCGTTGCAGCAATCACTTCATTTTGGACGGCAACTATTTTCATTTTCAATGGATTTGCCAATTTTCTCCCATTTATCTCACACAAATAGTGAAATTTGCTCGACATCCCAGAGTCTTGGCTTTCATCTACCAACAGTATAAAATCTATTGCTATAACTACTACACTAGAATGCAAAGACAAGCAGCACCCAATGACTATTCATAATTATAAACCAATTATTTTTTGATAAATGCCGTCAAACAATCATTTGATTATTGAAATGAACTGCTGGCGATTAATGAATTGTTAATCTTATTGTACTTGTACAGATTGGGGGTGTAGGATTACATACACATGTTAAGTAAACCACAATGAAATAACAAATACCAGAAAAGAAAACAGAATAAATCAGGAAACAGATCCACGATATCACCCCGGTGACCCACATTATTGCTCTGTTGAATAATAAAATCTAACTTTTCCTGAACATTTTTTTGTACTTTTTACCTCAAATATGTTTCAAATATTGTCATACTGTCAAGTTTGACCTCTTAAAGCTTCTAAGAATAGAGGATTATGAAAAATACAAGTGAGTTGCTTCATGTTAAAGGATCACAAACCAGATGAAAAGTATACCAGGACCCCATGAATAAGCTAATGACTGAGCAGCTAAAACAGCACAGTAGCTCTGGCTTTAAGAGATGTGTTACAATAACAATAACTGACGCCTTTGGTTCAAGATTCACATTTACATCAAGATTTGCATCGATTTACATTTTGTATTTGGCAAAACATGTTTTGACTCAAAACTCAAAGATAGTGTTGTTACATGTAGCCTAAAATATCAAAGTTTGATATTTTATTATGTTTTTGGCATTTGTCTATTTGTCTGTGCTTTCATGTCTTCTTGTCTGTGTTTTGTCCTTGAGTGGCCCGTTACATTTCTGCTGAGAAATCTCTGCATCCAGTGTAGAAATGCAACATGATATTTGCTTATGTGTTTTCCAGTTTGTACATGCACTTCCTGCTAATGACCACATGAGTGCTTGGACCAATCCCAGCATGCATTGGGCATGAGTGAAACATCTTACAAAAGTGTATTACAATGCTACTCTAGCGATATCAGACCTAACTCTACAGCGCATGTGTGTTGTTATAGCACAGAATGTCTCAGATATCACAGAAAATATATTTTTTTATAAAATTCTAATATCTGCGGTACAGAAACTGTTATTCTTTCTTTATCAAGCGGATGCTGCAAAGGTGTGCATGGCTGATCATAATATTGCTGGATTCAAACCATCAGAATCTTCTTGAAATTAAGAAATGCATGATAGAGGAGCACCCAAGAAAAATGTATTTCATACACAAATTCAGCACTAGCCATCATTACTGCTGGTCATTATTTCATATTTTTCACATATATACATAGATTATACACAACTTTATCACATTTGGCTCAGTTTGAGATCATTCACTAAGCACCAGCCATTCCAAACTAAATTGGGATGCGCTAGTCATTCATTTGCATTTCCTGTCATCTAAAGTCTGAATACCACACATTCACAACCTTTGATGAGATCTTGAGCGCACACAGTTGACATTCACCTGCATCTCTGGATTCAGAAATATATCCCCCATTATTTAGTTAAACCAATCATGAGTCATGGTTTTGGAACAAAACATTCATATAATATATATAGACGTAAACGGCTCCCCCGATACAGTATTGAGAGTGATTAATTAAACTCAAAAAGGCTGAGAAATGAGACACTCATTAACACATACTGGTATAGATTCAACATGTCAGTGAATAACTTCTCCACTAAAGCCTGTATAGATAGCACATGTCACAGAGGTAAAGGTGATCATGTGGGATGGAATCACTAACGATAGGGGGGGAGGGGGGGGGGGGGAGGACTGATGCGAGAAAGATATTTTGGGCAGAGAGAAGGGGAGAGGAGAAAAGGGAGAGATGATGGATTGAACATGAGAAGATAATGAGGAATGAAATACTGTTCAACAAAATGTCATCTCTCAGACAGTGGTCGAGGGAGCATTGCTGCCATTTCACTGAGAATGTTACTGTAGATGAGTTTCACCTACAGAGACATCAATTCCTCTGGTGCAGCGTTTCCTGGATTTCGCGGCGATAGAGGCTGGCTTTTAAATCCCGGCTTTGAAAGCGGACAGAGTGTCAGCTCCAATGAGGCTGCTTTGGCATTGAGATGAAGGTTGAATAGGAAGAGAGCTCATGTATATCTTTTAGATCAAGAACTCTTGCTTTGAATATTTCTTACCAGTGCGTATACGCTCAAAGAAAGAAAATGGCGGTGTAGCTTGCCGTCTTGCATGTGGTGAAACGGATCAGCCTGAACACAGATGGTTTAGCGAAGGTGTTTCAAACTGGTAAAGGTTATCCGGTGATGTTTTTGAGTCAAAGGGTCTTAAAGGGTAAGATTTTTCAACAGGGGGCGTTTCTGTCTAAAGTGCTAGTTTTCGCAGTGCTAGTTTTTAAAGACCTTCGGATGTTCAAGGTCTGAGAGAAGGCCAACAAGATGTGATGAAAGGAGTTGTATGGCTATTTCCTTGTGTGACTTTGAAAATCAAACACAACTTTGTACAAACAAAGCAAAGTCAGCGAAAGGTACAGCGAAAGACAGTACACGGACCACCACAATTTACAACCAGAGATGTTCCATTCTAAAAGTTCAAAGCAGGGGTCAAATAACTGTGGTTTGTTCTCTCTAGTGGTAAGGAGAAAGAAATGACTTGCAAAGATTTCAGGCTGACTTCTGAATGCAGCTGGGTCCTCTACAAACAGTGAGGGAATTGGAGAACTCCTCCTGAGCACCAGCTTGTCACGTCTCTGTAATACCGTTTATATGCTTCTCCTTAAAACGCTGTGATCATCCATTCACTTTAAATTCAAGTTGCCCCAAACAGTGTACATCTTTGAAAATATGAAAAGGGTGGACAAATGCTACAGCAGGTCACAGCTTAGACACGTTTCACTTTTACATTAACACATATCCATGAAGCCAGTTACAATGGCAGAAACCATCACCAAAAAGAAAGTTAAGGAAGACTGGAGGTTTATATGACCGGCTGAGAGCAGAGACTACAGAAGCATGCAGTGGAGCTGAATAAAAAGGAGAAAAGAAAAAATAAACTGTCTGTCTTACTCTTGTGAATTAAAGGGGAGGTGGATGAATGAGGCAGACATGGAAAATAAATGTATTGATGAATGGATGGAGTGGGTGTAGAATGTGGGTGGGTGGATGGAAGGATGGATAGATGGATGGATTGATATGCAGGTAAAGGGAATGAATAAATAAAAAAGGTGGATGGACAGATGGATCGATGGTTGAATGGATGGGTAGAAGAATTGATAGATGGCGCATGTATGGAAATTGATGGATGAATGGATGGATGGGTAACCCTTGGACTGATAAATAGGGAAGGTATCGAAAATTGATGTATGGATAGCACAGGTATAGAAATGGATGAATGGATGGATGGATAGCGAAGGTATAAACAAGGATGTAGAATGAATTGATTAATGGACAGGTAAAGAAAATAAATTGTTAATTATACAGGTAGATGGATGTTTGAATGGATGATACTTACTGCTTGCTGCATAGCACTAAAAAGGAATAATATTGGATCTTTCCTGTAGGGACGTTTTTGATATGATGTGTCATAATGTACATATTATCACAAATCTGCCAATCTTTCGCTCAAACTTTTCCTGAAATCAAGCCTTCCAAAACATTCTCCAGCCATCTTAATAGAACTGAAGCACTGATTAATTTGTTCCCCAAAGCCACACTTCAACACTTTCACTTCACAAGATGCAAATGAGCAGGCAAACAGTTCATTATTTTTAATCATTCATCTTATTTTGAGGGAAATCGTGTTTGCTGAACAATGCAATACTTGTTAGCACCACAGACAAAGGAGACTGTGATTGACAGGATTATATTTAAACAAAGCCAGTGGTTAATCACTTCTTCCCACACAAGGACACGCAGCCTGGTATTTGTTCTCTATGTCTAATTAAACAGAATTACGTTCTATAACACAATGTAAAACCTGGTGCGTTTCAGACCTCAAAACAAACTACTGCAGAACATTTCTTAAGGAAATGAGGTAGCACAACAAAATACTGCAAAAGAGAGAACATCTCATCACCCACACAGTGTTTTTTTGCAGTAATAGACTAAAATGGTCAGAAACCTGCTGTACCTTTTAACACTTTTTCCAAACCAACGTTTTTAGAAAAGAGTGACCTCCAACATACTGTTGCCTAAGAAACATCAGATTTGAAGCAAATTTGAAGCACATGGAAATACTGACTATCCAGCAGAGCTGTGTTTGGAGTCCTTGGTGGTGGACTGACTGGATATACAATTGACCAATAATGTGAACATGTAATAACTGCAAGTACAGTGACACAATGGGCAATATTAGTGTTGGATTTGTTTGTGTGTGTTTGCAAATGCAGCCGTGTGCATTATGTACAACAGCCCATGACAATGATCCATTTTCTTTGTAATAAATGTTGTAATAAATAATGTAATAAATCTTGTTTTTATGCATAATTGCTTTTGACTGACAAAGCTTTGGTTCGAAGGGAATGATGTCTTTGTGCTGGGCTGTTAGCATGCGAAAAGTCAGCAAAAATGGTGATACAGATGGTGAAAATAACGCTGCAGATTTACAGACGACAGCATAAAATCTCGATATGATAGAATATTTATAGGCTGAGGTTTTATTTTAGTCATTTTGACCATCCTTCCTATGTGGAATTGTGACACCTAGGTAATTGCTAAGATCTCGGAACAAGGTGGCAACACTAAAAATAAGTTAAATGCTGAATAAAATGGAGCAGTCTGACGGGTTTACCAAACCCCCAAACTACTCCGGTTTATTTGGAAGAGAAAATGAAGGTCACTGGTAAAATCATTAAAGTGTCCGTTGTAAACATGATCTGCCGTATACTGATTTGAACCAACCTGATCATCTTTTTGTTTTTTTGTTCTGTGAGATTTTCTTGTAGCCACGTGGCCATGCTCTCACTTCTCAGCAACTGTTTTGGTGAGAACAATGTCATCCAAACTGACAATAGCTTCAGCTATAAAAACAAGGCCAGCATTTACATCATACGCATATTATTCAAGTGTTCATCATCAACACGGCCATGCCGTTCGCTCTGTGAGGCTGTGCCTTGTGGCGGTGGTGTCTTGATTTAAATGCTAATCTCGGCATGCAAACAAGCTCGAAAATTTGAGCGCTTCCTGATGTTCACCAGGGACCGTTTAGGTTTACAATCTTAGTTTGACATCTCAGAATGTTAATACTCTCATTGCTCATTAGCCCTAAACACAACGTATAGCTGAGGCTGATGGGAAGGCAAAATAGAATCTTTGCTGTGATCCTTTATGGAGCGAGGTGGGCTTCAGTCCATGTGTGGGGTTTATTTAAAGTGCTAATGACCATTTATTTTGTTCATTCCACGTTCAGCTGCAGGTTTATCATTGCACCTTTGTTTGAATAGTATGGCAGTGTCATCAGAGTATTTAAAGTATGTGGTGAAGGGCTGGCAGAGTCATTTTGTGTGAAATGTGTAAACGAAGAGACTGACGACACAGCATTAAGTGGCTCTGGTGTTGGTGGTGATGGTGGTTGATGATGTGCCTTCTCTTAACATCCTGTGGTTTGTTGCTGAGGAAATTGCATGCGAGTGTCCGAAAATTATAACAAATTGAATGCCAATCGATTCAGCGGCTGTGGATCACCAAAGTCAATGCAATACGTCGTCTGGAAACCATTGATATCTATACCAAATTTCACAGCAATCTTTTCAATAGATATTTCAGTAAAAGCCAGAAATGTCCACCAGCGGGTGGCGTTAGAGGAGAAGTCGGTGGATCATCAAAGTTAAAGTTGTATTTGTCCTCTTGGGGAAAATTAAATATCGCGCCCAGCCGTCAGACCAACATTGCCGTCCCTCAGCATGGCTAAATAGAATTATCATATTCAAATAGGTTTGGTTTGGAAAGGAAATGTCCGTTCCTCAAGCTAAGTTTTCACTGCTCTCACTTTACAGATAAATACTGAACAGCTATACTGGGTCTTGAGGAGTATGCATGAATAGTTTAGACTGTTGACAGCAGTTAGATCCCTCTATGACTAAAAGTAGCTCCAAAAACAAATAGCTTCAGAGCAAACTTATGAATCGGTAATTTGGGTAGGAATCTACTGAATGAATGAATTATGTTTCGTGGTTCCTTTTTGGTTCATCTGTTCTGAATGCCACACAGGAAGCTTAATTTGTCCAGTGGATAGTGGAAGATAAGGGGTGACAGGCAGGTGACTGATAGGGCTCATTCACCAAGGTGGCATCCGAATCAAGCAGCTCCTAAAATGATAAGGAGTGACAAAACACCCCAGATCAAATCTATTGAAATTCCGTGTCACCATGTATGCAGCGTTCGTATATCTTCACCTATTCATCCCCAGATGTACTTAAGATGAGTCATTCCCCAAAGAAGCACAAACTTGTGCTATGAATACAACAATTTGAAGAAAAATGTAATATATGAAGAGCTAAACCCCAGATAATATGCTTAACAGGTTCAGCACATTATTTCTGTGCCAGAATCAATCTCTTGGTGATTCTAATGCGGTTGCCGTGATGTGCACTCTTTACTTTCCGAGTATCATCAGCGGGGAGGTTGCCTCCAATCGTTTTGTCTCCGCTGAACGCCACAAGAATTCATGACACGCTCAATTGAAACTTTCCATCTGTGAATATTCTGCACCGTCAAACGCTGCTCACAGGAGGTGCTTGAAGAAAGCAACACCTGCTTCTCCGCCAGTTTCATGCAGAATGAGCTCCTCCGTTTTCTATCTGCTTACTGCACTACTGACTGCCGCTGCTGCAGGACAGCTCGGTTCTAAATAAATATATAAAAAAAAAACTTGGGAAATGTTTTACGTCAGACATCCTCAGAGGCTCCAGGATCTCAGAATAGATCAGCATTAGACACCAGGTTTCACCACATAATTTGATAAGATTTTTTTCCCTGCGGGTCCATATGGGAAATGGTATTTTCTGATGATTCACTTTTTAATTGTACAACTTGTATTTGAGAAGACAATTAGGGAAGGGATTTGACACTGATGATGCTGAAATGGATGATTAGAATTCCTACATACTCTCTAATGTCCCCTACACAGGAGACGTTCATATGACATTATCTTTGTGCTCTTTGCATGAAAGTTGTTTAAACGTTTGGGTTTGCCAAAGTTAAGTCAGATCTGACTCACATTCAAGCCACGTCATAGCAAAATCAAAGAGTCTAGAATAGGCTCTCGGTAAACAGATCCCAAACACTGTGCACCACCTATTGACGAGCAGCGGCGAGTAGCACTACAATGCTGTAATAATCAATGCAATGCTTTCCACAGTTCACAGTCCATCTTGCCTCTAAAAACTCATTTCCCTCCTGCGATGATTGATTCGCCACAAGATCAAAGGTGATGACAAGTCTCCTTAGATCCACTTGGGTATTAGACATATTGACACACAGACCAACAGCGATGGTCCAGTACCCTACACAAATCCAATTACCAATGACATAGGTTTGACCTGTGTCACTCTAGAATCAAGCGCAGTATAAAATTAATCTCTCCATCACTTTTCAGGGGAGCCCATGGAACTTTGTCAAAGCCTTCTTCACCCTTATTGCAGCCTGAAAAGCTTAATATGGCCGATCAAAGCTGTCTCTGTTTCCCAAGCTTTCATCCATCAATGTATTGTCCCATAGAGGGTTTCTTTCATTTGCTTCTCCGATGTTTGGCTACTCTGTCAATCAAAGATAACCCGAAGTCTAACCCTATTAACCTACTACGGTAAATATAGCCAAGATAAAACAATAAAGATTGCATTTTAGTCAGTCACATGTACAGAGATATTTGGTACCCTAGGATCTGATCTCGTCCCTCCCCCACAACAATAGACCGGCCTTTGCACAGCAACAATTGTGGAGTGACGACAATATTTTGAATCATGATGAATAAATCGTTTTTTTTTTAAAAAAGGTTAAAATGGGGAGATGATCAAACTTGTAGTCCTCGGTCCCAACTGACGCTGACTCAAATTACATCACTTCAACGGGTTTAACACATCTCCCTCAGGAGTTTTTTTTACAACTTTTAGCACAGCTCAACATCTGGAAACAGACTTGATGAACTCAATTTGAAAACCAAAAGCTAGTGTAAAAGAAGTTAACTGAGAATTGTACTTTTTCTCACGTTATATTTACAGGGGTCACTGTTTGAGTTAACACTTTAAGTGTATTGTAATGCAATGCTATAAGGAAATAATACCAACCGAAATAATACCAACCGTTTTCTATTTCTGTAGAAAATAAATCGGGAATCATCAGGCCAGCACAAGTAAATTACACATAATTACAAATTAGTTTCTGCTTATAGAGTAGTTCCCCCTGAAAAGTGTTCTGTTTGGCTCGTGCGAGTGCCATAAATGTGGGTTTATGTTTAAAAGGTTTGGGGCACAACACTCATTTCAGTGTTTCCACATTTTCTTTCATCTCGTTATGTTCCCCACCGCTCATATTCACGACTCCTGTGATGTGTAATAGGAGCCGTGACTTCTGGTTGATCAGCACAAATAGCAACGGCTGGAGCCTTCAAACCGGCAATTTGGCGCTGAAGTACGCACTAACGATAAGGTATGAGTTCCAATAAGAGTGCAACATATGAGAACTACAACAGCTAATGGCCTGAAACAAAAGCAGTGGAGTCACTTTAGATGTGAACAGAAGGAAAACAGAGGGAATGAACAGTTGATGGGGGCTGCAAACAGACTGATGAGACACAACTCTTGCTATAACTGTGTCCATGAAAACTGGCATTCCTTACAATTTACCACAACATTGGTTCCATTACAATAGAGTGGAAGTAATGGCATTGATAATTAGATTTGTTTAGATGTATAAAAGTAGTGGCCAGAGGGTACAGGAGGGAATGTCTTTATGCAGAAGTGATTTTTATAGGTGGAGTGGAAGGGGTGACAGCCAGACACTGTAAAGGCTGATTCTTGTCTTTAAATCTTTATTACAGAGACAGCCATGATAAGTGTTGATGGCGATCAATTTTCACCAGCCAAGCTGGCATAAAGAGATGACAGTATTAAGATTTAGATCATTAACTCAAAAAAAATCAATAGCCCTATAAAATATATAAGTCTTAATAAAATCTGACTCAGTCAGGCAATAAAAATGTGCCTTAAGTTGCCCTTAAGTGTTAATACAAAAAAAAGTACGTACAGTAATGCATTCACATTCCCAGCATGCCTCTCCTTCCACAGGCTCAAGTCTTTAAAGTTTTTCCATTTTCAGCAATTTCACTGATGATGAAACATTTCTCATGAGCGTTCAAAGATTATCTGAGCTACAACAACTACTTTGTTTTTCTGCAGCGCTGTTCAATGTTCTGGATGATTTCCTCTGTTCCAGCAGTCTATGCTGACATGTTTAGCCAGTGCATCTATTTTCCCATGCTGAGAGTGTAAAGACTTAAAGGTTTGGAGGACTGGATTAACTGAGAGGCAAATGGACTGTGATGGGATGTGATGAGCCAATGAAAACAGCTTGCGCTGAGGAGGCAGCGACCGTCGGATGGAAGCTCCTTGGAGACTGACTGTGCATTAGTGCATCCTCAGTGGAAAATGCGTCCCTCTGTCTACATAGGCCGAGAGCTCTGCAAGTAAAGTGCTGTGTTTGTGTCCTCATGAAGAAGAAGCCTTGTCTTTGTGGATCACTTGTTAAGCCCTCAACATATGCATTACCCTGGGGAGACGCGCACCTATTCACACAGTGAGTCATGTATAAATAAAACATAAAGCATGCCGATAGGGACAATAGGTTCAGTGCCTGTCGGTGGGAAGTCGAAAGGGGTAGGATGAGCGATTTGAGTGGCTTTGAATATTGTGTTTGGCGCTAAATGCACTGGGTTTAACAATCACAGATAGAGACGGCCTCATGGGATTGTGACACATACAAGAAGTGTCTATAGTTAGCAGCGCGAGAGGGATGTTGTTGTTACCACAGTGAGAGACCATTATAAGGGTAAAGCAGATCCATCATGTCGCCGTTTATTGCCCGCCTCCCTTGTTATAGCACTCACAAGTAGCAGTGCAGAGCTGGATCTGAATGTGGGAATGGAGTCAGCAGTAAAATAACAGGCTGTGTTTTGCGTTCATTTACAACAAATCTCAGGTACATGCTGCCATTCTCCACCCTTTTCAGATCACAGTTCACTTATTTTAACTCCTTTGCCCTCCCTCGCCAGTGCTTCACCGCCTCTAATAGAAATGGAATGGGAGGCGGCGGGTCTACCTCGCTTTCCATAGTCATATTACACTTTCATAAGGTGTAACTTTTACATTTCCAAGTGTGTTTTTGCTGATAAGCCTTGAAACGTCCCGAACACAGAAAGATAAGAAGTCTCTGGATACAGGGTCTTATGTGATTATTGAGAGGGGTTCTTTTTGTTTTTAAGAAAATTCCTGCATATTTTACCTTTTAACTGCATTAATCGGTCAAAATTCTTAATCCGTTGGTTAACGGTTGAATGATTATTAACAACCCCTGCCAGGACCTACAACTTTTGTGCTCGCACCGTGGTTGCTCAAGCTCAATGTCAGCAACGATCCCCGTACGGTTGTGTCCATTGACCGTTCCAATAATATGTCTTCAAACAAGACGACCACTTCCGTGAACAATCCTGCCAAAAAAGAGAAAGACAGCATTGGGCTACACAAGGCTGCAGCATTGGGCAATTCAATCATGAACAGACAAAATACAAATATGGAGCAGGAGCTTGTTAATGCACATAATACGGTTTCACCTGCAGCCAAGTCCAGCATTACATTACAGGGCAGTTTTAATTGAACGCTATAGGTTTTAGCCAGCCATATTGGGAATTCGACGGTGGAGCTGCTCAATCTGCGAGATAGACGATCAACATTTTAGACATAAATACAACTGATCACCAAAGCCAGATTGTTGATCATTCGGGCGTTTAATCAGGCGTTGTGACCGCTCTAAAACAACACATCAAATGACAGACGATCAGGCAGACATTTTGAAATTAGATTAGAGTGATGAAATTGGGCTTACAATCAGGCTAAATTCTCACAGTGTCTGGCTTAATAAACCATGTAGGAGTTTGCAGTTTCATACAAAGTAACTGGCATCAAACTGAAACTGGCAAAGATAAAGTAGGCCTTGGGGAGCAGTCATAGGTTTCCTCCATCTGGTGCATCTGAACCACCTGGGAGCCACAGGGTAGAGTCTGGCAGATCCAAAAAGAAGTCAAAAAGTGGTGACACCTTGTCATCTGAGTTTCTTTAGATACAAGTTGTTTCTGATAGATTTCCAACCTGGAAATATTCAATTCAATTAATTTTTGTGCAGCCCAAAATCACAAATTACATTATTTGCCCCAGAGGGCTTTACAATCTGTACACATACGACATCCTCTGTCCCGAGACCCTCACATCGGAACAGGAAAAACCCCAAAAAAAACTTTAACGGGGAGAAAAGAGGAAGAGACCTTAGGGAGAGCAACAGAGGAGGGATCCCTCTCCCAGGATGGACAGAATAGCACACCAGTCCCAGCAGATACCAGACTCATGGATGAAGGAAGCCCCTGTCACAACAGCAGATGCAAGTGTGTTATTAAGGCAAACATTAGAGCCTTTGACCCTCAATGAAAGGCCCTAACCTTTTTTGCTACATTTAATATTAGGTCTGTCTCAGACGCTGCAAGAGTCGGGTACTAACTCCCTACAAACTTAGAATTAACTGTCAAATATCAAAAGATGTATTTGGATATATTTGAGAGAAAGGGAATTATCAACGATGTCTTGCATCATGTGGAAGGAGTACGTTGTTTATTACTTTTATCAGTGGTGTGTTGTTCACACACTTAAGTTATACTTAATAACTTAATTGCCATCATGCTTTCCTGCCTTTGCATCAACAGGCAAGTTGGTTGTGACAGTGTCGGGCTCCATTGGGCCAAATGTACGCAGACCTTAACATTGTTGCTGACTGAAAAGATCCTTTCCGAGCTCCAGCACTCCAGCCTTTGTCTAATGGTGTTTGTAGCAGAGTGGTGCGCCCATTATGTCAGAATGATTCCAGGAACAGGACAGACTTAACAACCGCAGAGTTCTTTGGGGAAGAAATGCAGGCGCTGGGTGACATCATCACACCAGTGTGTATGAACAGTACGTTTCCAACCCTTTGATGAATCCAGGCCTGAATTGCAACATAATCTCAAAACAACAGTTCGTAAGATATTTTACAAAAAAGTGTTTGTTACGTAACTTAGCAATAAGTATGTTAGTATGTAAAGTGAATTTACCTATATTGAATGAGAACAGCATGCCGCTATTGAAGATGATCCTCCTACTTAGTGCTAGATTTGCCTTCATAAAGTCCACTATCACCGTCTGGATACTGTTGGCTTTTGTCAATATGTTTTCTTGTCCGTCGTTGTGCAACGAGTGACTCAAGCACCAACGTGCAGAAATATTACAAGACTTTCCATTGATAGTCCTGTTATATATGCTCTTTGTTGTCTATTTAATGTTTGAATGTAAATGTTGACATGTGAAGTGCAATATTAATCATTCGTTGTTTTTTTTTTTACATTAAAACTAGTCAGTTAATTCAATGTCTGTTAGAACCAACTCAAGCTATCTAACATGCTCTACAGAATAAAGCGGGAATGGAATCTCTTTTCATGCGTCGAGGCTTGCAATAACACTTCAACTGAAAGAGAACCAACAGTAAGGCATTCAAGAAATTCTCCAGGGGAATTGCAGCTTCAAAAGCAAGGATATGTTAACAGTGCTTGCCTGAAATGGTTATTGATTTTATGCTCATGTGAAACAAGTACAGACTCTTTTAATAATTACGAAACCCCTAGATTTAATCTGGTCGACGGCAAAACAATCAATACATTTTCATCTCCATCAGCTCACGGTTGTGTAATGCTGGCTCTCATTTCCAGCTTTCTTCATCCCACCTAAGACCGTATTTGAGGAGATTTCCCCCGCTTCTGTCTGTATTCGGGTTTACATCACTTTTTCTGCTGCACTGCCATTTTGTTCATGCTCTGCTTGTGTCAGTGTGTGTGCACTTCTTTTCTTCTAAGGATCAATGTCGAGTAAGGATCAGGTAGAAAGATGAAGAGAACATCTCAACAGGCTTTTAGGATTATGATTGAATTTAGGGTTCATATTGCAATTAAGTTTATATTTGATAATGGTAAATATATAAGAATATTAGATTAGTAGATTAGTTTAGCCATTAATTTATAAGAACATTACATGTCCCCTGACAGAGAATGCGAACACTGGCATTTTAGACTAACTTAATTTATCGGAATGTTTAAGGACTGAAGGAGAGTTAAATAATTCATGATCTGTTCTTAAGTCCAGTACAAACTTGAAACGCTTTACCCCCGATAGATGAAAACAAGAATCTCTACATTTCTTTGTTTGTAGCTAGGTAGTCAGTGGAACTATTTTAGACATCCACCAAGTTCTGGCAAACGCTGGTTCTCTGCTGGTTTACTGTGGTCGGTGCTGTCTAGGTTTGCTCCAGGGGCGTTTCTAGGATTCAAAGAATGGGGGGGCTAAGCCCCAAGGGGAGTGGCATGTTTTTGGGGCCCATTTGGGGCCGTGGATATCCAATGTTTCAGACAGTTCATAGATTGGTTCAATCAGAAAAAGTGTGATTTTGCTCTGTAGTTTTGCTTGCATTCAATATATGATAACACAAGAGACAGAATTTCAGGGTCATAGTGAAATTTGACAACACAAATATGAACTTTTCTCAAATAAAGAGAGAAATAATTTTCCTGCTTGTAAAGGAAAGACGGTTAAACTAGCTTTCATATCCACGTCACTCCCAAATCCTAATTCTTAAAGGGACCGCACACAATGGATGGAGAATGGACCTGCCAGTGTCAACTTTATATCGTTAAGTATGATGATAGGCTGTTGGATTGTAATTTGAAGGGGGAGAAAACATACAAACCAGAACGCACGCATAGATGTAGCATGTTAGAGTTATAAATAACTTGTCCATGCGAGAAACAATTGTTTAATTTAGCTGGCTGAAGAACATTTTAGGGGGGCTTCACCGAACAGGTCCTGTTTGCTGCTGCATGTCCACAGAAGTTTAAAACCGCAATGCAGGTGAGAGATGGCCTCAACACCTCGGGAACAGTCGGAGATGGATGGAGAGCTCCCGCTGTGACTTCTACGGCCGCAGCCTCCTGAAGGATGTTAACGTCGTTGCAGCTTCATCTTTGAGAGACCTCCGCTTGAACTTTGACAGAAGACTTCGCATTAAAAAGAGATGCAGGGTCCCCACCTTGCCTCACCTCACCTGAGCCAACTCCAGCCACCCAAGGCCCCTCGATTATTGCTCTGATAAATGACACACATCAAGCACGGGGCGCTCGGCTCCCGCGATCGGCCACTTGTCAATTACGATTATTAATCTGTTCTGAATCCCCACGCCACCACCTCACCTGCCACCGCCCCCCCCCACACTTCTCCTCCATGGACTCAATATGGCCTGCTTGTCAGCTGCGAAATCAAATTACTTCTGAATAACTGATGGTGTGTCCAGATCTATTGCTCTGATAGCCGAAGCCATGCTCCTAATCCCCCCTGCTGTTGGCTCAGCTGAAAACAAGGAGGATATTCAAATCGATGATGACTCATATCGGTTCTGACAGGCTTGGCTTTTGTTAGGTGCGGCAAGATGACAACTCCTTATCGACTTCAGGGTACCCTGGGATGCACTGAAATGGTATTTCTTTTCAGACGCCATGTGCTCCCTCCCTGCTTGGAGGCCAATCGCTGCACAGACTCCGACAGAAAAACCTCTTGACAGACTTCCTACCCAAACTACTGATTTCCGCAGCAAATGACCTCAAGCGTTTGCTCCCTTGTATGAAAAACAAATGTATCATGACGGTAATTTAAGGACATTATAGCTGAGAAGAAAATCTGGTAGTCAAATGTTATACTGAGGCTTAGCACTCCTAATTATCGAGGGTCAGCACAGTAAAACATGTCTCCTGCACTTTTCGGCGCCCCTCTACTTCCTCACACATGTATAATGAAGACATTGCTGTAACCTAGAGCATGAAGCAATTTGCTTTTCTCAGTTCAGCCTCTCAGTTTTCACCCCACCACCCCTATCCGCCTCCCGGATGTGTCCTCCCTTAGATGTACACTTTGTAATTCTGTCACTCCGCTTGTTCTCCTTCAAACGTCTGCCTTGTCCCTGGAGCTCTCTGTCCCAGCATTGCTGTCCCCAGCTGCCTCATTAATGAACTGTAAATACTCTGCTATGCAGCAAAAATTGATTGACTGGTGAGCGCACAACACTGGGAGGCAAAAAGAAACTAGGATAACAAGATGGATGTGCCGGAAAACAAGTTTACTTCCTTTTAGTTTAATTTACAACGTGTTCAATTTACAGCTGTCTTTGCAGAGCAGAGACGTGGATCTCATGGACATAAAATATATGTGTCACCTATAGTGTCATAGAATACTTAACATACACAGTAAGCTGCCTAAGCATGTTTGTCTTGTATTAGCTGTCCTCTGTCGCCTTGTCCCTTCACACTCAGACTCTGAATCCAATTAATCGAACAAAAAACTGCTGCATATCTCTGACAGCCTGTCATATTTACAATGGGCTGGCAGTCTGAAGCGGGCTGTCTCCAAAGCTAAGTCAAGGCCAGCCAAGTGCCTGTCAGGGCTCCAGAAAAAAAGAGAGGCATATATTCTTAGCTCCAGACACCATCATACTTAAAAGGAAGCATAAATGAGGATCGGCCGTAGGCGAATTATCACCGGCAGTCTCCCTTCCTTCACACGATGATTCTTGTATTAATTAATGGTTGACGCTGCTAATCCGATGGGGATTTTTTAAAAATGTATATTAATCATGTTTTATGCTATGTGGTAGATGTCTTGCTGAAAACAAGTTGACCTTTCCATCTCTTGCGGAGCATGACCGTTGTTTTCTAGCAAGCAGTGGCAATATTGAACTGAATTGGACTGTGTTTTTTCCACAAATCCACTAATTCCGGCTTGAGGCCTTTTATCGCCCCAGTTATTAAGAGGTCGTACTAAATGGCTGCTGCTAACTTCCAACTGACCCAGTGTGGGCGGGGGAAGCATCCAACGTGGCAGTATTATGTTCATGTGCCGACTATTCACCATTTTCATTTCTGAAAAATCAGCCAACGTTGTTCTGATTAATCGTTTCGTTTATGAAATGCTATTTTATGTCCAAAACCACATCTTCAGTTTGTTTGTTTTGTTCAACCAACACCAAATGTCCAGTTTGCTATCGCGTAACACAAAGAGAAGCAGCGAATCATCACGTTAGAGATATATTTTGCACTTTGTTCAAAAAATAACTTCAATAATGAATCCATCATAAAAAATAGATGACAATTTTCTGTTGATCAACTGATGGAGTTCGTTATTTATTATTTAATCTCTAATTATGTGAAGTAATAGCAGGGAAAACTGCTTCCACTGTTTCATTTACATGATTTACTTTGTTTTACTTTGCTATTTGGAAAAAAAAAACACCTCACCAGTACAAAGTGAAACTCGTGAGGCTCGACTCGTTGTTTTGGCTTTACAGCAACTGTACTGTTTTGGTTCAGTCTCCTCGCAGCGTTGTTTTAAAAGCTATGCGAAACTGGCCGACTGTTTTCCAACATGTCAGCCAATGTGTCAGTGATTATATTTCATTATTCTGTTAACAGCTTGATCTGCTGCTGTCAAGTGGCAATCAAATGAATCAATACGTCTTCGTATACATACAGCTCCGTGCTTTGATGTTCAGCTCCACAAAGTCACAGTCCTTGACCTCTCTCACATTCAAAGCTTAAAGCTTTGACTTTTTTATCAAAGAACTTTCTTCTTGTCTTTTGTACAGACGATTCAACCGGAAGAGTTGCATGCCTATAGCTTTGTAAGTGCCAGTCACATAACACTGTCTTGTCTTTGTAGAAAATGAATGTGAGTTTTATTTTCCCCGGACACTTGAACTAACTCGTTCCACTTAGCAATTGCACACCAGGGTTTTTGTGTGAATTTTACATAATGAACTGCCGTTTTGAATCCACAGAGCTGCGCCTAGCAATATCTAGCATTAAAAAAAATAAAACCCATGCTGTAAAATATTTTCGGATTTATTACGGTGAATAAGAGCCGTTCTGTTATCAAGACAGCCCTTAGCTGATCCATTAACAATACATTTGTAGAGTATCACTTTTTTTCAGCTCTGATTAGCTCTTACAACCAAATGAGCTTTAACTCATTGTAACGATAGCGTCATGTCACAGTAGCACCGCTCATTGTCAAGAGTGCGATAAACTTAACATTTTAGAGAAAAATGACCATTGATGTTGTGTTTGGAGAGGTTTTCAGTGGAAAATGGACCATCATTCTTTAACATTTACTCACTCAGAGCTTGATCCAAATGAGCTGAAACATGCGAACTTCATTGGGCATCTAATGGACTCTGACAGAAGAGAGATTTAGGGGTATTAGTTTGCATTAATGCTCACTTTAATCGCTGCCTGTTGAGGCCTTATGCCTTTGTTTAATGATGCTGTGGTACAATTCTGCACTGCTATTAATGTCTTTTATTGTTGAACAGTCTTTCTGCTCTTTTTTTTATTTCTGTCTTGGGCTTTTGGCATGTCATCCCCGTCGAAATGTACGCAGCATACTTACATACACTCTACATATACACACAGCACATATTTAATATGTGGAAGAGGGGTGTAATTATGTAATCCAACTTCGGATGTTAACCTGGTACATCTCCGGGCTTTAGAGGACAGCTCGGGTTGTTTCCAGAGAGATTGCCACGGTTTAAGTAAAACACGATCCGTTTGAGACTTCGTTACAGTGTACAAGAGCCTAAAACAGTGACAGTAGTGCCTGCTGCCGTTTGCTAGAAATGTGGAGTGGGAAGGTAAAAAAATAAAATAGATGAAGAGGCAGTGGAGGTGTGTATGAATCTGAAATACAGTACAAGCTGCAAGGTAAGACAGTGGGGAAATCCTCAGTGAGAAAAAGCTTTCGTGAGTTCTCAGCTTTACCAACAGATGTGTCACCACAGGTTCAAACTGCATGTGGGAAGGGAAAAGTGAGCTTCTTTTTCAGTACAAAACAAGATATGGTATTTTTATTTTGTGTTAAATTTAACAAATGCAACCCATTGCTATTTCGATATTTAAACCTTCTGTTATTTTCCACATAGCAGCTATCAGCCATATCTCACAGTCTTTATCAGCCAATGGATTTGGCTCAAGGGTCATCAAATCAACATCGGCAGCATAAGGGCCACAGTGTGCAACCCACTCTCACAGATAGTATATTATCTCAAAGTGCCGTGTGGAATGTTTGACTACTGGTATTTTGTTTCACTTGTGCAACGCAGTACACACTCCTGTAGTTGTTCTCATGCTCAGAAATCAAGGGTGTCACATTGTCCCAGGGACAATAGACATACCACCTGGGACACAAAGACACAGAGTGGACAATTCTAGGTTTCTATGTTTCCGTCATGTCAAAGTTAAGATAATATGGACATATTGCAACCTGCAGTACCTCTCTGTGTGTGTGTTTTTACGTGCTGATTCATCAAGATGTAATGCGGATGCTAATGGCGAATAGTGCATTAGCGCATTAGCAACTTTAGCACCGATTTCAAAGGAGCAGTTAAGTTCAATATTTGCTGGTATGTGTTAACATTGATTTGTTCGAAGTGCCAAGTGCACTATGAGGAGCAGGAACCACTCCATGCACTCGATAGAAGAGAAGAGCAGCTGTCATTAGTGTGACCATTACTCACGACTGTATGTATATATAATATACTTTCCGTACCATTAATTCATCACATGCACAGGGGAACCATCATCGCTGTGATATCTCAGTCATCATTAATAAACCTCAGAAGGATGATCAATGATGTATTTATAGCGCTCATATTTAAACAGCTTTACTATGAAGAATAAAATGGAAGATGTTTTTAGAAGAACCTTACAAATTTGGTCAGAGCTGTGCTTAAAATGTTGAGAACTATTATTACAATGTTGGTGTTAGAAAGGCAGGCAGGTCAGCTCAGGTGGAAGCCTACGCTCGTCCCTTCAGAGGGAACCATTGATTTATTCATGGGCCGCCACTGCTGAGGTTTGGTTCGGTTTGGACATCGATGCTATTTGGTTGAGGTTATAGGGAAGGATTGCAGTCATGGTTCAAATAAAATGTTGAAATTTGACACAAACGGAACTCGCTTGTGTCAAAATGACGTACTGCGCTCACCCAACTGATCTATGAGGCTGACCAGACTGAAATATGGTTTGTCTAATCACGCTCCACATCCAGTCCTGCAGCAGCTTAAAGGAGTAGTTCCACATTTTGGAAAGTGCTCTTATTTGCTGAGAGTGAGATCAGAGGATTGATACCATTCTCATGTCTGTACTCTGACTATAAAGCCATAGAGCCAGCTGGCAATTATCTTTGATTTTGCATAAAAAGCTTTCGAACAGTGGACGGTTCGCCTCTAAAGTTCAATAATTTGTACATAAACCGAAGGGTAAAAAAACAAAAATGTGCATTTGTGGTTGTAAGGAGGTTATTGTGCAGTGAAGTACTGGAGTCTCTGGTTGCCTGGAACCTCACGGTAACAACAAAACATTTGCTTTTTGTGAAGATTAAACAAGATATAACATGTCGACTCGTGAACTTTCGAGGTGCTGGTGGGCAGATTCTTTTCAACCTTTTTGAAAGAGCCAGGCTAGCTGTTTCCCCTGCATTCCAGTCTTTATGCTAAGCTAAGTTTAGCGTTCATCAGCGCTCGATTACTGTCAGTGAAGTCAACGGCACGGTTGTCAAGGTTTTACTTTATTCTCCGTTCTCTTCCTTGTTATTCCTGTAGAACTAAGGAACTGAACCCCACCTTCTTCTGAAGAGTTCATATTGATCTCGTTATTTAGAGTGAATCATCCACGAGCGATATCATACCGTACACTGTTCACTGATGCCTCCAGGACTTACACTGACATTTAGCTATCTTTCTGGTTGTTAAAACCTGCTTTCCTGTGTACTGTGTTGTTGATCTGCACGATGTAAGAATTGATTGTCGTCATATTCAGACATTCGTGTGGCTCCTCCGCATCTCTGCAGAGACGGAGATTAGATGTATATTACACATCTGTCATGCTATGGTGTAGTTTGGTTAAGACTCTGCTACTGTTGCCATGGTCTTGTTTTCTGAAATAAAATACTTTTAAGCTTGAGGGATTATTTGTGAAGGCGGCATCTTCTTTCACAGGTATGAGGCTTAATCTTTAGTTTCACCAACAGGTATATATTGATGGCAGCTTTTATTTTTCAGATGGTTTTAGCCCCACTATAACATGCTTATGCACATTTCTCAAACGAAATCTATGGAAGGCCTTAGAGGCAAAAACTTTTTTTTCTCTTCCGTAAAGGCACACCTGTGCAGCGCACTTAAATAAAATTGAAAAGAATAAAAAGAAAATTGATCTGCTGTACATCAATTGAGCTGCTATACAGCAGGTAACAATGCAGTTGCCATGGAAGAATTCATTCAGGTTCAACATTTCTTACACTGCCACTTCCACACAATTGCACCTTTAATTACATTTAATGGCAAAGCCTGCCTTTGAAAAGAAAGAAAGGACATAAAGCGTTGATTGACTGCTTAATATGAGGCATTTGGATATATATATTGAGTTAATGGAAAGAAAGCAGGACTGAGGAAGGCATTTGGTGGAATTACTCTCACGACATGAGCAGGATATTACCCAGAGTGAGGCTTTGGATGGAAACCTCCGCCTGTGAAAGGCCAGGGATTGCAGACCTCTCTCAAGATGATGTCATGACATTAACAACGCTCATTGTTCAGTGCACCGAGGGCTCCGCCGTGCTCATTGTGCTCTAACCATACAGACAGAGGAGCCGAAAAATCCTGGGTCAGAATCACTTAATGTAGGGCTATAATCTACCGCAGCATCTGACAAATAATTAGTTTTTGCTTGACCTTTAGCGAAGACGGCATAGAAAAGTCTTGAAAAAGAAATTTCAGGGAAAAAAAACAACCTTTTTGTACTTTTATATGCCGCGATGGAGTGCTTAAAAGTAAAAGCAATAACAAGGTGGTACTGAAGCAGGGCTCAAAGTAGAATGCCACTGTAATTTTCTCTCCATCTAATACTCCGGAGTAAGTCTCGCTAAAAATGAATACTTGGTGTTACATGGAATTAGAAATGTGGAGAAGTACCATGCAAAATAAAGAAAACAGGCATTTCAACAGCAGGAGGTAATCAGTTAAAATAGCTTACAGCTACATTTTTAACTTTGTAGTTTTGTCAGCTACATTTATTCTGAATTACAAACTGTAGAGTAACAAACTACAACTTTGCATTTGTTCAGGATTCCCTTTTAAAGAAGAGGCCAGATCATCCTAAATGCATATTGGGAAATATCAAGATTATGGGACCAAACTCATAAACTGAACCCATACAGTTTGTATATTGTGTTGCACTATGAATGTCCATGTTTTTAGGCTGCTGTGTCCAATCATTAGGAACCGCCCGTTTAATAGAAGGCATTGATCCGTAAGGATTTCTGTTATTCTACAGTATTGTCGTATTTATTGATGTTTTTTATAGAAAAGCATTTTCCAAAAAGGTTTGGTGTATTTTATGCATGATTGTTGGCGCAAGAGGAAATAAAGAAAATAACGAATGTTTGAAAGGTTGAATATTTCGGTCCAGCCCTACTGGTCAGAGTGTTCCTTCAAAAGAGTTATTGCCCTAATTTATTTACGCCTTGGTCTGGTCACTCATTAGAGCTTCACCATAACACCACAACCTCGCAGCATAAACAGTACTGCATGGAAGATAAAGTACACTCACTCCCAGTAATACTCCAGACGTATCACTGTGCAGCTACTGCCAATCATGATAAGAAACTAGCCCACTCTTCGAGGCTTTTTTTTCTGAACTTGGTATTTAACTTTTTCAAAAGCAGCTGTATTATCTCCCTGTGTCTTAGATCTGTCTCAACACAGAACACAGAGAGTCTCGATGTCTGACTGAAGACAAAGGGCAATTATACCACGTCACGCATATTCTTTTGCACTTCTTCCGGTCACTTCACTTGAAATCATCAAAGCACCTGGGAAGCAAGAGATTTCATCTCCTTGCAGCGCCCTCGCTTCGTTAAATCGGAAATGGAGAACAAGAGTTTTCTCATACAGATTACAACATGATTAAATGTTCGGTGATTTGGATATTTTGTTGTGTCCGTCCCCTGAACTGCGCTTTCAGTCACCTTTTTCAAGTTGTTTGTGGTGTTTCTTCATTATCATGGAAGGTTTTGCCAAAAGCTCACCAACATTTGGACCCTCCAGTTACAACTATGTTTTTACTATCGACTGAAACTGTATATTGTTGTAGAAATAATACAGTGAAAATCCAAGGTATGAAGCCACATCTGACGAACTGCAGCAAGAAGGTGAGGGACAATTTATGAACACTGGCAAATCTCACCTGAATGATTTTTCCTTCACCGACCTCAGCGTGTAATGTCTTCATTCAGCTTCTTTGGATGAGAGAGCAAAGAACTAATTGAAAATTACAGGAGAGAAATTAAAAGGCAGGATTACGCGATTACAGGATTACACATTAATTAAAGTTGCACACTATGCTTACTCACACTTTTATATTTTCATTTCCAACATTTAATTCCAGCTCATTTATGGAACTCGCTGGGGATCAGTGTGGAGTGATTAACATATGAACATCTGAAATAAATGCATTCAGTAAAAATAATTCTTCTTGATCATGACATATGCTTATAGATGAAACATTTTTGTAAGTAATTCGTCTCTTATTACCAATACATGTTAAGGACAGAAAACTTAAAATCCTGAATTGACATACTTGATACATGAATTGTGTTTATGTGGCCCTTATAATTTGACTTGAGATTGAGTTATTCCAAGCTATGTGTGTCATTGATGTGCTCTGCCAATCCTGTCTCTCCTTCGGACTGACAATGACAACGTGTGAACAGGTTGGTAAATCAGAAAAGGCCCTGATGCACCTCACAGCATTAACACCACACACTTCCACTCCTAAGGTGCTCTCTGTGCTAATTATACGTGTAGGTCTCCCCAACCTTTAGTTTAACTAATCTCTGTGTGATCAATAACAGCTCTCGCCAGACTTTGTCACCCTCACATGGGAATGTAATTTGGAGCTCTCATCGTGCAATAAAATCAATTTTTAAATGCATTTTTTTTGAAAAAACAGGTGTTATGCTTTAAACGTGCAAAAATGCAACGTTAACATATCGCCCCTTTTAAATTGAAATGGTGAACTTGCAAAATGTGCTTATTCACACAACTAAATGGAGTTGTGGTCAATGTAATGTAATTCACTCTTGAATGTTGGATCTTCAGCTGCTAATTGCCTCACGAGTCACGAGCTGTGTCTGTCTGCTGTTTTGATCCACAACAGTACAGTTGTGGTCCGCACAGCTTAACAATGAGCTGAAAATCACAGTGAAGCTCCCTGAAGCCCGGAGGAGCTGCAGATGCAGGTGATGTGTCTCATCCTATTCAAATAAAAATGTCTTTATTAGGCTATTTAGAGAAAACTCACGGGTATCAGTGAAAGTAAGAATTGCTCATTAGATGACAGAAGAACTGAGTCTTTTTAAAAACAATATTACTAAAGAATCTACTCAGGCACAATATCTGGGACATTGTGATTATGACTTGCTTTTCACCTCACGCCAGGAGACTACAGCATCTTTTCCTCAAACTCATTTCAAGCTTATTATTCTCAAGTGTCCTTATTTTATACATAGCTGTAGCTGTTTCTACTTTCTCTCCTTTGTTTGGTTTTACTCTCTTGCTAGAATGTACCACACACACACACACACACACACACACAACACACACACACACACACACACACACACACACACACACAAAGATAAACAAAACTATTCGGTAGCACTTTATAATAACTACACACTATGAAGCATTAGTTAAGTATGAGTAAACACTTAATTCATCATTTATAAAGCATTGTTCCTACATTCATAATTCATTAGTATGCAGTTCATAACAACAGTTATAACGGTTTCATTCATGATTAATAAGCTCGTCTATTATGTGTTTCATTATTGTGTTTTCATACTTTATGAATGATGGATTCCCCATTTGTAAATGAAGTATTATATATTTTACAAACCAATTATTAAGAAGTTGTAGATGATTAATAAGATAATTTATGAAGTGTTAGTAAATGATTAATAACTTATTTAGATGTACATTATTCATGCATTTATATATATAATGGTTAGGGACTATGTTAATAT
The DNA here is from genome assembly GCA_028022725.1 of Lycodopsis pacificus. NCBI lineage: Eukaryota > Metazoa > Chordata > Actinopteri > Perciformes > Zoarcidae > Lycodopsis > Lycodopsis pacificus. Next base: position 6,916,733 of record CM051706.1, on the reverse strand, counting down.
ATGCTTTATAAACGCATATTAATACTGCAATTCATGTTTAATGTATGATTTATTAAGGTAGTTACTACTCGTTAGTAAAGTGTTTTATGTGAGCTCATCTAAAGTGAGGACTATTTATGCCTTATAAAGCATTTAGTAAGTATATTGTGTGACCTCATCTAAAGTGAGGACTATTTATGCCTTACAAAGCATTTATAAATGACATTGAAAGGCCAGCAGTGCCTCAAAACACGTTTTTGAACAGAACAGGCAAATAGACACAACACAAAAGTGATCAAAAACATATTAATATTTATTCATTTAAGTGTTTACTCATACTTAACTAATGCTTCATAGTTATTCTGAAGTGCTACCAACTATTCTGCTAAACTGCTTTTCATTTGAATAATGTCAGCCTACCTGCATAATTACCCACATCACAGGCTTGAGGATAATTATTTTTGCAAACATGATTCAAAACACAAATTTCTCTTGCGACTCTTCCTCTTTTGAATCCAATGTGCGGTAGATTTGCAAATCCCATTTGGGGACGCTCAGCAATCGGAAGCAGAAATGGCGGAGGCGGAGAGATTCCTCACTGGCCCCGGCTGCTGCTATCAGGTTTCCCACACAAAGACAATATGCTATAAGCCGTGGAAACAGTGGTGGCATTCGCCAGCTCCCATGGTCGATGACGGCTACAGGATTAGGTAATGTCATGACTAATTGGCTCTGAAATGATGTCCATTCATGTAAAGTGTATTCACAGATAATATATCTTTTCAAGCAGAGGCAGCTCTTTTCCTGCAAAGCAATTTGCACCCGCGGATGATAAACATCAATGAATAACGACATCAGAAAAAACATCCCAGTTCACGCCGGTCATGATCTCATCTCTCCGAGGCACCTCAGACATTTCTTAAATGTCACCATCACAGCCGGAGCTGCTATACGGCTCTCTTGAATTTGTCTTTTAAAAATAAATTCAAACCTGCATTTAAATGGAGGGCTACAGCTGCTCTCCCTGCTGATAACTACTGACTGAGGACTTGGCTTCAATAATGAAGCTGCTCGATTTGCATCATTGCACATTAGACATGTAGGCGGTTCACTTTGTCAGTTCAAGGGTGAGAATTAACAAATGCAGGATTCATGTATTCGTGTCATCTTGAGCGCATTTTTTCTTTTCTTCAGAAAGCGAATGAAAAAGCTGCTACAGCTTCATTCCGCTTATTTTGAGCAAGGCTACCCGATTCATCTCTCAATGCAGGGCACTATTTCACCTTGATCAGACTATTTTGTCAACTCGAAGATCAGACACTGTTTGATGATGTGCATCTCTGAAGGACCCTGTCACAGAGAGACACAGCACTATGGAGGAACAATAGAGTTTCCATTTCCCTTAACATGCTTCCTTGTCTCCTTCTCTCCTTCTCTACCTCAGCCTTTTTCTTTTCCAACACTGTAGGGAAGGAGGTCTCCTTTTGTAGAACCCCCAAACTGATAGTTATCAAATCAATAAAAATTACGTTATTCGATGAATACCAATATGAACAAACAGTTCATATAGTGCTATCTATCTATATATATATATATATATATATATATATATATATATATATATATATATTAACACAGCTAAAAAACAAATGTGTGGATGTAACTTGAATACATCGCTTGATGGCGACTTCCACAAGAGACACGACACAACTGTTTTCATCGGGGAATACTAGAACCTCTTGATAACTGAATTGGCATTAGTGTATACAATTTGTGGCAGTCTCCTTTAATCAAAACCATAAATTGACAGTAAGTTATGCAATTCTTTTCCTCACGTCTTCAAAATCGCCTGGATTGGACGTGACAGTGAAGAAGATGAATAGCATAATATTTAGCAATCCTCCCCTAATTTTTAAGCTCCATCCACCTTTCAAGTAAAGTGTCACTCATGACGCTGCATGATTTACTCGCACAGGTATTGCAAATCCGGCTGCTAAATTAACACCCCGATGTCAGTGTGTTAGATATGTTAAATTCATCTCATATCAGTAATGTGACACTGCTGGGGGAAGGTGCTTTAAGTAACTGGCATTCCAAACGGCAAACACGGAGCACTCCACACAACAAACAGGCTCTTTTTAGAAGGTTTAAAGTTTTGCTTTGACCAGAGGAGAACTTACAGTAAGTTTTAAACTCAATTTTCCACTTCAAAAATGTAAAACCAGAGTGCAAAAATAGATAAACTTGTCACATGAAAAACGTCAAGTACTGCAAGTGCGCTATAATGAATATAGAGGGTGAATATACAAGCTGACATTAACGACTAGTTTTATCTTCTTTCATCTGTCTCTTTGCAGCCTCGTCATTATATATTTTTAACAATAAATCCCTTGTCACGTACACACTTTGATCACCATCAGATCTATAAACCTGGTTGTCAGCTGGCGTATGATTTGCTCGTCTTTGAGAGCCTGAAGTAAGCTCCCACACATGCTGTTCAGGCGACACATATTACAAATTTTTTTTTATTGCAATCAGAAAAAGCCAAGACCTATTAAGATAAGACGCAGATGAAAGATAATATGAAACTTAAATGATCCCCATCGGGAAATTAGGTCAGATACCAGAACGCATTATGAGGAGATAAAAGACTGAACATCATGTGTGAATAGCAGCATAATGAAAGTGTGAAAAATGAAGGCTGTACAGTGCTGAGACAAAAAAAAGTACAAAAACGTCCTATAAAGCGTAGAATAAGTCATATCATGTTTGATTAGTGCATGTTTATCAATTAATATCTTGAAAAATAAGGATGTAACAACATTACGAGGCGTGAAGCTGATTGAGAACAACACGATTCTCACTGTTGGGTTTGATATGTGTTTGTAGTTGAAAGCCTTTGTGACTCCAGAGTGAGCTTAGTGTAATCTAATAAGTGCCATCAGCATCAGTTTGGTCTTATCTCTGCTTGGGGTTTGAGGCTTCACTGTCTCTGCTGAAGCCTCACTAAGCTAATGAAAGGTAAGCATGGTTTAAATGTCTCTGCACCTCCCATCTTGACCACCAGTGAATGTGGAACCTCAAAGTACTGAAGCCGGTTCCAGCTTTCACTATTCGCTGGTAAAAAAAAAATAATAAAAACGATGAACTGATTATATGTTGTCGGTCAAAGGTCACTGTGTCCTCACGTTCGTCCCACTCTTGTGAACACAATGTCTCAGGAACGCCTTCAGCGAATTTCTTCAAATTTGGCACAAACGTCCACTTGGACTCAACGATGAACTGTTTGAATTTTGGTCATCAAAGGCCATTTTTGGCCATTACTCTATAATTAATATGCTAATGATCACGATTTCACACAAATGTCTAAAAGGATAAAATGGTGAAGTCATGCCATTTTGGACTCACATGGATGTAAACTGCAACATGACGAGTCTGGGAGGGCTACAAGCAGGCGGCTGTAATTCTAGATTCAGTTTGTGAAGGGCTCTTTGAGTGTTAACGTTTGTTAGATCCGGAGGTATTTCTCAGCCCGATACGGGGCTTTTTATTGACTCAGCTCTCCATTAAAAGATTGGCAAGCTGGTGTGGTTTTGAGGAACTCGCCTGGCCCTGCTAACTACCGTTACTCCTGACGTCATCCCTGCTTCCTCTGCAGGTCCGCTCTCTATATTTTCTTGGTTCCAATGATCTAATTAATAGCTAATAAGAGAAAACAAAGTCGACAGAAAGTTTCAGTTATGTTGTCGGTCGAAACAAATAGCTTGAGTCCTTCCGTGCCCAAAAAAAAAAATCTAACAACCTAACAACGGCCTAAATTTGGCAAACCTGGACACCTGACTCATGCCAGGATCCTGATAAACGACCTGCCAGAATCATGTGCTGCAGCAGCCCAACTCTAGCCCAGGTGCTCCTCGCTCACTGGATCCAGCTACATCTGGCAGCCATGGGCCAGAGCCGGCCAATATGCAGTCCCCCGGTGTCAGAACGCCACCCAGTGTTCTGACATTTCAAACGACCTGTTTTACATGGCTACCTGGGATTCTTTTCTTTCTTTTATGACATAAACATAGCAGTAATTAGGACCTTGCTTCGCTTCATCATCTTGTGTCTTTATCCGACATTGTTGCGCTCAGGCAACATCTTTTTGACTAATCTCTGCAAACGGCTAATTCATTTAGAAAATGACTTTCTTTCAAGAGTCACGTGAGTTCGTATCCTTGGATACTATTTGTTAAAAAAAAAACAACATGAAAATCTGACAACAGGATGTCATCCTTGTTGTCTTCAAGGTTATTCTACTCATTCATCATGATGAAATGCCATTTCATATTGACCGTGTCATTTCGCAACATGGAAATCAGATGAGAGCGACTCAGGCTTCAGGCTGGGAGTGGAGTTATGAATTGAGGGCACCCTCGCATACTCGCTCTTTCCCTCCATCTCCTCGGCGACTCTCGCCGGTAATTTAGTCAGGAAATTGTTTTGTGTTTGTTTATGAACCATGCAGTCCCAGGTGAGATTAATGCAAAAGGAGACATGACATGAAAAGAAGGTCGTACGCCTGCAGTGATGACTGTTGTCCCGGTGTTGCAATTGTTGTGGCGTACTCCCCCCCCTCTCTCTCTATTTCCACTTCAGAAAACCCAGACAAAGGCATACTAATCAATGTGTATCACAGCACAGGAGGAGTGACCTGCTCAGGGTAGCACTGAGATTACTCTTCACCTTTAAAGAACATCCCATGTTCAAGGTGTCTCAGGCCATCCTGCCGTCTTCATCACATAGACGATAATCCCTCATGTGCTCACGGACCTGCACAGTAGCTTATAATATTCCTGTAATGTGGGAAAATGAAAAGGTGATCACAGCACTCAGTCTTTCTGGGGATTTCCTCTTGCTCTCTGTGTCTGTCGGCTGTGCTCTTTCTTTTATTAGGTTGACCTTTCGGTTTGCAAGGCAGATTAGGTGATTCATCCCTGATCCTTACATTCAAAGTATGAAGGCCTTCTCTTTCAGCAGCTTGTGCTGTTGATTGGAACACAATTTGCGTTGCATTTTGTAAAATTACACTTTGCATTCAGGCTGCAATGAAGTAACGCCAAATGAGCATTTTACTTTTGCAATTTGCATTTACATTTGAGTTAAGATAACATGACTTTTAGACTGATGTACAAACTTTGATTTTAGTAAAGGGAGTAAAAGGTCAGTGTTAGTGCAATATCTCTTTTTTTATTTAATTATTTCACATTTTTTTACTTAAGGATATTTTGTTAGTTTACCCTCTTGCTATGAGTGAGGCTACAGGCTTTTATGATAATCTTTATTAATATAGAACCATTCAAAACATCAATACAAAGTACAATAATAACAGAACACATTTAACACACAAAGATAATTAAATATAAATCAAAGCCCAAAACTGAAACAAACTAAACAAAAAAATCACAAGAAAGCAATTCTAAAAATAAATCGGGTTTGAAAAGTGAATTAAAAGATGAGACAGTTTTGCAGCCTTGATCTCCTCAGGCAGGTCATTCCACAGTCGAGGAGCCCTGACTGTAAAACCTCTATCACTTTTACGTATCAGAGGATCTCAGGGTGAGGTAAGGGACAAGATATCGGATGATAGGGAGAGACCTCTCAGGGCTTTGTACGTAATCAATAATATCTTATAATCAATTTGAAATGTTGCCATGTAAAGAAGTCAGAATCAGTGAAATTCAGTCATGTTTCCTTGACCAAGGTTTTGGATGAGCTGGAGGTGGGAGAGGGATGTTTTGCTGATGCCAGCAAGCAAGGCATTGCAACAATCTAATCTAGTTATGAAGGCGTGCTTTCTGTTTCTGAGATGAGAAAAGCAGAATTGAACCATCGTCTTGATCAATAGTGACACCAACGTGTTTGCAGTGCTGAGACAGTGAATGGGACAGAGAACTTTCAAAGACTTTGATATTTGGATGATTGCACGATATGCAATGTCATGTGTTTCACCGCCTGCTTTAGGTGCTGCTCTCTTATACCCAGTTCAGATAACGGGGACGAAATAGATCTACCTATTAAATCCCCACAGCCAAACTCCAGAAGGAGAGACACTCCTATGCTGCCTATTTATACCGGTATCTAAGCTTTTTCCTCACATAGGTAAATTCTAATCTCCCATGGGACTGTCAGCTAAAAAAAAATACAAAATACCACAAAAATATCCAACTTTGCAGTATCTAAAAGTAGTAAGGCTTACAAGGTAAGGTACACATTATGAGAAAAGAATATAAAATATTATGGGTGTGTTTGACAGAGAAGGGAGAGAAAGCCTCCAAAACATACAGAAAGAAATATAACCTTTAGTATCTATCGACCAAGCTGTTAACACAACAGGCATCATCATCACATCGAGCTGTTATGGTGAACCCTTACGTTTAGCTTCTGCCAACCCGATGTTAGTTCAATATTTCTGCTTTTGTCTCCACCAACTGCTGAGACAAATATATGGCTCTTTAGCAGCCTACCTTTCTATATTGGTTGGTTTGGTGAAACCTTTTGACTCCACTATGACTTGACTCTGATGGTGTTACCCACTGCACAGATTGTAGCTGTAGCTAGCTACGTATACACTAACTGTGTGTGTGTGTGCAACAAATGTAACTGGGGCCTCATTACAGAAAAAGAACCGAACTGCTTGCATCTTAACTTTAGTTTCAAGGATAAGGAAATACCTATCTTCCTGTTAAACAAGCAATTCCTAAACTGCTTGTTTCCCACCAATAACTGTAAATGTCATTCCTCAATCCGCACGTATCGTGTCATGCCTGTATCTCTCTTTAGAATTGTAGGAAACTTATATATTGCAGCGCAGAGTAGAGATAGCTTGGGTTGCCTGAGACCGGTGTGCATATGCGATCTATGACCACTGGCGGAGCAATCAAATTCACATGTAATCATCTTGGCTGTCGATATATGGTTTGGGGGAATTTAAAGAGTCAGTACACAAGACAGCATAACACAGTGTAGAAGCAAGCTGATAAAGCTGATCGGAAAGTTCTACAAAGTTTGTTACAACAGGCCTCTGATCAAATTCATCAATTATTTTTGGCAATTTGTTTTGCCAGAAGTGTCTCCCTGCATAGCATGGCAACTACTCTGAGAGCTTCGCGTGTGATTAGTTTCGTCAGCCTGCTCTGTTTGCTGGCTGTGGCAACAGTTCCATCGCTGCATACTGTACACCCACACACTGAAACCGCTCAATTACATTCAATTCTCGGTACTCATCTAATATTCAATACATATATTTCCCCCCTGGCTCTACCCTTCGAGTGCCTTTTTAAAAAGCATCGCTTCCTCCACAAAGTCCTCATTCACAAAGCAAAGTGTAAACAGTTGTGCAGGATTGGATGCAGTAAAAAAACAAAAAGGTCTGTGCTTTCATCCAGCTGAAATGCAACTTCACCAGAAGCTGAGACATCATGCACAGGGTTATCTCGCCAAAATCTTCCCTAATTATCACCTTCAACCAGAGGTGTGTGGAAAGAGAAGGAAAAAAGGACCGTGAAGTGACTGCCTGTGGTGTTTGGCTTGGATTGAAATCCTGCAAACCATGCATGGAATATGGCTGCCATTACTGGATTTCCCAGATTAGCGTCTGGTGTCAAACAGCAACTTTTAAAAAGCAGCTAAGTCTTCTTGGCCAAGGTTTCAATGTATGACTAGTGAGACAGCATACACAGCTTGCTGCTGGTGCATTCGAGCAAAACCTCTACACGGGGACTGACTGTCCAAAACCATCTGCCACCGCTGCACTGCACACAGTGGCAAAGAAAAGAAAAAGACCAACCAATCGAAAAATCTAAAACACATGGAGAACAGAGTGCCTGGCCCACCCTGATGAAGACTGAGCAGAAACACCGTGGCTTATTATTAGATGCACGATCCATCGTTGATGCACAGGAGTCGCCAGCTGCTCTGCATTCTCCACCACAATGTGACGGATGTGGAGAAATCATTCTGCTTCTTCTTCAAGTTCTCCTGGATCAGGTTAATAGAATCAGCACCTTACAATGCAACTTTAACCACAGGTATACTCAAAACATTGTCAGCAAGTAATAATAGATTGACAATATGCTGTGAAATCAAAATATATACTTCCCAGACAGAAGAAAGTATAGAGAGCCACCACAGTAAATCTTCTGTTCGGTAAAAACACAAACACATACTAGAAGAAGAAAAATAACGCTCAGTAGGTTGTCCCTGCTTTGATACCAGGCCTCTTGCCTGTTTGAATCATCCTTTCTACCTCTGCACGTCTCCTTTTCTTTTAAATTGACAGTTTTACGGTTTCTTTTTTAAACAAATATCCAAGGAATCAACAAGCTCTGTGGAGAACAAAAAGCCAATTGCCTGCTGATGTTCGTCAGGACGGCCTCCAAGACAGTGGAGGGGCGTAACATCACTTTGGTACAATCATTTGCATCTGAACAACCATGGCGATTGGGTATAGCAGCTTCAAATAGAGCAGAAATAAAGAGAAACCGTAATCGCAATTTTAACTTCTCCAATTTCTGCCGGCATGTTATACTCTGACCTTTATGCGTCTATAACGTGTATGCAATCGATCGGCTGGAAGTTGTCGTGTGAGACATTTCACACAATCTTGCCAAAAAACAATATGTATCTCACCAAGCTCTCAGCAGCGTACTTGTAGTTCTGTTAGCTGTTAACCAATCACACAGTCCAAAACACTAAAAGTGAGAAAACTGTTTTCCCCCACATTGTCTCAGTAGCGGCTGGGAGTTGGCGATGCACTTAGCTGTGTTATAACTTGTTTTTTTTCCTTTCCCACATTCAGTAAGCAATGCAGAATCATAATTAAAATTTGATAGATGTGTCTCGGAAGAAATGAAATGCCCACTGAATGACTGAATGGTCACACAACACGCCATCGATTCCAGCTCATCCATTTAATTGTTTGCTGGAAGTGTAATTATATTTTTCTTGTCCATTTCGTCAGTGAATGGACAAATATGAGGTGGCACAATCATGACCAATCGAAAACTACTCGTAAATTCATTACAAAAAAAGAAGAAAATAGAGACAAGGAATACAAACCATGTTGTTCTTCATCATTCAATTCAAACGTGAGTCCACCCCCTTAAAATAAATTCCTTCACATATAGATTTGAGTATTGTGTACACATACCTGAAGATCAACTTCCTTAATTGTTGTTACACTCGTGAGGTAAACTTCCCCTCTAAAAATCGATGGTTTTGTACAGTGCTGCTCCTTCCCCTCCGTCAGTGAGGTCGCATTAGGAGACTGAGCATAACATTTCTTGTCATGATTAATTGACTTGGGCCAAATCAATATCGCCCACAGCGGGATGAAAAAAAAAAAAATAGGAGGGAAGAGAGACATGCAAGAATCTGTCTGAAATGTTGTGACCTTCAGAATAATGGATAACTCAAACCATGTGACAGGAATCAATTCATATAGATGAGAGCCGACGGAGATGGAGGTTTGTGCCTCAAAGGGGAAAAAGAAGAAATGTTTGCAATTGTTACCTGGGAGCTGTGCCACTTCGAAAATCGATTGCTTTCTACACAAACATGTAAAAAAGAAAAAACTGTTTCAAATGAACACGACACTGTATTGCCTACACCTAATTATGTCTTGTCAGAATCGGTTTTAGTCAATTGCAATAACAGAGATGTCTTTGATATTTTCTTTGTCTATTCATGCTGAAAGCAGACAGAACAACATATTCCACGAGGAACAATAATTCCAGTATAGCCTGCATGCCGATGATGCACTTAACCCCGTGTAGTCTGTCGGATTGAACATTTCAACTTCAAAACAGACGATGAATCAACACAGGAATGGATTTCCTGACACCCTTCAGTGAAACATAATATTTGAACTTTCCAGGTATCGTAATGGACCATCTGGCTGTCAGCTAATCATCTGTGTCTTGTTGGCACAGCTAATGTATGCTAATATATACTATTACGGCAGACGTGAACAACACAAAATAATTTACTGTCATTGTAATCAGATGCTGGAAATCAAAATGACCTTATATCTGTTAAAAATGCTGCCACTGTTGAACTAACAAAGTTCTTGCTCAGGCTTTACTGTTGAAGCTTAGTCACCATATGTTTAGCCACAGTTTTCAGATCTGCAATTCCCAGTCCTGTTGCCATTTAGACACGAGTGACTTTAAAACCCAAGATTTGTTGTTTGGGCAGCGAGAGACAATGGAAACTGCCGTGATTGACCGTTTACTAAACCCTTTTCTCATTGCTTTTGTCACTATCTCAGCAATCTGGACTGTCAAGCGTTTCATTTCTCCACATGTTGAAGTGGTATGCATGGGTGTCAGAGAGACAGAGAGAGAGAGAGGTGAGTGTGCTCCAGCTGTGTGGATTCTGTTGCAGGGGATAACGGTTGTGTGGTTTTGTATTTGAGTGACAAAAGGACAGATGGTGGGTTGTAAGAGTCAAGTATTTTGGGTGGATTAAATGCAGAAGATTAATTCACTGATTAAAAAGTATATTCTATTTCGTTCTCATTTAGGAAGAACCATTGGAAGCAGGATTTAAGCAGCATTTCCATATTTCCTGCCATCCTATTTGAGTCTGTGGAGGGCAGACTGATTCACCGTGAAGTGAAAAAATAAAAACGTCTTCCAGATTTGATCAAAATGAACTCCATAACATTTACTTTAATAGGGTGAGCTTAGTTATCGAATATAATTAAAACCTTATTGTCAGTTATTGAAATTCAAACTGAGATTGTCTCACAAGGGCTTTGCGTTCCTTGAGAGTTCAACACAATGAAAACACTGTCCATTGTAAAACAAACAATGTCTCATTTGTGTTTCTTTGTACTGGATTGGAGAACTCACAATTTATAGCAAACAGGCGCCTTTAATTACCCAACTTCCTTTAGTTTTATAAGATAGCAGTGACCACTTTATATTTGGAATAAAACAACCGAGTTAGCTGAATAAGAGATGCCAAGGACATATGGATGCACTGCTCTGTGCTTCCAGTGCTGAGAAAGACTGAGCATCTTGCAACTCAGTCAAAGTCAAGGAGGCGTGTGTGTGTGTGTGTGTGTGTGTGTGTGTGTGTGTGTGTGTGTGTGTGTGTGTGTGTGTGTGTGTGTGTGTGTGTGTGTGTGTGTGTGTGTGTGTGTGTGTGTGTGTGTGTGTGTGAACTTGCTCTATTCAGGATATTTCAGTTGCTCAACAGAGGTTTTTATCTTTTCTAGCAGCAATAGCAGCTGTCTTCCTTCTGCAATTGATTGTGAAAAGCGGTTTGTCTCGTCTGTGAATCACTTTGTGGCTCATCACACACGCTTTACCACCTCTGAATAAGAGTGTACTAAGTCAATTTGTTTCCCAAAGATTGCAATTCCTCTTGTTTATAGTATGAAAATGAGTTCGTATCGAGATGAAAAGGAATCACATGGTAATTTGTTTGGAGCTTGCTTGAATGTGATAATGAGATTCTGTTGTACACCAGCAATTTTAATACATCTTCAGTGACAATGATGGAAAAAGCCAGTGCAATAAATACCCGAGCTGAAATCATGTCATTGCATCATACGCAAAGTCCCAGACGTCTTTGTTTCTCCCGGTAATAACCTGGCCTGCTTTCCTGCTTAAATTATGTATAAAGTGAGTGATAACACAGCTTTTCTCCTATTCTTTTTTCATGCATAATTGAACTATGAGCTCAACGTGTAACCAGAACCTCATGTCACAAATGAATACGTTAACAAGCTTTAAAAAAAATTCAAAAGAGTGTAACAGATGGTTTATAATTGGGCAGGACATGTTTTTAGTTGTGTTTAGTTTTTTTATTTATTACATTTGTTTTCAAATTGCAGGTGACAGACAATTAGAGGGAGCAGTATATATAAATAAACACTACATTGAGTGAAGTGCTAATTAGGGAAAGGACTGCAACATGTAAATTACAGAATGTACAAAGATGCTAAATGTCTGCAATACTTAAAGATTGGTTTTGTGTGAGGCCAACATTTCCTGGCTTCCAAAACAACAATTTCTCCGAGACATTAAAGCAAACATGAGGCTCAATGAGAAGCTGTGAATAACCATGAAAGAAAAAGCAGAATACAACAATGAGGGCTCTCAAAGATACGTTTTACTAAATATTGAAGTTATAGCTATGGGGAGAAGATGCAAACTTTATTTATTTCATCATATCCCCAAGCACTTCCATCTCCCAGTGGCTGAGAACGACCGTTTCCATAGAGGTGGCTGTCTGGGTTGGCACAGAAATGAATGTTTTTCAGTTTTTTTTACTGCATTGTATTCCTTCCTTTGTACAGAAGTTAGAGAGTAAACAGAAAGTAGATTGGTTGCTTAGTAATAAAGTAGTCTTTAAGAATAAAAGGTTGTGTTTGATACTTAAGATCTTCGGGTTGCGGGTCTTGCTCTGTATCTCACACATCAAATTTACTTTAAAATCGACATAGTAATAGTTTACGGGCCATAAATGTGGTCAACACACGTCTCCTCGGTTTCGTTGTTGTCTGTTCTCACTTGTAGTTCTGCTGGTGGCTGAAGTCTCTGTCGTGCTAGAGAGCAATTCATGTTTCGTGCCTTTATAGTTTATTTTAATTTATTTATTATACTTTATTGATCCCTGTATATAGGGAGCAGTGGGCTGCCAATGACAGGCGCTCGGGGAGCCGGGGGTTCAGTGTATTGCTCAGGTACACTTCGACACGTGACACGTCCCAGTCGAGGATCGAACCGTTGACCTTCCGGTTCCCAGACGACCCAGTGAGCCACGGTCGCCCCGTGTGGAAGGAAAGTCCTCTGTCCTCTGTTTTGTGTCCGTCCTCCTCAAAGCCGCTAACCTTGACTTCAGACGGCCGCTCCGTACGACTGATGACGCCGCTGGTCACGCCGCTCACTAATCGCTCCGATAACAGCTGCTTCCTCCGCAGAAATGCAGACTTTAACTGGACAACAGCTGCTAGTAAAGACAACAAGGTCCAGCAACGCCTGTAATCAGTTGTCCGTGTTGAATTAACCTGGTAGCCGATGGATAATCAATGCTGTTTTTGCTTGTCTTGCTGGCTCTTTGTCTTGCAGCATGCTGGTCATCAGCTTCATGAACCACACATGGGCTCAGTGTGGTTCATAGAATGAAAGCTCACCTCCTCCCCATGTCCCTTATCAGTCCCTCTCTCCTCCGTTGTCACAGCAGACATCCACCTTTCGTCTTTGTCTTTTGGTTTTGCACCTTCGACACCTCGACACTTCCATGCACGCTTTCATTAATAACTCTGCACACACACTATTTTTAATAATAGTGTTGGTTTGAAGTACAACCTTGCATGAACTCCCACCTTGTTACATTCCAGTTTTGTGACACTCAGCGCTATTCGAAAAGCCAATAACTATTTAATGCCAAGCATGCTCTAACATGTCCTTCATTAAAATAGAGCCATTTATGAATAAGTTGAAACTATTGCCAATAAAATCTCTCTCTTTCTGGAAATTACACTGCCAGGAGTGACTTTGGTTTTATTCCACGTCAGCAAAGCTCATAATCTCCTCTCAGGCGAAAGCAAACAGTTACCTTACACATCCGTCAGACACACAGCACCATTAGCATTTATAAATGTCAACCTCATTGTAGCACTAGGACAATTCTAGGAATCACCAAAATAACTTCAGGCTTTATTCTCTGGGGATCATCAATATAATAATGCAACACAGCCAAACACACATACGATTTTGCGATATTTTTGATTTTTCTTTTCTTTACTTTGGTATTTTTTAACTGCAAATATGTTAGTTCCTATTAGTCTATGCAGGTGCTCCGAACAGGGTTTTGTCCAGATGTGTGTTCTGCCAAACACAATTCAGTGATTAGATACATAGAGGTCCTTGTCCTTTAAGTCATTACTTTTCAGTTATGCTCATGTTCCTTTTTCATAATATTATATGTACATAATCTACGTTAGTGAATTACATGTGTTTTGCCGTTGAAAGAGGGTTTAAAGCTCATGTTTTTACTTTTCTTTACAAATGCACAGTAGCTTCCACATTGTTGCGGTACTCAAAGGGTATTCAGCAGACACACAGGCCAGAAGATAATGTTGTAACACATGAAGCTTTGCTGTGAAGGTCTCTCTGACACCGGCGTGAAAATGTATTCAGCAGGAGCCACAGCCAGCCAAGGTTACAGATACGTGAAAGAGCTCTGTGAACACAGTATCGTTTGTCTGTAGGGTCAGGCCAGTGTTTGGCTGTCACCTTCACTCAGTGAAGTACTGATCTGATTTTTTGCAAATAAGAAAGACTTTACATTCATTTACACGCTGGACGAACACAGACAAAATCCTGCCGCCGTTGTGTTTCACTTTTCAGTTGATATTCCAGCATTCCAGTCTTTTAAAAACTTAGGAGGAGTTTATTTTACCTAACCCTCGGGATCTGCTGTCAAACTCTCAAGCTCTGTTAAAACTCTACTTTCATTTTTTATTTGTGCAACAGACACAAACACATGTTGACCCTCACTAATGAAGATCTGGTTTTTCTTGACCCCGGATGATCTGCTTCGAATGAGAAAAATAACAGACACAGAGGCTTTGCGATTCACTGCGATGCTCATAATAACAATGTTGACACGCTAACGTTTAGCAGGTGTAATGTTTTCAACATTCAACTTCTTAGTTTAGCATGTTAGCATGCTAACATCTGCTACAAAGTACAAAGTGGAGCTGAGGCTGCTGGGAATGTAGTTTTCAGGTATCGCATGATAAACCAATATATTGGCCATATTCAAAATGTGACCTTATGACGTCAGAGCATCGCTTAAATTATCACAATTCATCCTCGTGAATTCCTGTAAAACGTTTTGAGGCAATTCAACCAAGGACTGAACAAAAGTGCCATCATTAGAGCCACACTGCTTTTTGTTGTGTGGCTAAAATGATCAGTATCCAGCTGTTGGCCTGACACAAAGTGATTTAGAAAGACACACATTAGACTCGACCAAGTTCAAGATTATTATCGCACATAATATGTCTTATAACAGTCTTTATATTTTTAATCAAAGCTTTTTGTCAGAATGTATTTATTTCTTTGCAGCCATGGAAACAAATGTAAAGTGGTCTGGTACCAGTCTGCAGTCCAGGAGTTGGAGAAAGCACTTTAATCTGCCAGACCGTAAATCTCCACCATCTCATTTTGTCCTCAGTTTAACACGTTTTTTTTTTAATCTAGCTTTTGAAGTGTGCCAATGCACAGAACATTTGTTCATCTTAGTTACTGTAGTGGCAGGGAAAGTGGTAAAAAGGCTCCACTTGTGGCCACTGTAGTTGAATTATGATGTGTGTCCACGTTGTGTTCTTTTCGGCCATCCAACAGGAAGTAGGAGTGGCTGCTACATCTCCCCTGCCCCGGCTGCTGAGCAGCTGGCGGTGGGCTGCAGCACCTTATGACCCCAGAGAAAGTCTCACACACAGTGTTCTCTTCTTCAGGCTAAAACTATATTCAGTAAGAGTTTGGTTTGCGCTCAATGTGTGACTCGCAAGTCGTTTGTCACCGTATCATTATTATAACCTGTACTACCTGGGAGGAAGGACACCAAGCTGTGGCGGAGGAAGGAGTCGTCCACAGCTAACCTGCTGTCCTTGGGATGAGTCCTGAAAGGTAAAATAGAGGAACTTCTTAAAATTGTAAAAGGTACAGATCAATAACAATGAATAATATGTTGATTTTGATCCCAGGTTTTAAGTTCCACGTCACATTTGACCTTGAATCACCTACTAGTGTTGTCTAACCTACAGTCAGTCTGGCTCACTCTGTCGGGGGACATTTAGAAACAGGGTTAAAGGTGAACATCACAGATGCAAAGAGACTTTAACAAGTGTTCATATTATTGTATGAACACAGTGTGTTTTTTCTCAGTCAGTCCTCGAGGAAGCTTATAACTTAGAGTACATGATTATGAATGTGTTTTCAAAGGCAATGTGGGGAACTTGTACGTGCACAATGTGGCAGAGCTGATTATGTGATAGTCTTAATTACCCACATCAGGAAACACGCAGGAATGCTGTGGGAGACCTGGAGCCTTTTGTGAATGTAATTGGATGCTGAAAGAGTCATGCTTTGAAAACGGTAAATTCAATCCGTGCGATTTTTGCAATCACAGTCAAATGTTATAGTGTCTGTCATCGGAGTTGTACTTTAAACCAAATTATTTCGAATTTCAACTTTGTCAGCAAGCCAAAGGAATAAGCTTTTGGACTCCAGTGTTTGTAATTACTACTACTTTAATACAACACACATGTTTCTTATGTAAAAATAGGACACAAAGAACAAAGGCAGAACAGGTGCATCTTTGACCCACCCAATTTATTTTGATATTCATAACCTTTGAGCATTAAAGACTGTTAAAAACAAGCTGTACAGACATAAGAACAATCACATTCAAGCTGTCAGATGTTCAAAGACATGACTGAGACAGTTTACTTGCTGCTCCCTTCTCTCATTTTCAACTTCCCAAAGTGCGTGGAAAGATAACGCATTTATTGTTTTGTGACACCACACCAAACCCTGACGATATTGGCACAGCGCAATGGAGCGTCTGAGCAGTGATTCAGTTTGGATTATTGATACTCGATTCAATCAGCATCAGCAGGTCTGGACCGGAGTTTAGGAGGCGAAAGAGGGTTTGGGTGTGTGATGGATAGTAATGACACAATCAAGGATAGAAAATCCTTAAAACATTTTAAAGTTCCAGCATTTCAATAACTACAATATGTCAAACATCCTGCATGATAAAGAGTCGAACATAGACAGTGCAGTGTAGATGTTGAAGACATTTGAATTACCTTTGTATATGAAAATGTGCTGTCTAACAACCTTGCCAGGGCTTTCAACCGGGAGTTTGGTCTTCAAGAACGGTGTTCAGTTATTTAGTTATCTTTGTGATGTGTTTTCCATTTTTATGTTACTTTCCGTTTTACTTACAGCTCTGAATCCCATAATGTTTCTCCTACACCTAAGTGGTTTTGTTTTCTATACCTAAGCAAGTGGTTTTGTTTGAATTCACGTTAACCCTGTGTTTACTGCGTCTGTATGCTAGGTTAAAAAGCGACACCAAGGGGTCTGAATAAAGAGTCAGTGTGTGAGATGGAATAATAAATTGATGGTATGTTGGACAAAATAATCAGCTGTAGACATTGTTCCCTATAGAGCTGTCCTGACTGTTGTAGAGGGGGAAGCTCTGGGATTCTTACTTTGACCGAATACTTCCCTACGTTGAACAATCGCTCGTAGAAATAAGGTTGTTCTTTTGACAGTAAAGTAACTCAAAGAAAGTTTATTGGCAAACACTTTAGGAGCCAACTCATTAACAAACAAGACAGGATGGATACAGGCATCCCTTTGGAGCGATACTTGGGCACAACCAGCTTTGTTTAGTTTTGTTTAGATTTGCTTAATTTCTCTAAACACAAAGCACAGTAGAGTCTTCGAAGAACTGGATAAATAAGACATGTTGACCTCATGATGGCACCAGATGAACTTTTTTGAACTGAGCAACTTACAATGCTTAAATCCACTTAACCTATGCTCTGTTGTCAAAGCAAGATTAACTGGTATGCACTTTTTACGTAACAAATACTCAAAGTATAACTTGTGATAGTCCCAAGTATTTTCGCGTGTTCAACTGTTGAATGAATCGGTTGGACCACAGCTGTTGTTGAAGGCTGGGACTGAGTTGAGCGCTTTTCAGATAAGGCATTGAGTTAATGTCTTATCGAGGTGTTTGTTGGTAATAGATTTTAAAGTGAAGGATGGAGGTGGTTGTTTTGGGACTTAAAATAAAGCTTGATTGCCGAGTAATTGGTGTCATTAAAGAAGGTCAAGACATTAACCTGCAGTTGTAAAACAACAGTTAATTCAGGGAGGAAGTTGGGCATGAATACTTCATTCTCCATGAAGCCTTACTCCAGGTTCAGTGATTTCCTTTGTAATATGAGGCCATTTTTGGCATTGGAAAATGTGAAGAATGACTGCATGTAGGTATGTATCAGAGGCAGTGATGGTCTAATCTCAGATACAACAATATCCAAATGTCACATGGCAAAGATTTATCAGGCTGCGGCCACTTCACTAGGCACAAAGGAGCTTTGCAACAATGCAATGTTTCCATCCATCTGATAATAAGACCTTTGGGGGACTTTGATCGGACTCTAACACGTCATTTACAAAGCAATGACGTGTTACAGTCATTAGCTAATATTTGCTAATTAGGGCTTAAGAAAGCTGATGCTTAGAGTAATTTTGCAGCTATAGCTCATAAACCTGAGTATGGGACGAATTGAAATTTTGACGTGATAATGGCGTGATAAAGGTATTACAAAGCATCCTTTGGGGACAATGACTCTTGATCTATACATTTTCATGGCAAACCATCCAATAGTTGTTAAGACATCTCAGTTTGGATCAAAGCTACAACAAATATGCACTACAGTTATATTTTTTTATTAATCCATTTACACACAAATGTCACATTTAAAAAAAGAAAATAGAATGACATCAGTAATTATCATTGTGGTGGGGGCGGCAAATGTCCAACATGCGCTCTTCAGATCGGATTAAATCAGTGACCAGTGCAGGTGAAGGTAAAATCCCCCCCCCTCTGAAAAAATCCAATATGAATGGGGCATGAGGAACATTCATAGGCTATAGCTGTCATCATCTTTGCAATGTACAGTTATTAAAGGTGTTGTCATCTCACAAGGTTAGTGGTAGAGATACTGCTTACTTGTTCACACACACACACACACACACACACACACACACACACACACACACACACACACACACACACACACACACACACACACACGTACAGTGCCCATGTCACTGACTGCTCACTGCTCGCTTAGCATTATTGGTGCGACCGGCTACTTTAATATCCAGCCAGGGGAAGATTTGGATGGTTGACAGCATACATAAATACGGTACTCCTTTCTACCAAAATATTCTATGAACATGAAAGAACTCACGGAAGGCAAACCTTCACACAATATTAAGTTAGCTTAGCTTAGCTTATTTCTTTTATGTAGTGTGCCGGCCTACCGTTTGTTCCATCTGTTTCATGCTGCAATGCATTTAGTCCATAAACGATTTTTCCTACCTTCCTTCTGACGTTACCTAACATTACTGACGGAGACATCATTTTACTGCAACACCTTAATCAGCTTCTGAAGAAGAGATGCTTTACCATTCAGGGCGATGCAAAGTGCGATTCCACAGATGCAAGCATGGCATTGAACTGCACTCCACTGTCACATTACAGTTTAGTTTTTATCTGTTGATAAAACTGTAATATCTTTAGTATTTTGTATCACACTATTATGTTGTCAAAAGTTACTTTTTATTTAGTTTTTGTTGTAAAAGAAGGTTGTCAACAGATATTTGAGTGGAATCATATAATTGCATGCTGAGCCTAGTTATATGTGTGTAACTTAAATGAACGGCTCTCATCAAAATCCATATTTCCTGTGTCTTCTTGTCTTTCTAACATGGCGATGGCACGCGTAGAAATGTAGCACAGATGGGCCCTCACAACATTAGATCCTTTTCTTGGATTTAATCTTGAAGGATCTTAATACCCTGCTGTGCCTCGAAAAACAAAACATGTCTGTTTTTTTCAACTGATTGTGCACCAGAGCAGCTTTAGGCACTTCTTTTCTGAGCAAATATTCTTCTGCTCAAAATTCCTGCCTGGTTTTATGACCAGGTTCTGACAAAACCTGTCTATATACAGTATACCGTAGAAAAAGGTCAGCCTAAAGGTGAAGACTCAGCTGCAGTGTGAATGTGGTCTTTTAACCCTCAGAGGGTCGAATCTTTCATGTGATGTCTCTGCGGAGGGATAAAAGGGAGAAATCCTTCTGACGTCTAACCTTTTACAGATAATTGCAATTTATTTCCCAAGTTGTAATATCCTTTATGTATAAGACAGCAATGGTGCCATACATAGCTTATGGCACGTACGAATCTGCAGCATGTGCCCACACATTTTCAAATATGTGATGTCTTTTAATCTCTTTTTTTGGGGGGTTTTTATTACCAATATGTGAAGATTTATACTTTAAATTTTCCTTCAAAATAATACAACTTCAAGATCATGTTATTTTCAGGGATTGAACAAACATGACATGAGAAAATGAGTTTGGGTATTCCATTTGAAAGCATACAGATACAGCGATGTGAAGTCTTCCGACGCTCACAGGTGAAAATGGGTTTATGCATATGGTTGTGAAGTGGAAACCGCTTATATGGATCAAGACTTACAGTGTTCATTTCAGGTCTTAGTATGAAAAAACGTTTTAATAAGGTAGGCGAACGTTAATTCACAAGATTAATGAATGCGCATGGGGAACGCCGCCCTTGTCAAGTGTAATGTCTGGTCACATAATGGCCATATTGTGAAACTCTGTCAATCCTATTTCTCTACCTTAAAGCAAGAATTTTCCTCTTAAAAATGAAATGTTTAATACATAAACAAAAGCATATTAACCCTTGCTCAATTCAATACCTTCAGGGGATTTTACATCACAACAAGTATGGTTAATGTTTGCTCATGTAGCAACTGTGGACGGACTGCGTATCTGAAATCACTGAGGCAGACTTCATGACTCTTCTCTATTTGTCCGACGGTTACACTACATTTCAGCATGTCTTCATTTACTTAATGATGCACTTTCTATATACTCTAGCTCCAACCCTCCACTGTTGTATGTACAGTTACAGTGATGTATTTTCGATCATTATTTTTCAATAGGTCTTATATGGTCAGGTTTTCATACAGGCAGCGTATATATTTTGAATAAAGCTTCTCTTTTTAAAAAGGACAAGACGGAATAAAGGTCGATAATTGCATTTGTGGCTGCAATAATTGTAAGGCTGAAATGTCTGGTTTGTCCAAATGGTGCAGATTTTTCTTTTCCGATAAACTCTCCTTTCCTGGACACGCTCTATGGAAACGCCAGTCTGCCCTCACTGATTAGAGGTCTTCAAATTACACTGGAGGTGATTTTGACTAGAGGTGGCCCTACTGCAAAGCACAATCTACATCCTGCCAGACCAACGAATGGGTGGGAAATCACGAGCTCCCCTACAATGCCCACTCATTACACATATTGTGTGGACCCCTTGAAACACAAAGCAGGGAACGAATGCACATGTTCACAGTATTGTAAAGCAGGTAGTGACTCAAAGGTTCAGAAAATGAACTCTGATTTTCATTCACTGATATTGTTCTGTGTATGATTATATCATACTTTTAGGTTCCGGTTAAACAGATACATAATGAGACAAAAAAAACTTGGATGTTAGCTCCATAATTTGTTCTATTAAACCAATCTAGTGTTGCACACTGGTACATGTGAACCCATATAAATGTACAGACACACACACACACACACAGGAAGTGCAGTACCTTTAGCTTCAACTACCCAAGAGAGAGTGAAATATCTGGCACACCAAATAATAATAATTATAAACATAGTTCAGCTTTCATAATTTTTGAAGCATATTCAATGTTCACATATGTCCCTGGCAATATGTAAGAGCCTTGCCTGATAATCACCTTATGGCTGAACATGTTTGACTTGGACTCTTGGCACCACTATCGGTGCACTGGGTCCATAGTGCTTTCTTTAACTTGATCACATGACATGTGCCACGCAAAGAATTTTGAAAAGAAGGGAACAAGTGAAATCAGTGCAACAACAGCATTATTTCCGGCCTACGGGCTCGAACTTCCACAAGAAATGATGCTGGAGAAAATTACATTTCCTGGGCTACTGAAGTGAAAGAACAGTCCTCCCGTCCACGCCGGGCTGAGCTCCTGCTGCTTCCAAGTTGTAATGAGATCCATTATCTGAAAAATGTGTAATCACTATGAAAGCTGATGAGATATCGTATCAAAGATATTTCATGCATTACTATAAAACGAGGCTAATATTGACACTGAAGCCACACTATCAGCATCCAATTGGAGCAGCTGCCGGCTGTGAAACGGTACAGATAACATTCCAGTGTCGCTCTGTCTTTGAGACAGAAATGCACATTCCCACCTAACTGGACTTTTCCATACGGCAATATAACCACCTCGTACGTGGTCTTAAATTCAGCATTTCTTCCTTTGAAGCAACTGAATCATTTACTGATTTCTTCAGTCAGGGCAGGAGTGGTATGTCTGGGTTAATAACAGTTCTCCCTCACAGCAGCTTATCTCTTTTGAAATAGACCAGAGCACACAAGGCTCACGATTCCTGCTCCTTGTTGGTGTTTTTACTGCCTGGGATGTCTGCCAAACTCCTGCTGATGCCTGAGGACACACATTATTCTGACATGTGAATTATTCTCTCAGGACAGCTGAGGGCTCGACAATGCCAGGTTGAGCTTTACATTATAATTGAACAATTAAATGAATACATACATTTTATAATTACTTTTTTCTTAATATTAGGACAATTGTACATCATTTGGGTGTGGGCTATTGTCAAGATAATGAGTTGACTTTACAAAAAAAGATGTTTCAACATGGATGAATCCTATTCAAGCTGTGCTAAACCAAACTAACAACCTTTAGCTCGCCCTACACTCCAAAGTCATTTTTGGATAAAATGACAGATTCCCATCAAAGCTGCCCGACAAGATGCCGATTGAAATCTTTATTTTAAAAAGCGTTTTAAAAGGATTCTTTTTTTTTTTTTTTGTCACGCATAAAACATAGTCAATCTCTACTCTGACATCTAAATGGAGGTCGTTTTGTTTTTTGATTTGGTATTTTGAGAAAAGAAAACTGTAGGGACAATATATTAAGAATATTGTTTCTGTGCCGTAGAGCTCCACTATTGTCAAAAACCTATTAAAATACACATCAATGAGTCATACCTTTGCAGTCCTGTTTAAGTACCATTTGATAAAAACAACAGCAACCAACAGGCTTTCCGAAATTATTGAAATAATTTGACTTTAGAAAAGTCAAATTATATAAATTATTTGTCTGCCACTTTTAACAATTGATGTCTTCAATAGAAACAAACGGGCTAAAGGATCAGAGCAACACAGTGATGGGAAGTCAGAAAGTTACTGAGACAAAGTAACACACACCAGATTTATCCTCTACATTTTACAGGATATTACAGCAGAATCATAAAGTCGCTCGCAGTTGAGTGTGCATGTGTCTGTGAGTAAGTGTGCGCCTCTGTGTCTGTCCACAGCTAATCCCGCATTTTACTGCAGCAAACTGTATACTATTTTTGATGGACCTCTCATGGTTGTAGTGACTCACACCTTCTCAAAACACCTTTTATTGCCTGTTTTATACTGCCTGCTGACTCCTTGCATTCACTCGATTACACGACAGAGCGGTGGTCGTTGAAGACACACCTGCTGAGCTCTCTGCTGGATGTTAGTTTAGTTATTTTGCATCTCTTGGTTGTCTTGTATTCTTATTAGAGAGGCTTTAAATTAGCCATGTGTTCTATGGGGTATAAACTGAAACAAATGAACTATTGATTGTGTTGCATCTCATGTCACAATGAGCACAATAACAACCGTCATCAGTTTTGAAACGTAATCATTATATTATACTCAAGTCCAATGTAAAGGCCAAGATAAAAAGGGCCAATCTATTTCACACTGAGCATCACAACTGGTTACAAATCGCTTTACAAAAGGCAACGTATAATATTTAAAGTGATCTTTACAGTTTTAACTAGTGATACAAATACAATCCATTCAGAAAGGCTTGATGTAACCTTTTCCTATCGACCTGCGGACACTAACTTCTACAATCGCAGCCATGCAGTGAACGGCAAATAACTTGGACGAATGCATTTTAGACTGCTAATTTATACCAAACTAACTCTTTCAAATCTCAGTGCTTCAAACTGAATCCCAACATCAACCATCATAACAGAGAGGAGGCTGCAGGAAGTCGTGTTTCGGCAGGACTTAGACTAATTGGAATAGATGGATGCAAGCGCAGCTTAGAGGAGACGCTTCTGAAGGCATAAAGTAAATACCAGGACAAAGTGATTCCCATGACTGCACTAAGTCTTTCTATTTAATACTTGGGGATGATTTATTACCACTAGTGTGTTTATCTCTTGCCACACATATCAGTTTAGTTCACTTTTATGCAAGTCCAACTTTGTTGCAACAGCAGCTTATACAATTCCTGTACATTAGTATTATGCCTTTTTCTTTGTACTGCTCGTTGGGATTAGTCTCATTTTCCAATACGTCTCGTGGTGATCCTCTGGATTAAAACATGCATAGCTGTAAGGACAGTTCTTTATTTGTATGCATATTGCCCTATAAGATATAAAAAAAAGAAAATATGCAGCACAAGCAAAAATGCGTTTGCATTTTAGGATTCTTCCAAAGAAATCAGTGAGCTTTTAAAAAGCCCTTTGTATCCAGCTTCCCGCACAAAAGTCAATACGCAGTGTTTCCCATCTAATGGTCTGCCTCTTAGGGAAATACAAAGCTACATGCTATTCTTCATTCGCTGTTTTGTGACTATCAATTTTGGACTCCTTTTTTCATGATTAGCCGACTAGAAACTTTCATGAAAGGGGAATATTTCAAAATGAAATATTGAAGCTATTGTATGCCAAGAGGGAGGGCCTGGATTTGTATCCATGCATGGCCTTTATCTTTACAATTGTGTCTACTACTGCACTTAACTTTCTCAATTTAATTATAGTCCATTACAGAAATGAGGTTGTATAACGTAAAGGAGGAGTTATTCATGATTTACATTTTTTTCTTTAATTTAAACTGCCTGCTGAATGCCACTGAGGTCAGCAGCCAATTGATGAACTGAGCTCGTGTTTGTCTAATTTGATGTGCCGATGCTCATAGCGACACCTGTTCCGGATATCATTCCGCATGATGCTGCTGAGAGCCTGCATGATCGCTGAAATTTAATTTGAATGTACCTGTGGATCCTGGCTTTTTTTTTTGTTTTGGCAAAAGTCATTGCCAGCACTGTCACCCTTCGTAGAGCACAAATACACACTCAATTTACAAAAAGTCACAGCAGCTTTTGCATACTCCCCATCTCAAAGCCAACCTCTCTCCATCCCTCCTCCTTTGTGATCATTTTAATTTTAGTCGGGGGGAATCCATCAGGAATAATGGTTTCTACCTGGATTCACCTCAGCAGTTTACTTCATGAAAAGAGTAATATGCTGTGTAGTTGGTGTACACCAACAGCTTTACAACTGGCTTTCAAACTCACGGAGCCGCAAAATAGCCCATTCCAAAATATTGAAAGCAAATAAATTGCAAGGAGCAACAGGTTACACTAAATGATGCAGTCTGAGTGACTCTGCTTTATGTTGGCTAAGACGGTGGGGGAGCAGACATCAACTTCACAGTGCTGTTGGGGTCCCTGAGAGGCTGTAACGAAGCCTGGACGACAAGCAGAGTCAAACAGGAGGACGCTGTTTGAATACTGAACACCTGAGTCAATCCCAGATGACGGCTCATAACTGACTGAGTGATTTCAGCCGACTCCAATCCCAAATCCAGCCGGATCTCAGGAGTTTTATCAGCATCTGGAAGCTGAGATTCTTCCAGACGTATGCTGTCTCGAAAGCAAGAAAAACTTTGCATTTGAAAGCAGGCAATTGCTTTTTTACATGAAGATTTCCCACAGGCTGCCTATATCTATCTCATTTTCTTCACAGAAGTCTTGACGAATGTGAGAAAAAGGAACGTGATATCTTGCAGATCCTCGAAAACAGCACGACTTAGATGAAGAAAAAAGATGCAGAGAGGACAAACGTCATGTGGTATATCTCGATTTTTCTTCACACCTTTAGAAACCAGCTTTAAAATTGCATTTTTTTCCACCCACAAGGTACAAAAATAAAGGGCACATAATAATACAAAATAAAATGAAAGGTGGTACAACTATCGTAGAACCAATACATCTGATGTTTATCAGAGAGGAGATTAAAGATCCAACCAAAAACAGTGACAAATCAAACCATTACAGCAACAGAAATATCATGTTTATAATGATAATAAAATAAGAAAGGAAGACAGCATTTAGAGTTGAACTGGGTGGATTAAGTGCATGATTGTACCAACCACTGCAGTTGACCATTTAATCCCATTAGATGCTAAATCCCAAGAAAACCCAAACTTGTTCTTGAAATACAAATTCAACATAATTAATCAATGAAGTATTATGTTCTTAAAACGTCACTTTGCATCATTGAATGTTAGTATTCATGGTGGTTTTGAAAACTGTTGTTCCATTCAGGGATATTAACGATTATATACAGTACATTCAGAGGCATGTCTGCTTAATTAATTAGCAGGTGCCTCATGTTATAACAGTCAGCCGTATGATTGCCTTTCAGTCCTTCGTTATTTATCTACTTCTCTCTCTGTGAGTACTTTCATTCACTTGTTTGCAGTGACCGCCATTATTCCTGTAAAGCTGCTCAACATTCTTAAATTAGCAACGGTACACATGACTGCATAATAAAGAGGTCAAAAATAAATAATGAAAGTTGCCTTCAGGGGAAAATAATGCTGAAGTAATAGTCTGTTAAGGGGTGTGTTTGCCACGGCAGGTTAATACGAGGATTGGCAGTTCAATTCCTTCCTACATGTCCAGGTGTCCTTGAGCAAGACACTTGAGCAACAAACTGCAGCCCGCTCACCTGACACATCCCACATGGTGGAACATGCCTCCCGAGGTAAACAAACAAAGGCAGACATGCCGGCTGGAGCAAACGTATTTGTCCAGCTGACATATTGAATTCCTGGGAACGAAGCGGTATTGATGCCAGCTCCATCAATAAATGGACCAATTTGAGTGTTCTATTAACAATAAATGAGGTCACAAGGTTAAAGCTATTTTAATAGGGAAGGTGTCTGCTGGATATAAAACACACCCGCCTCATCAGTTGAAATCCCAATGAGTTGACTCATTAAGAGTGTGTCACTCACCCTGAGTGAGATTTACAATCCTTCAATGTCTGGAATAAGGTGCTTCTTTTTACAGCAGCGATTGTTAGCCAGCTAGCCATGTTAGCCTGCTAGCCATGCTAGCTTATGTTTACAACTCTACCCACGCTAGTCCATGTCTCCCTCTGCTTTTGGCAACAGCATGTGAATGTTTTCGGGCAGATTTTGGGTCTGACTGCGCCGTAAGACTGAGGGGTGGGGTCTGTCACTTGGAACGGGGCTGCAATTAAGACTAAGCCCGACTCTAGAGGCACATTGCCAACAAGCACTGCATTGCATCTGCAGCTTCACAGATGTTTACCCGCTAGGCAAAACCCTACTTGCATATCACATATCTCATTTTCCACCTCCATTACCACCTCACTTAACTGAGGTTTTGCTCCAGCTATAGGTTTTAAACCCATTTCACCAAGTCCTCAAGTAGTGATGATACCCCTGCACTAGCCAGCTGCTGCCACGGCCATCTCATAACATCACCCATCACTCAAAGCCAAAGTGTTGCTTTACTGAACGTTTGAAGCTAGAGTTAACGATGTCACCAATTAGGATGGCTGTGGTTTTCATGGAAAGGGGATTTAAACAACTTCTCTTGAAACCAGACTTCCCGTTTTTTGCAAAAATGTTCAAATCAAAGCTGTGAGAGTAATTGATTTAGAGTGAGCTGTCAGACACTCATACATGTGCACAGCCTTTGAAAGAGAAGGCTATGTCTACCCTTTCATTTGTCTGTTTGATGCACAATTGTCTTTGGTTGTCACTGTGGCACATTGGTTTGATCAGCTGCCTCCCAACCAAACAGTCACAGGTTCTAACTCCACCCAACATGCTTGGTTGATCGTAGCCACATTTCAGAACATTTTGCCTTTGGTAGTGATTGTATTAGGCAACACCAAGAGACTTAAGTGAAAATTCCAACGAACGCCATGCTGCTGCAGCTTCAAGACAAACATTTCTACTGATGTCTTATTGTACAGTTCATTGCCGAAAACTATGTATATGCCTCTTTAAGAGTTGAGAAAACTCCCCCACATCTTAGGTAAGAAATATCCAACAAACTGTCTAAAAACGCATCATCGTTTTGGAGATACATGTTTTTTTATTGGACAGTGCAGCTATATTATTACCTCCCCCCCCCCCCCCCCCACACTCAAAAGACAGCCATCACCTCTCTCCCTTGACTCAATTTCAGAGGCATTTCAGTGGTGCATCAGTCCAGCCGGAGAATAGAGGGCTTATCGTTTCACACATTTCAAGTTGAGGTTACGGTAAATAGTTGAAGTGCCTCAGTACTTAACATAAATAAAGCCACGCCACAGAGTGGCTATATTTTCCAGAGGTTTTTTTTCGTTGTGGCCCGGGGCTCTCTGTGGACAGTCGACCAACAGCTGAGCCTCTCAGATAAGCTGCCAGCCAGAGAGAAAGAGAAGGAACAACAACAACAAAAAGACGAGTGAAATAAAGAGCAGGCCAACAGCACTGTGTGATTGAGAAGGGCTCCATTTCACAGTAAAAAGCAGGCAAAAGAGGGAGGAGGTCGCAGTCAACAGAATGGCAATAGCAGAGTGCTGGTGGTGCTGGTGGTGGTGGTGGTGGTGGGGGGGGGGGGGGGGGATAAAAGGCACAACATAGTATGAGGATTAGGCCTGTGGGAGCTTTTTTGGGTGGGAGTTGCAAAAGCATGTCGGTGACTGCACCCTTCAGTGCCGCACTGCAGCGAAGGCAAGTTTGGTCCATCTCACACTAATGGTGGTGAAAGCAAGCACTGAATGCTGAGATGCACTCAGTATGTCTTTCTGTCAGACTCTCTGTCTGTCTGTGCAGTATCTGTGAGTCTCTCTCTCCCCTCTCTGTTTGCTGATGTGTTGCTGTTGCTCAAAGGATTTCATTTAAAAGTTCCTATTTCTCCTTTGCCCACAGGCCAGAACAGACATTGGCATCTAAGTGGGCAAAACCTCATTAACATCACATTGTTTGTGTGCCAAAATAAGTAAATTAATATTTGAAAGAATAGGGGACCGGAACCAGTCCTTAGAGAGAAGTTTATATTCTCATTAACCTTGAATCTGTGTTATTTGCTGCAGATCAATACATTTATTTCTCTTGAAAGCCTAAACAACTTGCTGAGAGTTGAAGTAGGCAAGAGAGGAAGAGAGTATCCAGAGACAAGTGTGCCTGCAGGCATGTCAACTGAAGCGTAATGGAAACCTTTGCTGCTTCATTACACAATCAAAACTAATACGGTACGTGGATAGTTTTCAGGGACAAGACCTGTATAAATTGTATTGAAAGACCATTGTGTTTAAATGAACAGATGGGATCTAATGCATGCTCAAATGTGTGCTTAGCTGAGGCCAATGACGGAGGCAGACGGTGGTTGTTTTGCTTTTCAAAGAGATAAAGTGCCTCTGTTTTTTCCAGTTCTTGCCTGGCTCTGACGGGGAAGCTGGGGAATTGTTGGTGCACGGAAGGATTATGAATCGGCTGCAAAGCAAACACATTTCTCACAAGTTCCTGTGTTGATTTGAATGTAAATTAGGAGTCCTGTGCGCTTCCAGAAATATACTGTCACCTGTGATATCAGCTTTGTAGCTCTTGCTCATCCGACCTCTCTCCCAGGAGTGTTTTCATACAAAATATTCAGCTTGAACAAATGTGAGAACAAATGGTTGCATTACTTCAAGCCTTCTGATCCAGGTTTAACAATAAGAGCGCTGTGAATTTGAAGCCAATATTTTTTTGTTTTTTTACTTATTTATCTGCAGGAAACAAATGGACTTTGGTAAAAGCATTAACCTCGTCAACCTCTCTTCAATTAGACATTAAGTTACATTTGAATCGCTCACTAAAATATTCCAAAATGGAATAACAAAATACCATTGTATTGCCAATAGTGGAAGGAGCTATAACATTGTGTGCGCCAAGAAACAAAAGGGCCAAACTAATCTTTTCTCCAAATGTGAATTTGTTTTGCATCCAACAAAAGATGTAATCAAAAAACTGTTGGTTTGCAGATAAATATAAAGACATGGATATTTCTTCACAGCTCAAGCTAATTTGCTGCAATGTTTCACACAAACAATGGCAACTTTAATTATCTGTTATCAACTGTTAATTGCGTGACTAATTTACATTGGAGCCACTTTGCGGTCCGTAAGATATTGCAGAGCCAAGGAAATTATCATCTTTTACACAAGCAAGCCGGGAATGTTGAAGCTTGCAGGGACACAAGGTAATACACTCTGATATCTTATCAAAAGATAATACATTTGTGAGTTGAATTGTAATAAGTTGACTGTAATAAATAAGACTGATAATGGTGAAGACATGCTGTTGTTGTTGTTGTTTGTTTGTCTTTAAGATGGAAAATGTGACACGCACCTAGTGATCAGGGGATAAAGGATAAACACAAAGTAATCACTTTGCTTTAAATGTACGACATAAAACAACTCGTCCTCGAAATTAAATGGCAAAATATGTTTCGACGATACAGGGCTTTGCTCCTTAAACATAAACTGATTTTGTTTTGGGGCATTAGCTGAAACTGTTCTTCGGAGACATTCTGACAACCAGAACACGTGAAACACGTGAAACACGTGAAACACGTGAAACACGTGTTCCTTTTCTGGTGGTTTCTGGTGCAACTACAGACCTAGTACAGTATATGGCTGGACCGTGTTTAGTCAATGGGCTTAATTGTGGCTGAAATTGTACAGGAATAGTTACTAATATCTATTATTTGAATTCCTGGTCATTAAATATTGATCTGTAATGTACTGTGGTGGTGCCAGTAATATTTGTTCTTGGAGTCCATGTAGTAGTATATCGCATCACGTTGGTAAGCTACATTTGATGATTTTTGCCTTAATCTAATGACTTCAACAATTTAAGCATGCTATTTTCAACAAATTGTTTTTCTGAATTATTCATTTAAAGTGTTATTGTCCTATTTCAGTCACTTGCCAATGCACAGGGGACAGGCAATGGTTTGTGATACTGTGTTAAACAGACCAGACCCCGGTTTAAAGAAGTGGATCAGATGATTAATCGCACAATGTTTAGTTTTCTATCCTTTTTTTTGCTAAGTTGGCAAAGAAGCGGAACACTGACGCGCCATTTAAAAAGAGCAACGGCCAATGGATACACCAACAGGCACCAATGCAGCATGAATATATATATATATATATATATATATATATATATATATATATTGACTATTTTTAATGGCAGACTTTGGATGGCGCCATTTGGTGTACCATTGAGTATTTGGGAGTGAGTCAAATAGACAGTGTGTGTTCATGGTAATGAAGGAGTAATGAAACCATGTGGCTCGTTGATATGTTTTTGATAGTTTTTGGACAACAATGGAGCTCTATGGCTCAGAGGAGCATGATATATCAGGGTATGATTAACTCACAATACTTAGCTGTTCATTCATTTGTTAGTTTTTGTGTTGTCATTGGATTTGTTGCCAATAAGAAAAATATAGAATATCTCCAGTTTAATCCTTTAATCGTGGTACAGTATTGCTATATTTGCTGTTTTTCTTAAAGAAGGCGTCTGATCAAACAGCAACGAAGCAAATAAAATATTGATTGTAATACTGCTGGGTGTTCTTTGATCAGTTCATCAGCATGTATGGAAGTTACCGTAAAATAGTTTCTTCTCTGTTGACGCTTTCTCTGATTCATTCTATGACTGAATATTCGACTAAGTTGACGCTGTCCCTGATGCAGGGGAATGATGAATATTTATGAAGGTCATATCTGCGGTCTGACACATTGAATCTGTCGTCACAGCCATCATCCTTCATAAAGCTTACGTTCACTCTTTTGAAGAGTTATTTGAAGCAGGTTAGCCGCGCTGGTAGCAGCATCCAATTAAATTTACATTCGGGGATATAAAAAGTCCAAAGATCATCTACCAGAGCTATTAGGTTTCCTGCCTGAAAAAGAAGTTCAATTTTTGATCCCCGGAGCTCGGGGGGGGGCAGAATCCCTTCCACGCTGAATCCCAACACATCAGTTAACAAGGGAGACATCCATCAAACGCAGCCCTCCGGAGCTGCAGCTCCAGCACTGCTAAATGTTAATGAAGCCCTGCAATTATTAACATGAAGACAGATGCAGTATAAGTCTATAATCATACGATGGTAATGAAGATCACGATCAAACAAACCCTATACAGTGTGCGCTGGTAATGCCTGGAGTCATGAAATTTATTTATGACAATGCCCCATTAAAAAGTGGGAAAGTGATACATTTGCTACGGCTGTCAGGGAATGTGAGGTTGTATTGTTATCATCTCTGCTTCATATCCGAGATGTGTGTGTGTGCGTGCACGAGTAACATTTCTCCACAGCTCCCACCTCCTTTTCTTTTGTAATCTTTAGTTTGTAATAGCAACTAAGAGCTTGATCTGAGACTCTCTGGGAGTTTATGGTAGTTAAAGGAGGTATACAATTGTTAAAAGTTGTTGTGAAATAACGAGAAATGTCACTTGATGCCATTCCATGAAAATGAAGGATGGGACGATATAGGATTTTATCGCTGATCGTGTTAAAAAAACAAAACATTTTACATTCAGTTGACTGTGGTGAATTTCCACAAACAGGATAATCATGAATATGTTCACATGAGTGACTTGAAAAGGCTGACTAGCCCACTAGAGAACATAAAGGCTGATTTATTTATTCATGCAGGGGGCCCTTATGATTCATGATAAGATTATTTAAGATTGTGAGCTTGTTTTTTTCACTAAAAAGGACGGCGACTAGAAATGTGTGTCCCATCTGCAATGCAATAAACAATATTTGTTTATGTGAGGTAAAGTCATTTCAGTATGTTTTAGCACCACTTGAGCATATTTTGATGATTATCAGGATAATGTTGCGATTAACACATTTTGCCGAATTGAAATCCTGTAAAAGCAAGTGGTTTTGCAGTAAATGTAAAAAAAAAAAATTTGTTTTGACATGTTGATAGCTCTTTCATTCACCAATGGTTTTGCTACGTGAATCTCCTTTAATAAAGACATGCAATTTTTGTTTTTACAATTTCAAGGGACATTCCTTTTGTAAAAAAATTGAAGAGAAAAGGAAGACTTCAGACAACCATAAATGCATAGTGCTGAAATGTGTCAAAAAATAAATCACTTTTCTGATAATTGTACATTAAAATGGTTGAAAAGTAGCTCAAAGATGACAGGCTTCTCTGTATCTGCTATGCCACCCTTACAATAACAGCAGTCTGCGAACACTGGCCGTCTCCTCACTGCCTCCTCAGCCGTCATCCAGGACGACATCAATAAATAGTAATTGTTTATTGTCGCTCCGTTTACTCAGCCATCACACTGTAACGGCTACTCTGGATTTAAATATCCTTCAAGGAGCGGCACGTTTACTGGAAGTCTGTGGATCCGCTGGCAGACCCTCCGATGTGCCATCATGGTTGAGAACAGGCCAGTCATTAAAGCCAGAGGTAGGCTTTTGGGGGGTATGTCTGGATGTTTATGTAAGAATAACAGCTCTGCTTCATCCGGGTGTTACAAATGACCAAGTTTAATCATTGGCGTTTTTCAGGGTTTGCAATATATCCATTTAGTGCATATAGCATAGTATGGCATGATGTACAGAGTTGTTTATTGAACTGAAAAAAAATATCCATCTGTTAATGTCATAGTAGTTTATGATTCCGTGTCAGATGATCAAAAATACTGGTATGATCTTTCAATATCTGTTTGTGTGGCCGCAGTGGTATATTGGTAACACTACACATGAGAATGTGTGATATAAATAGCTGAAAAGCTTGAAAAATGTATACATTTTTGATAAAAGGCGGTGATAGCAGTGCTAGGGTGAGGCTAGATTGGGCCACACCGCCACCAAGAATGACAAAAGCCTTACCACATGCGACCACCAAGAAATGACCACATATTTGACATATAAAATCCAGTGTCATGTAATCTAATTCACAATATCTACTTAAAGGGTAAGGCTATGTCAGTGTTTTATTAACAGCTTGTTTCTAATAAAAAACGGTATAGGTTTAGGTAACCCGTTATTCCTTTTGCTTCAGTACGCTTGAAGCCTGTTTAAAAGGCAATGATTCATCATCCATCCAACAAGCCGAAGCAGTGGTGTGCATTTACGTCTAAAAAAGCGTTCCAGCAACACTTTAACGGCGACAACGTAGCTGGCCATGTTTGACCATCTTGTAGCTTTGTTGCTGGTGTGATTGTAGCATTGGCCCTTGAAAAAGAATCCTGCATAATAATTGATAAGAGGTCATGTTTATTTTCCCTGTCGATGGATCAGTGACCACCTATATACTAATGAGCATGTTTAACCTTCCCCCAGACAGCGTGGCCTGAAGCATTGAGACCGACTGTAATTACTCTAATGATCCCAACAGTCTCGCTGACCTCTTTACCGAGTCTCTCTTGTCATAGTTAAAGTTTTTATCGTTGCGTGGCGGTAGTTGGTCTTATTAGCTGGTCTTTTATGGTGTAAGTCGACTTTAATGGTGACTGCCAGTCTCTCTAAAAAATAAATAAAGCTCCTGTGAGGCTCCTCATCTCTTCGACAGACAGCAGAAAGCCACTCTGTTTGATTAAAGGAGAGTTTGTCGCTTTCCAACTGATTTCAGCACCTCCAACCGCAAATCAGTGTCTTTAACCCTTCACACACCTGAAACCTACTCCTATCTCTGACTAAATGCCATCTGAACACATGATGTAAGAGGATAAAAATAGTCTGAAACAGCCCTGAATGACAATTCGAGTTTTATTGTGAAATGATTGCGGTGGCATAAGGCGATGCTTCTCAAACTTTGTGGCTTGTGAACTCTTTAATTGAAGCAATGCTTTCTTGCAGTCCCCCCATCGAGGCGTGCATAATGGAGAAGTTCAGTCAAAGGAGGATTTCCCTTTATAGATTGTTTCATTTCGTTAATTATCAGAGGAAGGCCTTGAGGCAAAGAAACTATTACGTTTATCACACAATGATGATAAAACATTTCTACTGAAGATGTCTGTCTTTTCCTATGCCACGGATGATCTTGCAGCTCGTCCTAAAACCAGCTTCCAGTTTGCTGGGTGAACCCGGTGGCGAGGTTGATAGCCCTACAGCACAACTAACAGCTATTTCAGTGTAACTGGTCTATCTTCATGGTGATGTCACATTTATGATTAAACAAGTAACAACTGCACACTGACTGCCAGGCAAAATGTATAAAGTAGTCAATGCTTCAAAAGTTTCAGGTTCAATTTAAAAAAATAACAATAATACCCTCAAAAAGATGCAGTATACTCTCTGTGGCCCCTTTGATTAAATACTCTTGTACAATCTATTGCAATACAATTCATAGTTCAGCTGCATTTCACACTGTTAATCATTTACACCATATCTTAAGACATTAGGTGCTCAAAAACCTGACCGGTAACGTAAGCAGACAACATCACAGGTTCTCCTCCTGCAAGAGAAGAGCTGAGAGATAATCCTCGGCAGACAGTCCAAGCACTGTTCAAAAGATTCAAAGCGGTTATGTAAGCTCACCAACTGAAATAATACACTGGAGTGTACGGCAGAGTACGATAGAAACACATCAAGGTGAGATAGATGATCACCTGAAGATAGCGAACGTGTTTGCAGAATGACGAATGTCTGACGATGAAAGTTCTCTTACTGAGTTCAGCTGGTTATTGACAGCAGTGTTCCCGGTCTACTAATGTTGTTTTCTTGACTTCTTCGCACATGACCTCAGACTTCTCATGTTAGCCATGGGTACAGCATTAAAACTGCAAACTCCAGTACAGCCATTCCAACACGAGGTGTGCCTGTGCTTGAAGTCACGATTGTATGCAATGTTCTCTGCCTGGTAAAATGGTTAACGCACCTCTTACCGAAAGCTACCACTCTAACTTAAATTGTAATTTTTCACATTAAATGTCACTATGTAATTCTTGTTATCGATAGTGTGTGCATGTTTTTCTCTCTAAATCTTTCAATGGATAATCATGCCTGACTCCAATTATTGACAGAGAAAGCTGTGAAAAAGCCTGAAAAGCTGAAGGTGAAGAGAAAGCTACAGCAACACTTGCTGGAAGATGAAAATGTCACACCTAAGTGAAATATTACTTTAAGTGCTGCTCGGCCTAGTCCTCCTGCAAAAGCCCCCAGAATGCAATGTGTGTGTGTGTGTGTGTGTGCATTTGTATGTTTGCTCGTCTGCAGCATCCATGGGGAGTCTTTACTCATCTAATCACTTCACTCCCCTGAGTGAATGCTAATTAGGCCTAAAATATACATCATAGTTGATCTCGTCTTTTTAATTAAAAGTTGATGGTTGCTCTTCAGCTATCAAGCAATACGCTTTAAAAAGACACGTTTCCAGAGAAAGTGTGGCTAGGTGCCATTTTAAGAACCAGAAATACCCAACTTCATGGGGAAAATTGGACTGCGATATCATTATTTCTGTTCTCAGAAAAGGTGCATCATTGCCTTTATAACTGAGCATGTGAATAGCAAGGAATAGCTGAAATGAGGAAATCATTCACAGAGGAAAAGTGATCTGGCACAGGGTAATTATTTCAGGCACTGAGCGGCGGGAGTACACTTTTAGCATTCAGCTTTGCATTCAAATAAGCATTTGCAAGGCGCAAAGGTTTTCACTGTTTGACTTGCACTCCAGCAGGTAATGAGAAAGATGTGAAGGGGAGCTCAGGAAAATGTTTCCGAGCATGCAGCCAGTCATGATGTGATAGATGAAAAGGTGAACTCAGTTAGTATTCATCGTCATCCTCTTGAGCTTAAGATATTTATTTTCAGCCCGTGTAAAATATTCTAGATCGCACCGCTTCCTAGTTTAAACTGTACATTTATTCGTTTTAAATCAGAACTTATAAAGCTACGTGTGTGCACAATTGTCATATGATATTATGTAACATATGTTTTGTTTATTCTAAACATTTTCACATTATCATACCCATTTTTGATACTGTCCATGGCCGGCCTGTGTTCAGCAACAGCTGTTGAGTATATTTGCATTCTGTAGGGCCGCTGTATACAGTAGCTTCCGTTGTTAGTAGCAGAGTCTGCTTTTCCCTCATAAGATTCAGATAACAAGGGATTCACAGGCAGCATGCATGCATGTACTAGACGTCATGAAGAGGGCAAAAGCTGGTGTCAGGAATTTGTAGGAGTAAGCTTCTTTATCAAATTAATTTGGTAAGATTAATCCTGTCATCACAATGTGTATACCTGTGCTGTGATCTGATACAGCTGTTGCTCTTTTTCTGTGGCATTTCTGATGGAGTAGCAGTTTAAGGCACAGTCGCCGCCCCCAGTGCTTGTGTATCAAGTTGTGATTATAGCCTGCTTCATACAAACACCCTTGCTGTTACGGACATAGTCTCCGTAACGTCACCCATATGGTTTCTGAGCTGTTGTGAAGCTCATGGTGGGCGGACCCTGCAATAACCATCTTGGCAGTGACAACACAGCTTATCTCTAAAAAAATGGGCAAAGTGGGGGATTGTCGGTGGCGATGAGGCGGCTGGGGAGACAGCTAGTGGCGATGGAGCTGAGATGGCACCATCCATCACTCACGCTCTCATCTTTAACCTTAATATTATTTAAACTGCTTACATAAAAATTCTACACACCAGTTGATGAACGGGGAAATTATAGATCAAAATCGTGTTTTGCATCAGGCTGTAAAAGTTTATGTTTCTGCTCTAAAGTACGGCATTTTAACATGGGAGTCTATGGGGATTGACTCGCTATTGCAGCCAGCCTCAAATGGTCACTTCAGGAACTGCAGGTTTTGCTGCATTCAGCATTCAATTGATGCAAGTCCAATATTCACTCTCTTTAGTGTTTTTTAATGGCATCCACAAACCCCTGTGAAAAATAGCTGGTTCTTTAGCTGCTGAATGCCAGTAGCTAACTTTGTTTGTCTGCTGTTTTAAGCTGGGCAGAAAGTGACTTTATCAGCATTTTAATCAAACGCAGCTCATGTGGCTAGAAATGAGGTTAATGAAGAGCAGTGTGATGGAATCAAAACATCAAAGTTATATGCCGTAAAAACCAAAACAATTAGATGAAAGACATTGAAACACTCCATAGCTGACAAGAATCTCTGTGTTGTATCACTCCACAAAGTTATTTGATCCATTTTTAATAAAGAGATATTGACTAGTGCAGCTAATTGGGAACGTTTTTTCGTTTCTAGAATAATGAGACAATCCTGGTAAAAAAAAATGTTGGTTTTTTTCAGCCCATTGATCTCAAGTGTCCCCGGCTCTGATCCATGGTGGGACTGGCTGCGTGTCTTGCTGTCTGCCACAGTATCTTTTTTGATCCTGTACCGCTGAAGGGCACCAATATTGAAACATCTTAAAACTTGTGACTTAATCTACAGCGAACACCAACAGTGATAGTAATAGCCTTTGCGGGGTTCCTCTGTAAATTATGATAATGTTTAATGCTGCAATATGAAAATAATCTCCAATTATCTGCACACCAGCCTGTGCACCATCTGCTCCAACATTGTTCTTAAACTATTTCCTTAAAGTGGGAGTTGGACTACTCACTCAAAACAGAAATGTTTGTGCGTCTACTTTTCAGATGTGCTCCATGTAAAGAGTGCTTATGTGATGTGTGCTTATGACAGCACACATCATCATGTCTATGTATGAACGGTTTGCTTTAGTGTGTGTTGAACTCTTTCTAATGATGAGTGATGCCTCGGCAAAATCGTCAGCTTCAGTTTCAGAGCTTCAGTGTAAAGTTGTAGGCCTCCAAACCTGTGTTCCTGATGCTCCACTGGCTGACTGATGTAAGGTGATAAGTTGAATATGAAGTCATTGGAGAGGTTGCTGAGGATCACCACAACAGAATGGGTCACTGTGGGAACACAAATATAAAGAGGGTCATCATGTTGATGTGACAAACTCCGGTCACAGAGCAACAATCTCAACATTTGTCATGGCTGAAGTAAACTAAGAACTCTCATACGAGCGACTCGGGTGAATCCATTCATTCCAATTCTGGACTCTGCTACAAAAAAAAATGCCCAGGAGCATATTTAAGAAAGGGGAAAAGGTACATCACAAACAAACACCGTTGTCAGCTCAGGCTGTGAGGTCACATCAAGACAGTCCATGGTGCACATGCAATGACAGTCGCTCAAATGGGTAAAGGGGGTTCTTGCTGTGCTCGGTATGCCCGAATTCCACCAGAGCGTCGCCCATTTCACATTAACACCCCGGGAGACCATCTCAGGTTCACGCTCTGCAGCCTCAAACACCTGACCCGATCGTGATTGATGGGACAACGCTGCACATGGCAACCAAGCACATGACACTTTATAAGATGGATGCACAGTCTGTAGGGGATTACAGTAGGACGCCCAACTTTTGTCTGCACCCAGCGTTGCATGCATTTTGATCCCAGGACTCAGATCAATTCATTACCAGCATCATTTATCACAGCAGGGACAGTTCCAATCAACTTTAAATCACTTAGCGGTACTTGAAGTACTTCACCCACATGAATCTATTGAGCACGCATGCAGGCAATTTAAAATCTCATTTTCTGCACACTATTAGTCTACAACTTTTTTATCCATTTATCCAGCGCATGTTTTTTTTTTTTTTTTTTTTCCAATCAATTCGTGATTTGTGCAAATCCGTTATAGCAGTGCAGTGCATATGAGCAACGCACACAATAATCTTGTCCGTTGGGTTAACAAATTAAGTGGCACTGATTGCTTGCACGCAGCCATCATTTTCTGTGATATGCCTTGCAGATATGATTTAAAAAAAACAGCTCTGGACTGAATATAATGCTCTGACTGGAGGCAATATTTTTAATGTGTGCAGCGTGAGTGGCATCAATAAATCCTTCATACGCTCTCATCACATCCCATCTCCCATGGACAGCAGGGTGATCTTCCACTAACCACATCATAATGAAGACCAGACAAAGCAAGGAAAGTTGAGCTGATGGATTGTCACGTTGTCTGGCTATGGAGAAACTAGAGGGGATTTGGTTTTATCCACCAAGATGTGACTTTAGTACATTGTCAGCAAAAACGACAAAAAATGCTTTCATTCCATTATTTTCAAAGTGCAATGAAGTGTTTTGTTTAAATGTGCCTTGATGTTCATTGTAAAGTGTTTTTAACGTCATGTGGAAAAACTCAATCAACATATTTATGAATATATCAAGTAGGCCTACAACACTACATGAAAGGGGAAACATTCGGGGTGTCTTTTTGTGGCTGCACGGCAACAGCTGAAGCATCTCAACTATTTTCTTGACCTTCAAATAGATGCTGCCCGGATGCGGGGTATTTTTGGTAACTCGGTGTTGTGTGGGACGCGTCGGATTACTGGAGCTCATTCATCCTGTATGTCACAGACTCCTTTTC
The DNA here is from genome assembly GCA_028022725.1 of Lycodopsis pacificus. Classification (NCBI taxonomy): domain Eukaryota; kingdom Metazoa; phylum Chordata; class Actinopteri; order Perciformes; family Zoarcidae; genus Lycodopsis; species Lycodopsis pacificus. The sequence continues at coordinate 6,876,253 of CM051706.1, read as the reverse complement.
AAATTAAAGAAAGAAATTCATTTTTAAATGTATTTTTAAAAAATGCATTACGAAGCAAACTCTGCTTAAAAAGAATTTCAACAGCAGCTTGAGATATAGTTTTTCTGGTTCTGGGAGTCAGACACTTGGCTCCTTATTTATTTTAACGATGCTTTGTTTCTCGTGTGTCCTTTTTGTTTCTACTTTGTCTGTTTTTGCCTTTTCATGTGCTGTGGAAAATCCCCAAACAATATTGTTCAATTATTAAAATTCTCTTCTGTTATAGCACGCAAAGTTGCGGCAAGGACCCATTTCCAAGAACCGTAAAATGTCTGACAAAAACTCGAAGCATTCAAATATATTTCGGTTCCGCGAATGAGATGAACAAAGTGGCGCCCGAGGCTGTGTAGAAATCCTACGCTGATCCTGGACCACCTGAGGAGCACATGAGGACAGGATTTGATCCAGCCGGTGTCACAGCTCTGTCTCGAGCGGCCCTCCGACTTTTTTTCTCTCTTTTTAGTTGCGTATGTTTGCTCTTTGATCGGTTGATCTTTTGGGTTTGCTGTTATTTTCCTTGTTTCATTCATTTGTTTAGTCATCCATCAGCTTTGTATGAGACCCTGCAAAGAAGACAAGAAGAAAATACTTTCATCATTCTTGAACCAAGAAATACTTTATTTATCATGTAAACCTTCAGTTTGTTCACATCCCATCAGTAAAGTCTGTTAAATGACTCAATTCATCCTCAAAATCAATTTGTTTAACCAGAATCTCAGTTTTGTAATGGAGAATAATGAATGATTTCCTTATTGATTATGATTATAATAATTAGTTATATTATACATCATAGTACCTCTTTTGTACAACAAGAAAACAACAAGAACAACATTTAATCTGTTATAGAATATTAATGTAATTTCACTGAAATAAATCTTTACAAAGAATGCTGAGAGCTAAATATCTTTGATAAAGGAAGCTCTGGTGATTTCTCTTTGAGAGCCATGCAGTGGAAGAGAAACAACTAACAAACACATCAATACTAATATTCAACAAACATTTAAACCTCAGAGCAGTTTACATTTTCATGAAGAGAAATATCAGTTCAGGTCCACAAAGGTCATCATGAGCAGTGACAGCCTCCATGGCTAAACCGACACAGGAAGGAGCTCCACCTCGAGAAACTCAAACATTTACAGAACAATGAGAAGAAGTCAAAGTACCGCCCATGATGTTTGATTGACAGCTGAAGAAAAAGCTCTCAGCGACAATTATGGACACAAGATTAGTTTAAAAATTAAAACCCAGAAATTAATTTGCCGTTCCCTAAATCACTTCTGCCTATTTGAGTTTACAGAACGCAGCAGTGTCTGCATAACAATAAAACCCAAGTCCAGCATAGAGCGGCTGAGTGAATGTGGTCTGGACTCTGTGGAGGAGAGTCATGGTTTCAGAGACGCTGTAGAAACACAGAATACCCGCGCTGTGATCCAGGTACACTGCTACTCTGGAGGACTGAGGACCAGAGACGGGAGTTTGGATATCGTTGTGCCAAAATGTAAAACTATTTTTCTCGCAACGTAACGCCCAAGAGTTGTCACTCAATCCAAATTGACGTCTCCCTGATTTGCTGATATTCTTGTATGCGGCTGCTACATAAACTCGTCGTCCGCTCCACTCCACCTCCCAGTAACAACGTCCAGTCAGACTCTCTCTACTCAGGACCTGACAGTATCTACTGAATCTGTCTGGGTGACTAGAATAAGGTTGTTGTTCACTCATAACTGTTGCTTTTCTGTTCCCCTCAGATAATAACAGTTTTGTGTGTGCTGTGTTTGGATCCAGTGTGATTTCACTTGAATTTCTTAAGAATCCAGCTCTGGTCTTGGCCTCTGCTTGTGAATGTGACAGTAAAACGTCCACTTCGGTCACTGCCAGTGAGACGTTTGTCCACGTCTCTCTCAGAACGTCCTGTAGTTTATCTCTGACTTCCGACACAGCCGCCGTCACGTCCTCAAAGTAGCTCAGAGGACGGATATCGATGCCGGACGAGTCTGTAGACAGTGAGGGGTAGTTGTGTAGAAACTGGTCGTGATCCTCTGTGTGCGAGAGCAGCTTCAGCTCAGCGTCTCTCCTCTTCAGCTCAGAGATCTCCTGCTCCAGCTTCTCCTGAAGCTCTTTGACTCGACTCACTTCACTTTTCTGCTGGGATCTGACCTGCTGCTTCACATCGGAGCTTCTTCTCTCCATGACACGGATCAGCTCGGTGAAGATCTTCTCGCTGTCCTTCACCGCTTCATCGGCAGAGCGATTGAATACCTCCACCTCCTGTTGAAGCAGCTTCACTTCCTTCTCTCTGTCCTGGATTCTCTGCTGGATGTTTCGTCGACTCCCTTCCAGCTCTCTCTGCCTCTCAGTCCTTTCTGCTGCAGCTGAGACTGTGTCGTGGCCTTTGTGTTCAGCTTGTAGTCCGGTCTTCTTCAGCTCCTCCACTAACACTGCTAACATGGTGTTTTTCAGCAGGACAGGCCTCGGGGTGAAGGTCTGCCTGCACTGAGGGCAGCTGTGGAGATTCTTCACATCCTCTTCATCCCAGTGGGTTTTAATACAGTTCATGCAGTAGCTGTGTCCACAGGGAGTAGTCACCGGATCCTTCAGTAGATCCAGACAGATGGCGCAAGAGAAGGTTTCCCGATCCAGCTGAAGTCCTTTCTGCGCCATTTCACCTCTCAATAACAACAACTGTCTGAGTTTCACTTCACTAGAAGCGACTCTGCTTTGACTTCTGATCTGAACAACATGTGTTTGTTCAGTGAATGGAGCCTGTCAGCTCTATCGCTTGACCACCATGTTGGTTACTCCCATCTTTGAAACTGTAGATCTGAAGGGGAGGGAACAGGGAAACATGTGGGCAGAGTGGAGCCAGCTGTGTTTGAGAGCAGGAAGAAGAAGGAGGGGTTATCAAACTGTGGGTCATTCCAGGAAGAGGAGCAGCGCTGTGAATGTGAACTGTGTTTCCTCATTTACAAACGGAGCCTGGGATAAAAACCTGCTCCACTTTTGAAAACATTTAATTTCTTCAGGTGTTAAATATTTCTTGTCTTTTTAGAGGAAGAGTTATAGACAAACATGAAGACATCAAAAAGCATAATTCTGTTCAGTTTTCTTTTACTGCTTAAAAAAAAAAGCTGGCTGACAAGAGTTATCAAATTAAATTATTATGAAACATTTAAATTGCCGTATAATACTTTCCACTCATATTTAATGATTTACTTTGAAACATTTGTCTCAAAAGAGTTGAATGTCAAGATATCATCCTGATGCAAAGCAGCGTTTCAAGATTTACATGTATATTTATTTCATGACTTCATGACTTCATGACTGGGATGATATAATCTGCACATTTTCCATTTGTTGTTCATGCTCAAAATATTCCACCTGTTGTAAAAGCTGAGTCACTCACTGAGTGACGACTGAGAAAACTCTTCAGGTACAACATCAATCTCCACAAACCATAAATGATTGTGTCTCGATGACTTAAAATGAGATGTTGCTACCTGCACAAACAAACAGTCGGTGATGAGACCTGCATTTACTTTGACAGTCTGTTATGTTGCTAACACTGAAGCGCATTCACACACATTCCGTTTTTTGGTACACTCAAAACATTCAAGGCTTAAGACCTGGCAAAATTAACCGGCTACGCCATTGGTCGACACAGGAAATACCTTTTAACTCGTGCACGCAGTGTATGATGGTGTCACAGAAATGCATGGCCGCATCCACCAGAGACCTGCCAGTATCCTCGACGTGCGTGAATATGCGAGGGCCCGATCAATGCTGCATGCAGCTTTAATTCATAATGAATTTGTAAAATTATAATTTATAATGGCAACAGTGGATATTACGGTGTTAGAGGGTTAATGACAATGTCTGACTGATGTTCAGTGATGGATGTGTTTTGAACAGATTTGATGATCGCAATGTCGAACTGGATTAGCTGTTCCTGAGGCAGGTTGACATTCCTGAGCTGCACGCACATCCTCTGTTGGGTCTTTTTTCTGATGGTGTCTATGTTCGAAGTCCACATTAAAGTCACATTAAAGTATGTCAAGAAAAATGTATTAATAGTACGTGACAAAAAAGGTCATAGTTAAAAAAAGTTAAAAAAAGTCAAAGTATAGTGTGTCGAAAAAGTCAGAGCATATTATGTAAAATAAAGTTATAGTACAGTCTGTTAAACAAAATGTATATTTTACGTCAATTAAAGTATGGTATGAAAAAAATAGTACGTGAGAAAAAAAGCCATTAATTACTTTTTTCCCATTATAGTCAATTAACGTAAATGCACCTACACTACTGCCTCTATTCATTGTGTAGTATTATTTATCATGTGTTCCCTTTATTCATTTCCCTTGTCATTTGTTTTTGGATTATTTTATTTAATTCCTCTGTGATGTATTTAATCATTTTCTCACTTTCACCCCTGGGCCTCTACTCTTTTGCAGAACAATAATATTGTAAACAAAATATTGTTTGAGTCAATAACTTCAGTTGTATTAAAAACTACATAATATTAATCATGATTTCCATTACAAAGTCAAGTCTGGTTCTGTCATGTGCTGTGAGGCATGATATGCAGGTGATGTGGCACGATGTAAAGCTGATGCGACATTGCATGGTTAACATTTACTGAGAATAAATGGTGAGGATGAACAATAAAGGGATGACATTTTTTTTTCCCGCAGTGTATAAAAGAACACAGCCTTCCTGTTTGGCTTTGAACAAATGTTTGTATATTTGCGTGGCCTTTGGACAAAAATGAACATACTGGCACACCAACCTCCAGCAACATGACTGGAAATGGGCCCATGCAAATGAATGCTATCTGAGACAAAGTCTGATAAATGTGCTGTCAATAGAGATAGTGCTGTGCCACATCACAGTCCCCATCACAGCCCAACGGAGCCAAAAGAAACCTCAACAGCCCTCACAGGCGGCATCAAACATCATCTGAGGAAGTGCTGCCTCTCTGCAGCTTTGTGATAAACTGCATAATTTCTAGTATTTGCCTGTCGGGTTTCGACTAGATATTTCTCAAAGATTTGGCCTTGTACCTTTGTGGTAGACCAACTTATTAAAATGCTTCTGTAGCTCTGCTCGAAACTCCCCTTTCTAAAGAATAAAGCACAAAGGCAGATGGCAGACTCCGAGATTATCAGCGAGACAATCTGTTTTCTGTTATGAATGGGCTTGTGATGGCTGACAATAACCTACAAATACCTACAGTTCAAATGCTGCAATGTGCTTTTCATTTTTCATGCCAAATCAATGCCACTTAAGCACGCATAATGTCCCTTTTGCAGCCTCAGTCTGTGGAGGTCTAAAGAAATCGAGAAGGCACTACACGTGCCCATTTGAAGTTATTGGTTGCTATTCTCTTCTGTGCTATTCTCATCGTGCCAGTAAATGGTTTGAGGCTCTGTCAAACCACCAACTATGCAAATCTTAGTTTTGCGGACTAAAAGTACGTCACAGTAAAGAAAAATAATTTTGTGGAACAAAGCAGATGGAAGCGCGTGTGGAAGTATTGGATTCAAACATTGGCTTTTAAGTGAATATATCTGTGGGATGCAACCTGCTGAATAACAGGTAAAATGCATTGATGTTGAGCAGCTTTTGTGGCTAAACATGCACAAATAAGACAAAAAGTTATAAGAGACAAGGCAGTCCTTCTTCTCCGACATCATAACCAAAAACAAGAACAATACACGCGCCTTATTTGCTACCGTCGACAGGCTAACAAACCCTCCAGTGTCGGTAGCTGCTGAGCTCCAATCCACCTGGGCATGCAATCAATTTGCCTCCTTTTTTACTGACAAAATTCAGAAAATCAGACAAGCAGTCAGTGCCTCCACATCAACCACAGGATATGTGTTGTCCCGATCTCTGAATAACATCCATTCAAATATCATGACACAATTTCATTCAATCGACCGTAGAAGCCTAGAAGACATTATACAACATCTGAAGTCATCCTCCTGCTGCTTGGATATTCTACCAACACACTTTTTCAAAAATATTTCAAACTGCATGACCACTGATCTTTTACAAATTGTAAACACATTCTAGAGCTTGTGGGAAGACACCTTCTCTCAGGTGTCTTCCCACAAGCCCTAAAAACTGCAGTTATTAAACCACTCCTAAAGAAGGCTAGTTTAGACTCCGCAACGATGAAAAATTATAGGCCAATATCAAACCTCCCATTTTTAAGTTAAATAATTGAAAAAGCGGTTTTCCAACAGCTGACCAACATCTTGGCCGTAAATAACTGCTTTGATGTTTTCCAGTCAGGCTTTCGACAGCACCACAGCACTGAAACTGCTCTTGTTAAGGTTTTCAACGACATCCACTTAAACATAGACAATGGCAGAAGTTCAGTCTTAGTGTTACTAGATCTCAGTGCTGCATTCGACACGGTCGACCATGCCATACTCCTAGAAAGACTAAAAAGCTGGGTGGGACTCTCTGGAACAGCACTTAACTGGTTTGAATCCTACTTGAAGGGCCGAGAATACTTTGTGTCTGTAGCTGATTACACATCAGAGCTGACTAAAATGACATGTGGTGTTCCCCAAGGTTCAATACTGGGGCCTCTTCTGTTCAACATCTACACGCTTCCACTAGCTCAGATTATGGAAAACAACAAAGTGTGTTATCATAATTATGCACACAAATCTACATAACTATGTCACCAGGGGACTATAATCCCATACAAGGGCTTGAACACCATGAACTTTAACGCTATGAACTTGACCTCAATGAACACTGAACACTGCCTGTTTTAACCACTGCTTTTGGTCTCAGGAACACTTGGACTGTCTCACCTCTTCAGGTTTCCCCACCACATGGATGCACGTGCCAACCCTTGGTTTGCTCTAAAGACCGTAACCTGCATCCCGCTCTTCAGACCAAAGGGGGGATGTTGGGGTCTGGCACCACCTCCTGGCTGGCTGAGCTCCTCACATGCTTTCCTTCCTCACTAAGCTCTGACATGGACTCTGATCCTTGCCCCTTTAAGATGACCCCGCCTTCGGGAGCAGCTCAGCCGGACCCTTCATTGGCCGAAAAGCAGCCTCCCGCTGTGCGGACTGACCCGCTTATAAGCGCCAACGCAGCGAGAATCGTCGTCTTCGCTCTGGATCCGTCCGGTACTCAAGAAGACGCCCGAGGACCCGATCGGCCTCATCCACCCTCAACTCAGCGCCCACGTGCCATTTCGCTGGCCGAAACCGACCACGTACATTATTAACAGCATTTACTTGTACTTGTACTTTCAATGAACAGGTTATGATGTTCATTTAATGTTCAGGTTATGATGTACATTTAATATCAGAAAATTACTTTTGATACTTAAGTACTTTTGTACTTAAGTACAATAAATATCAGATACTTTAAGACTTTTACTCAAGTAGTATTCTAATAGGTGACTTTTTACTTTTACTGGAGTAGTTTTCCAGTAAGGTATCTATAAAAAAAGTTACTTTTTTAGTTACTTTGTAAAAAAAGTTACTTTTAAGTTACTATATTCTAAAAGTTACTTTCATTTTATTTTTTAAAAAGTTACTTTTTATTTTTGAAGATATTTTGTTGAGTGCTTATTGGAACTCATCTGTCTGATCTGGATCAGAACCTCGATGAATACAAAGGTGTTGCACAACACGATCACAAGGACAAATGCCACCACGGTTACGTAGAAGAAGACGTCATTCTGCAGCCAGCAGCTGGAGGGAGGGAGAGCACAGCAATTTTATTCAAGCTTCAATAAAAGTTGTGTTCTTTTGTGAAGACTATCTTGCTGAACAAAACGTGTAAGTATCACAAACTTGTGTTTGTCATTGAGCTTATTTTCTGCAATTATCCAGAATCTAATGTAAAAATCCCTTTAACTTTTTATTAAAGGAACCAGGGCGATTCTAACTTCCTGGGTTGGCCAACAAAGATATGTCATCCCTGCAGCCCTCTATTGTTAGCTACTGAATTCCTCTAAGCCACCCCGAAACAAATGTACTGTTTGGAGGACGGCAAATAGTCTGGTATCTTTACAAATCTGTAAATGATTCAGTGTTGTTTTATTCAAAATGAGTTACTTTTTTAGTTACTTTGAAAAAAAAGTTACTTTTTTAGTTACTTTGGAAAAAAAATTACTTTTTTAGTTACTTTGGAAAAAAAGTTACTTTTTAGTTACTTTGAAAAAAAGTTACTTTTTTAGTTACTTTGAAAAAAAAGTTACTTTTTTAGTTACTTTGAAAAAAAGTTACTTTTTTAGTTACTTTGAAAAAAAAGTTACTTTTTTAGTTACTTTGAAAAAAAAGTTACTTTTTTAGTTACTTTGAAAAAAAGTTACTTTTTTAGTTACTTTGAAAAAAAAGTTACTTTTTTAGTTACTTTGAAAAAAAAGTTACTTTTTTAGTTACTTTGTAAAAACAGTTACTTTTAAGTTACTGTATTCTAAAAGTTACTTTTAAGTTACTGTATTCTAAAAGTTACTTTTAAGTTACTGTATTCTAAAAGTTACTTTTATTTAATTTTTTAAAAAGTTACCTTTTTAGTTACTTTATTTTTGAAGATACTCAACTTTGTTGAGTGCTTATTGGAACTCATCTGTCTGATCTGGATCAGAACCACGATGAACAACACGATCACAAGGACAAATGCCACAACGGTTACGTAGAAGAAGACGTCATTCTGCAGCCAGCAGCTGGAGGGAGGGAGATAATCATCACGTCATTTACTCTGGGATTTAGGATGAATGTCATCAGCTACATTGCTTTCTGTGTTCGACACGGCAGAGTTTGGGATTTATTGCTTGTTTGTTGTTGTTTTGTGCAATTTTCTCATCGTCAACAAAGTTTCATACATTAAAAGTTTCTTTTTCTTTTTTTTTTTCGTTTCGTTTCTTCTTAATAGATTAAACATTTGCTGAAGACCTAGTGTCAGTGAAAGTTCGCACAAGGACACAAGCCTTAAACACTACAGAGGAGATGAGCTTCTGCTAAATGTGTAACATTCTTTAATCATTTAAACGCATACTAATTAGTCAATTAGATTTTTCCCAACATTCCCACCTGTTTATACTATCAGTATAAATTCGAATAAAAATCAATGAATAAATCAATAAGTCAATGAATCAATAAGTCAAGAAATGAAGAAATTAATAAATGTAGAAATGAAGAAGTGAATAAATGTCCAATCTAACTACTTAATAAGTGAAAGCATAAAAACAAAAAGAAACATCAAAATCAATAAGAATTGAATATAATCAAAAACACATGAATTTTAATGTTATATGGATTAACATATTTAATAAAAATAATGTTTTAACAAACATTCCGTGTCCTGTCTTTATTAGCTACAGGTAATACTACAATCATCATTTCGTCTATTCTCTCAATTTTCGGCATACGAATCAGTATTACTTCACAGTTCAGTGTAATTGTCACTTCCCAGCTCCTCACCATCCTGCTGGAAATCTGTAATCACACTGGAGTTTGTTTAGTCATCTCAATCATTAATTCATCGCTGCAGTAATCTCCTCAAACATGGTATGAAAGTACAATCAAGATGAACCAAACACTTTTGTAGACCCCTCCTCTCTCCGCCAGCAGCACATCTCGACCCCTCTATGTATTGTTGCCCACCAAAATAGTACTGTTTCAAACCCCGCAGCAATTTGATTTCCCCTCGGGACCCCAATGTCATCTATGACAACTAAAAAAGTAACTTTCTTTTCAAAGTAACTAAAAAAGTAACTTTTTTTTCAGTGTACACAGACTGACTGAAACTGCCAGATGGGCTGACCTTTGTAGTCGTGGTCTGTCTCTAGGAGGTTACGCAGGGAGGCGTCATCCATAGGCAATGCATCGAATGACCTCACCAACTGTGCCAACGCACGAGTTCCACTCCACTGCTTCGCTTACCCCCACAGAACCACCAGGTGCCAGCCCTGGGCATCGTCCATATCCATCAGCTGTCTGTGTGATGTTCTACATAGTTTGCTGCATCGGGTGAGAAACAGGGTGTCATTTTGTTTAATCAGGTGGCAACAGATAGTGTAGAGTGATACAATCACCGCTACTAGACAGTTTGAGGATGAGAAAACAATTTGTAAGGCACATTTGAAACCTGTTTGGTCAATTTCTGGTGTCATGCGGAACAGAATTGTTCCCAGTGTGTAATGTTCATTTAGTTGTATTTTATATTTATTGATTGTCAATTTTATCTTCTCAATTTCCCACTATAATATTGGACTAATTATTATTGATTCTGATTCTGATTCTGATTCTGATTAAAGCAAAGCAAAGCAAACCATAGTTCCCCTTATTAAGTTATCAATTTTCCGCGATGTTAGGTCAACCACTGAGCTCTTTTGATTCTTACAGACACCACTAACCCCTCTGAGCGTGTTAGTATCTTCACTGGTCAGACAAATGGCCCCAGAGGCTTTCAAATCCCTGTTCTTCCAGACTCACCCAGAGGGAACAGGTGCCCCAAGATTAAGAGTTATCAGTGCCACTATTTTGTTGCGGACAATTGGTTCACCTTTTAACAATCTGTATTTATATTCTTATATATTATTCTGCTGTATTTTCTTCATTTTTATTTAATTGTACCATTTGTTCTTTCAATCAGCCCTGCTGACTGTGGGTGATAAGAGCAATGATATTTCATGTTTATTCCAAATACCTCAGCCAAATGTTTTATTACTTTGTTTACAAAATGTATATCATTATCACAATAACTTATTACTGGTATTTCAAAATGTTCTTTATCTTTAGTCAAAGCTTTTGCTTCCGTAATAACATCTCAATCAATTTAGAGTATCTGTCAATTATTGTCAAACAATATTTCTTCTCTGCATATTAGTTTAGTTCAATGAAATCCATGCAAATATGTTGAAATGGATTATATTTTGCACATACAGTGCATGCTAGACCCAAAAAAATTTTTTTAGTAGTTTTTGAAACCATATGATGCAAAGACCCTCTTTATCATAGATACCTTCCCACCTGTTGAGACATGGTCCAACCCATGGCTCAAAAGAGCCGTATATCTATATAAGGTCTTAGGTAATATTAGTTTGCCCTCAGGTCATTCTCAGAAATTTTGTTTATTTTGCAGTTTTGTTTTATCCAATAGGTTTTTTTATTCTTGCTGTGCAACATTTGTTTGCATGTCTTTTAAGATCTCGTGATCTAAATGTTGCACTTCAAAAGAAAATCTGGTATCAATTATCTATGTATAATAGGTTTGTTAGTTGATGTCACCATCTCTCTATTTTTTCACTGCTGAGCAAACATGTAAGCATGAGTATGCATAGTTACTATCTGTATCGATAGTGATGACCTTGTCTTTTCTCAGTTCGCCTCTGTGAGAGTAATTCGTTCTGCAGCTTTGTGCTGAAAAAAAAAAGTTTGAGACTCAAATTTTAACACTTTATTATTTGTCACTACTGCATATCCCGTTGCATTTTTACCATCTAATTTCTTCTTACACGAGTCATCAACAAACAGTCACATCTGCATCTTCAAATGGAATGTAAAACCCCCTCTGTAGTCTACTGTTTGTGTAAATGACACATTTATACATTATAAATGTCAATGTGCTCGAAAATGGTGTAATTCATAAGTATATCACGTCTTGGTGCTCCTGTGCTATTTGTTAGTATTTAAATTAGGTAATATGCAGACATTAAGTGCAAAATTGTCCCTTTTTATGAGCCTCATTGCAAAAATGGTATAAAGGACAGTGGTGATTGTAGCTATTGGCAAAGGCATCGTCATGCTCGACTCAAACTCATTCATTTTTGGAAGCAGTGACAGGATGCGATGACAGATGTCATGAATGCTAATGAATAAAGCCCCCCTACATGTCAGTTTTTAAATAAATGGGAAAAATGAATGAAAAATAAGGTTATTATACAAACAAATAACATATACATCTTGTCTCTGCCTCTGCAAAAAAATATGAATTGCACTCAACTACAAAACTTTATGGGCTTGTTTGTGATGTTATTTCAGAAGCGCAATATCTTATAGCTAACTTAACTTCTCAGGTAATGGGACTATGTTCTGCCAAATGTAGAATACTGTAAAACCATCATGGTACATGACCGATGCAATGTGGACTTGCTGACAAAGGGTAACAAATGCTGTGTCATGTGAAATGCACTCGCAGAAGCTTGAAGCACAGAAGCTTTTCAACAAAAAGCTAGAAACGGCTTGTATGCTTCCTCTGAAAAATGCCAAAATATGCAGAAACATTGCAAAATCATTATCGTTTATTTTTCCTTACAGAAAGTGTGGATTGCATGACTGCCTGTAGGAGAAAGACATTTTTCATGGTGATGAACCCAGAGACTTATCACCTTAATATGAAGCTCCACTCAGCTATAAGAAGCTTTACTGCAACTTTCAGGTCATTGTTTTGGTTTTCTGGCACATTGCTTGACTATTTTGGTTCACTCTCACAGCCCCCACAGGGGGGTTTCCAGCAGCAGCAGGCAGCAAAATGGTCCAAAGTAAAAAAAAAAGCAAATAGACAAAGCAAAAAGCAAAGTTAGCAACTAGTTGGTGAACATAGAGAAGCAGTTAAAGCACCAAAACTCACAGGAGTCAGTCAATTTCTAACATTCGCTTGGTGTCCAGAAACAGCTTTCAAATGAATGCTAATACAGCTCAATATCAATATATGTTTTACAGGTTTAAGTTTCAATTCAGCACATCTTGCGAGGGGGGGAGACATGACGGTGCTCAACGCCAGAAATGTATTTGAGTTAAGTAGTTAAATTGGCCGTACAGTCGCCGAGTAGCGAGTATGAGACTGGTGCTTTTACATGAAGGGACATTCTTGTTAATCCATTTAGGTTTTGTAGGCTATTTCAACCCAAAAAAGTCACTGCCTGAGAAAGCAGAACACTATTTCGAGTCTGACCCAGTAAATTGTTTCCCCATCACTTCTTTCATTATGTTTCTTTCTTACTGTAGTTGCTGAACATTGCCTGTAGCTGAAATTCCTCCGGTCAGCGGGGGAAATTGGCACTTGTGGCACTTTTTGACTCGTGAAGGGAAATAAATGTAAATCACTTGACACATTAGCTCCGTTCTCACCTTCACAATGCAGAGTACATTTCTGCTGTTTAACGCAGTAGGCAAAAGGTTTGTCACACTGAAGATCGTAGCATGGGCAGTTTTTTTTTGAAGCAAGTGGCTGCATTTCTTCGAGCTTATTGGTGTGAACAATATAGGCTCAGTGATTTGACTGCATGTCTGTGAAGGCGAGGGCATCGATTGAAAGAAAGACCTCAGTGTGTCGGGCAACCCGCCCGCACAAACTGTTTATGTTAATCTTTCTACTGCCACCCGAGAGATGTAAGTCATTACATTAGATTGTTGAGTGGATCCTGCGCAGAGAGAGAAGCTCTGGTTAACGATGTGAAGAGAGGGGAGGATAACAGTTATGACAGGACAGAAGGGACGTGACCATGTCTTTATAGCCGGAGAGATGTTTCATTTAAGATACATAATTGTTCCTTTTAGATTTTGCTGTCAGAACCGTACGCATTAAAAGCCCCTATTGTTTTTCAACAAGTGCCTTTTCTCATGATTAGCATCCAATAGTTGTCTGTCCAATTTGTCCATTGTGCCGTCATGAAGAATTAAACTGGAGCAATTTAAACAACCTCCATTAGAAGAGGTCAATCCTGTTAAATTATTGCCTTCCAAATGACTCGTTCTCTCGCTCTCTCGGCATATCCATTTTCAACGCAACTCATCAGAGCACTTTCCATTTCAAGAGATTCTCACTTTGGCTGCCAGTGTGACATGTCTGAACTGGTGGCTCATCTTCTGTGTGACTGAGCAGTGTCTGAGTCCAATTGTCACACTCCACAAAGCTTTCATTCCAGCATCTTCTCACGTCACCTCGGCAGCGACAGCCCATACTATCTATTTTTCTTCCACTTCCAAGGCACAGGAGGCAACTGATGGGGGAAATGTAGAGTTTGGAAAGATATCTGCCGAGGGTACAAAGGGCTAACGCTTCTATAAATGACATGGATACGACAGGAAACTGTATTTTTTTTTTTTCACAGAAGCAGCCAGGCCAAAGCACCATTATGTCTGTCAGTCAGATCGCTAGTTTGTCCCTCAGTACAATACTTTGGTCCAGAGCAAGACACCTGAAATTTCCATCTTCGTAAAAGTTGGTGGGTTACTTATGGCTCGCAAATTAACATAAGAGTCGCCTTTAAGCCTCTGAACGCAGCACAAATAAGACAACAGGAAACCATGTAATTCTCAAAGCCCCCACAAAGGGTGAAACGGACCTTTCAGAAAAAAGAGACACGCGAGAGACATACAGAACAAGTGACATCAATTATCTATGGATTTATTAAAACTAGTAAGCTAAAAAAGCTCACATACATGTTTGTGTAATATTGAGTAAAAAGTAGAGTCCATGGCTGTGCCCTGAGGAAGTCCGATGTCTCTGTTTGTTTTTTTGCTCTTTATTTGTTACAAAATGTGGGTCCTTGCACGATTAAAGATGATTGTCAGAGTGATTGTGTCTTTTTATTCGTCCTTTCATTTTTGTTCTCAGTCGTGTAAAAAGACAACAACATTTTCTTTTCTATGATACTTTTTCCAAGGTGTGTGTTCTAACGAAAGCTTTATTGTCTTGTACCACCTCAGGTGTGTATTGATAATTGATGCCCTCTCCTCCTCTGTGGGAGACTGATTATTCTGTTTTCTTTTCTTCTCATGAATGTCTTTGTAACTGAGAGCTCAGACAATAAATTGGACGGATACAACAGAGACAAGTGTGAGGATGCTCTGATTTCTGGTGAGCCAAATCCCACAAATATAACTAGAGTCTGCAACTGCCAGAGACATCTTTCTTTTTGTAGGCAGTGCTTTTTTTGGCCATGCTGACCACCTTCAGTGAGTCCTCTAATTACAAGAGCAAACATAAAAATATAATTTCCTCTGCAGCAGGAATTTTACAGTTTCTTGAGCTGGCGATTTGTTGACTCGTGTATCATATAACATATCATATAACATATTGACACGCTGTCCGTCATATTTAGTCTTTTTCGCCTCAGTATAACATTATCAAATTAATTCACATTGAGCCTACAAGTTAAAAAAGAGTGCTGATGGAAGCACATGAAATACATGTTGATCGGCCCCAGAGAGTGTTTTTTAAACTCTTTAGAACAACACAAGACACCCTCAGCAGAATGAAATGATAAGGGACAGATGAGTGGGTAGGAGCTGGGGGTGGCATAAAATGATTCACCAAGGCCTAATTCACTTCGTGGTCACTCTCAGTCCTAATGTTTCAGAGCAATTTTACACCCTACCTTGATATGCTGGCAGTCGGCCTCAGCTTCACTCTCGGGAGTCAAAAGACAAAGGCGCCACTGGCTCCCTCTCAGAGCACACGCTGCAGCCCAAAGGTGCCTCGCCGTCACTGCGGGCTTACACCAACACGCTTCCCAGCAGAATCAGTACAACAGATGAGTCTGAAATCGGGCCTCAAGGCGAGCTTTCATGTACTAACTCAAACCCACTCTTGCCAGATGACTACCGGCTGCTCCGGACCGAGAGTCAGCGATTTGATAAGCGATGTAGAGCTGAGGGATGTCTGCAGATATGGGATATCCGCAATCTGATAAATATTAAAAGGTAAGGGTTCAGCTCAGTTCACTGCCTAGTGGTGGTGTCTGGTTCGTACGCAGGTTTGTTTGGGGTGGATGTCCGCCGGCTCATTTCACCTGGCCAGAGATGAAGAATCCAAGAGAGGTCTATAACAGTAGGCTACTTAATACTGCATACTTCTACCTCAATGTTGGTTTCCACAGAAACAGACGTAGAATTTATCTATGGTTCTCAGTTGAGCCGTCTGTTTGATATGAGCTCTGCTTTCCTCGCACTCCACCATACCATATCTCGACACAATGACATGAACTGCTGGTGTTTCATTGGAAAAAATACTCATCACTTCACCATCATTTCACTGTGAAATAAATTGCCAAACTCAGTTTGAGAGAATGAAGCTGGAGATTTGCCTCTAGAACCATTGAGAGATGTCACAATGCAGTGTCGAGGGGGATTTTCGTTTGACAGTCAGTGAAGCCCGGGCTTCTATTCTCCTCCACTTCTTTTCAGTATATGGCTCGAAACACCACATGAAAGAGAGGTCGGCTCACTCTGGCTGGGTAGATCAGAGGACGGGAGGACTGCTCAATATCCCCAATTAGGAGAAAAAAATAGTTAGCCGAGAGAGTTTCTCCTCTGCACGGACCCTTAGCTTTGCAATCAAGAAGAGTTATCCTGTTGGTTTTTGTGTGCAGATGGCTGGAAGTCCAATGGAAAGTAACAGAGTTTAACAGCGAAATGAGGCCCCAAGGGGAAATGGGCTCTGTAGAAACTCCACAAACCTGCATTCTAGGTGATCACATTGTAATTGGATGGAGAAAAAAAGCTAATCAAATTGTGTTGTGAATGCAATAAAGACTGAGATTAAAAATTCACATTTCCAGAAAATTGCAAATGCAATATATCCAGTATTTAGATAAACAACGTGCCCGTAGTCCACATGTAACATCAAGACAGAAGAGTGAGCAGGGCAACACCGAACAAAATGTAGCTTTTGCCCCAAAATCTATAGTCTCATAGCAGGGGATCTGCAGCCTTTTGAAGAAGTTTGAGTGTAAAATGAACACGAACTGCTACAATGTACCCAGTTAGTTTCACACGGCATTAAGCACTTTGTTCAGTCGCACCATCTTAAATCAAACCATTGTGGCAGAGAGAGAAGTTTCATCCACTGCAGTGTTCAGGTGAAGACTACTTACTAGTGACAGAAGAGGCCTGCCACAGACTATTAGATCAAAAAGTAGAAAGTAATGTAGGCTATCATTGTGTGAGCGACTGTCGCTGACATGTGATGAACATGTGTTTACCTTATTAATAAGGTACAATTACTTCTGTTGTGCTCTGATGTTCCCCTTCTACAAAAGTCTGCGAAAAACTGCGATCTCAGCGTAAACCAAAATCTAAATGATGTCATCAGGGTCATCTAGGTTTGGGATTACATGTTAACAGCAGAATGAATGTGTTACCAACTGGGGATGTGTGATTTGAAAGACATTTAAATAGCAGGGAGGGTCTACCTAAGAATGCTATGAAGTTGCATTATGAGAGATCTGGGATGTAGTCTTTATGGAACTTTATAAAGGTCCAAATTCAGAATAATTCTACACATGCTGCTTCAAAACAATTTATTTAATCTGTCTCCAAAGCACCACAACTTTATGGAAGTGCAATACTAAATCTGGGAAGTTGCTCTTTAATGAATCTAAAGTAAGGTTTCGGGTACACTTGTGGTTTACAATAAGTATGATTGATTATGGGTTCAGTTTTGTTCACTGTGATTACTACACTGATACTAGCTTGTTTTAATGTGTAAATATGAATATCTAACTAACTGAAAATGTCTGATCCTTGAACATGCTTAAAGTTACAGAGGAAATATAACAGCTGCTCTATGAGAACATGAAACGGTGTTGTGTTTTTCCCCTCTGTTACATACTAATACATCTCTGATCTGCTGCTACCTTATGAACCATCCCGACCCCTCAGGTCGTCTGGGACCGGTCTACTTTCTGTTCCCAGAGTCAGAACTAAACATGGAGAAGCAGCGTTCAGTTTTTCTGCTCCACATATCTGGAACAAAGTCCCAGAAAGCTGCAGGTCTGCTGAGACCCTCAGCTTTTCTGTTTGCTGCTGCCTTTAATTGAACCACATTCAATTAATATATTAATCAATTTCCTGAATTTCTGTAATTTACCACTGCATTTTATTTCTTACACAGTTTTTTTTAATGTTTTAATGAATGTTCTTAATTGTTTTTAAATCTCCTTTTCTTTTGCCTTATGTTTTGATGCTTTTAATGGTTTTATGTGAAGCACTTTGAATTACCTTGTTGTTGAAATGTATACAACAACTATACAAATAAACTTGCCTTGCCTTGCCTCTGTTTAACTCTTGTTTATTGCTCTATTGTGTGACTAAACCTCAGATCTTCACTAACAGCTTTGGGCCCTTCAGGAAGACTGCAACTAGCCAAAGCAGAAACTAATTGGTGTTGCTGAGAGCAACACTGAATCTGTAGTGTATGACTCATTAAGTTTAGTTTTAATGAACTAGTGTAGTGTATGATTAGGGGAGCAGGACAAAGACCCTATGCCCTAGCACATTAGTGTGCTTTATAGTCTGACAAGTTGGGTCCTGGAGAGGTAGGGGAGTTAGTAAGTGCTTTCTGATGCCGCACATTTATTTTTGGAGAATCAGTATTGAATCTTTCAAGGTAAGGAGAGAGGAACTTTGACAAGTTATGATAACGGCATCCAAGCCAAGCGACAAACTGAAAAGCCCCACTCCACTTCAAATGCATCAACAGCTGAAGGAAACCAAATAATGATGCCGTTTATGACGGGTTTATTGCAGAAACCAGTGAAAACTTCAAAGTGAGGTTAAAAAAAAAATACTGGAGCATTATTCATCAACCAATATGCTGCAGCGCGAACAGATATATTTTATCATGCCGCGCTGGTTTATGTCCCGGAGCTGTATGCTCGGTGTGCTCTGCTATCATTAGACTGACAGACACGCTTGGTTTCACTCAGCTCGCTGGTGCACATCAACATTTTGCTGCAGCGTGATTGCTGAGGCACACCAATGGGGACTATTACCCCAATAAGAAAATCAACTTCTTCTGGCAATTAGTTTGAAATGAACATGTTGCCATTGATTTTTTTCCTCCCAAATCTATTTTAATTACAGAATGCAACGGTAGCCTTACAGATCTCTTAAAAGATGAAGCAGCACTGATCTCCCAGAGCTGCGTCAGTGCAACCTGAAGGCACTTTCATTAATGGTCGCACACCAAATCCTCAGCCAGGCAGATTAAAGCACTCAGACATGCAGCGTTGGAGAAGATTGCTGTGAACACTGGCTAAACTAGATCACCAATGGCATCCCAGGATCAAGTAAAGTTCACTGTTCAAGGTGGCGATTCACAAGGTCCCTGATGAGAAACCCTTAATCTCCATCTCTCGCCTCCTCTCTGTCTCTCTCTCTTACTCCCTGTAGTATCTGTCTTTGCTATCTATCTGTCCCTCTGCTGGGAGGAGAAATGCTTTGAGCTCTTTACATCAGGTAATGCAGGTTGTGCTTTTCTCTTTGTAGCCCTGCTTTATAAGAAAGATAAGGATGGCACTACAAAATGCCATGAAACAACCTAAACCAATGGCAAATTTATCTTGCTATCAAGTATGCACGTTTGTCAGCGCTATTTGGGAGACACAACAGCGTAGAAAATACTCGTGGGTACTTCATTACAAAGACTACGGCCAAGTGTAATTTACTACAATGCCCTCACCATGAAAACAACCGCATCGGCCATTTATTCAGACTTAATAAAAAGGAAAAGGTTGTACAAACTAAACTGCCATCTCTCGAAAACGAATGCAGCAGTGGTGGGACATTGTTGAAGCACCACAGAGAGCAACCCTGTTTCCTAGAGAATAACGTTCCCATACAACTACACTGCACTTGCAGATTCGCTCAGAGGGAAACGTATTTTCTCCTGAATTACGGTCGCAATTTGAAACGTTGTAAACTGAAATGAAACAAAATAAAAAAATGCACAAAACGACTTTGTTAGGTTTAGGCAACGAAACTAGTTGGTAAGGTTTAGAGCAATGAACAATTATTGATGAATCTACCACTCATTTTCTTCGTTATTTTCTTGATTAATCGTCTGTTCTACATTTTGTCAAATTGTGATAACTGTGCCCATCTCAGTATCCCAGAGTCCAAGCTGGACAGCCACCTCGTCCATCAGTCTAGATCTTGAACTTTTTCAAAAGGCCCTATTCCAGGTGCAGTGTTTAACATGCTGGCCAACAACAGTTCCTCTACCGCCAGGCTTGTGTTTCTTTCTTCCCCTTCTTTAATCTCCGCGCTAAGCCAAGTCCACCGTTTCAAAGTGAAGCCTACAGCACTACGGACCCAGGTGCTTTCATAGACCTGGCATAAAAGTAAAAGAAACCATTGATCATGCTCCTGTGTGTGCACAGAGCCGTGCTCTTATTCACTGACGTTTCTTCAAGTCAATCCCATGAAATCCTGCATGACAACACACACCAATACGATAAAGCCCTGAATGTAGATAATAATGAAACACACCTCCACTAAATGGTTAGTATTGTTTGTCTCTTAATCTGAATGGAGACATTTGTCCTGGGGGTTAACTACATAAGTACACCGACTCATGTCTGTGCTATGTGATTGGCTATTGATTTTCCATCTGTGTAGTAGATTGGCCTGCGGCTTTTGCCCAACAAAGACGGAGGAGAGAAATATTGTCCCTTGCACATTTCATTTCTAGGGCCATTAGCACCGAGGAACTTATCAACTGTTGTTCGTGGACTGTCTGTCATGGTCAGACACGACACTGCTTCATTGTGTAAAGTCCATGAAATAGCTCGATAATCAATTCAGAGGTGTAATGGTATGTAGCACATTACTGTGGAGGTAGTGAGTGGAATCACTCTCCAACATTGCCCAGAGATAAGGTAGTCCAGCTTTCCTATTACATACAATGGCACTGCCCCCCCCCCGCTGTACGATGCTACCTCGGCTGCTCAGTAGCACCAAGCGTCCAATATGTTTAAAGAATAGTGATCCGGTATTAGTATTCACTGTGTGCAGACAAACTGGCTTCTTTGCAGACTCTCTTTCCTTCCCGTTTGAATGGCACAGAGAAATCAAAAGAGCGCCAGAGTGGCACTGAGGCCTTTCATCTGCCACCATGCAGAAGTAAGCGAAGGAACAGGGCAGAGAGTTTGAGGAACTGAGTCACTGCTTCTCCTTCTGAAGATGATCCCTTTTTGCTCAGCATGCCATTCAGAAATCCTCAGTGACGTCTGTTTTGTTTTCTGGCTTTGGATGTCCGCCCCTCTCTGCTCACGCAAAGAATGGATGGACCGTCTCCAGAGGTGGAGGGTATACGTCTGAATTTCAATGTAGATATGGAATATATGAAATTGATAACAATTATAGCGATATCATTTTCAATGGGTTTTATTTGTAAAACTGATAATTTTTCAAATTGTATGATTTAGGATGTGTACATTTAAAAAACAAAAGTCATGTCCCTTTAAATGTACTTCTGAATCAAGGGCTCATGAAACTGAAATGAAAATCATGGGATCGCTGGCTACCCTAACAGTCCAAAAAACTTAAATTAAAGGTACATGGTAAATTGCCATGGTTCATGTTTTTAACATAGGCTGTATGAAATATGGAAGTAGTCTCTGGTGATTGACTCGCTTTTGGAGCCAGCCCTCAAGTGGTCATTTTGACCCGTTTTGTTTGTATCTTGTCATACACGTTCCTGCCGTAGGTTTCCCTGTTTACTATTCAACTGATGCACAGTTGGTGGTAGCATTGTAACGTAGCATTGAGCGAGCAACATGTTTTATGAAGGAAATGAAAAAAGGAAGAAATGTGTTGATTGCATTCAACATGTTCATCAGGCATCAACAAACCATACATTTCTTGTGTAGTGCCTTTTCCACACAGATAAATAAAATGCATACTTCCTGATCATAGTTCAGTTATATAATCCTTAAGCACCACGGAGCGTCTCTCCTGCTACCAGAGTAGCCAGGTCTGTGTGACAAAACGAGCCAATAAAACCCGCCGAAAGACCAGCAGAATTAAAAAGATGACCCTGCAAAACCATATACACTGTTTTTAAAGTCCAACAGCATTGCTATCATTGCCATATGTGTTGTTATATCTACAAAGTAACACCATAAATATTTTATATGCCAGTTTTCCCCAAAGTGTTCTTTCACCTATAGGCCCCAAAACGGCCTTGTGTAATTAGTTACAGTATATTACCATGAACCATAAAGCAACTAACCTGTTGCTTTGTCTTTTTGCTTTCTCGCCCCTTTTTCCTCTTCCTCCCTGCCTGGACAACATGACGGTTTTACTTCATATTAATTTAGTTTTCCTTTACCATTATTAAATGACACCCCAGGAGCAGGCACTAGACAACCGTCACATGCAAGACACTATCACAGGTACAGTGACCGACGTTGCCTTGTTATTATGGTAACATCGTGCGGGCATGGACCTTGGGCCACTTGAAAGGCACAATGAGTAGGACCTGATCCTTCTCAATCATCACTTATGACGCACTAGGAGTGGGTGGCAGTGTGTATATCTGCAGAGACCCTGCCCTCTGCATACATTTTCTCTTTCATTTTCAATTTGCTGTGTTCAGGACGTTTCCGGGCGTTTCTCTGCCCCTCACACTGGATCTGCCTCCAGACCTTGTCTCTCTCGGGGCTCTGTTCTGGCCTGGCTGACACTGAATATCACTAAACTCGCTGGCTAGTGTCGTCGAAACAGAGCGGAGCGGCCGGCTTTAAATGTTATGTTGAAAAACCGCAACGGACAATTCCTTCTCATTGTGCCTTTAATACTCAACTCAAAGACTCACCCTTCACAGGACGTCAAGCCTCCTGTTTTTAGTTCATCCTAATTGGCTCGTTTTTTTTTGAGCGATAAAATCCTCCATTTAGACACACAGCAGCTAGCAGCCAATTAGTATTATTGAGGCCCTTCCGTCCCGTCACGATATGCCAATATTCATTCAGAACCTCCCTTCAATGGACAGCGACAAATATGAACTGGCGGGGAGGGGTTCTGAATTACTTGTGGCTTCCTAATCAGTGACCAAAATATGGAACTTCTCAATATAAAACCTAAGTCAACAATAAACCAAGACAAAGCTAGGTTATGAGCCAATTAGGCCTGCGTACCTACATAACACCAGAAGATCAGTGTTTTCAATTAAAACCTGGAAAACGTAATAAGCAAAGAGATATTCTCTTTCAGAAGTGCTTTCTTCTGCCCTTCTTCCCTGCAAACTCCTTGATTGTGTCCTTAAAATCCACGGCCCAAAGAATGTCATGCTCAAAGGACATCCGGGTGAGACGGCTCAGTCTTTCTAGCTGCAAAGCTGACTGTGGATTACTGGCAATCAAAGTTTAGAGAAAGGATCTCTCTGCGCTTCCGTTGGTGACTGGGACGGTGAGGAAAAGGCGTAGAGCTGTGTATCTGTACTAGAAAACACAGTCTGCTGATCTTGAGTCCAGTCCTGCCACTAGCCTGTCAATTACGAGATAAAAATCGATAAAACGATAAAAATCTAACGTAAAAAACTCTAACCATCTAAATAAAACTTTTACAAAAAACACCAATCTCAATAAATACAGTAGGCTATGAACAATCCTTTAACCAATCATTTCTGTATCTCTAAAATCCAGACTACACCCCTGTTTGTACAGCCAAGCTTCAAGGACTGATGACCATGATGCCAAAACAACAGCAAAAGTGTATTTCTTTAGAAAGCTGGATTGTTTTAGGTGCATATCACATACAATGTCAATGTCCTGATTCAAGTCTGATTCAGTTTGCTGCAGTTTGCGCCTCTTTCTGCCTTCCTTTGTTTGCCTTTACTATCCAATACCCGTGCAAATACCAAAATAAAAAAGCCAATAAATCCACTTTCATTTCATTTCCAAATAAAAGGAAATGCTCATTTTCAATACTCAGTGTCACGTCCATCAGTGTGAGTTGGGCATGGAGCTCTCCGACAGCTGAGAATTTATCAAAAATGAGAGAGTGTGTGTATGTCGGCCGGGGTGCAACGCATGACTCATATCAGTCAAGTCCATACAGGTCAAGCCACCTCGGACCCCCCTCAGCCTGCCTGCGAGCTTATTGTTATTGCGTTATCACACTGAGAGGTGGACGATGGAGAAGCAGGCCCTGTGAACCGCAAGTCACCAGGATAGAGCAGGGTCATTATTAACTCGCCCTCGGCCACCGGCCTCGCATCTTCCCTCCCACCTCAATAGATTATGCTGTGGGTGGGAGAACAGTCGCAACAGATTTTTCTGTCCCGTGTTTTCAGCACTGCCACGGGCTCCCGTGACTGATGTGCTGCGTTCTTACCAAACGACATATTTGCCATTAACTGCAGCCATCACGGACGTTCTATCATCTGGGCCTGACACAATCAATGATGATTGCCTTACCCGAACGAGACATTTTCTTAAAAACACCGGCTTTTATCGTCTAGAAATAGGCTTTTGCAGACCTTGATTTGATTTGACCGTGTAAAGAGATGAGAGGGAAGCTTCCGGTCCGCACAGCCGTTAAGAGCAATCTAATTTAATGCAATGTAAAGTCATGTCAGAGATAAGATAAATCCGCACGGAGCTCAAATTGAATCAGTCGGAGTAGACATCCAGATACATCTTCACCAGAATAGGGCTGCAGCCCACCTCCCGTGGTGAATTTGTGTCAGAAATGAAGGCGATTAATTGATTCACGTGGCGACCCCCTGCATGGAGACTTAGCACAAAGCCAGCAGGGGGAAGAGATGCGTCTTTGTATTTGTGTTTGCACAGCTTTCCTTCTGCAGACTGGCGATGCCAGGGTGCCAGGGCTTGTTCACCAAACATGCTCGCACATCCCGTCAGCCCATGTGGCCCCAACGTTCTTTAACACTACAAACAAGCTACTGATTGATTACAGAAGTTACAAATCTGTGCACGTTACACGACAGAGGAAAAGGAAAGGACTAGTCAGAGCCTGCTGGATTCAACTGAGGATAAATTGCAACCCGCCGCTAGCAGATCTGTCATGGAAACCAGCCCGGTGTTGTTTATCATTGGCTTATAGTCTGCTCAAACAGCTCAGCGTGTCTGCTCTTTTATGTGGATATTAATAACTTATGAGTGAGACTTTCAACAATCAAAAGGCATGCCTTCGTCTGTTGCCATTGCTCTCTTAGTCGGAGGGTGTGACGATGACAATGAAACAAAGGAGCAAATAATAAACTATTCATCGGTCGCAATTTGCGACTAAAACACTGCCTCCACTTTTTAAAATGACTGAGCTTCATTACCACCTTTATATACTCATTAGATAATCTCTATGGTTCTGATGATTGCCTGGAATTAATATAATTTCCCTGTGTGTGCGTGTGCAGAAAATTTACTGAATAATGCTACCATCAAGATAAGCATCCCTGCATACCCACACAAGCCCTCTCTCTGTATTTCATAGCATTCATTCATCTAGCAAGTCTCAGTTCCAGTGCTTGCATGCAGCCTCTCAGTGTGAAACAATGGCTACAGTAATCATAGACACTACCGCTGTGACAATGAGACTAACAATGTCCGCTTCATTCATATCAGCTTCCAAAAGAAAGCAGTGGAGACAAATCTGAGGAACTGTGTTTTCTTTCAAGCAACATGTGACGGATAAAACCCCACATTTCCACGTTTGTGTAATCTGACATGAACAGATGCTTTGAGGACAGCGCCGTCCTCGTCCTTTTGTGCGCTGCACACAATGGCAATTGTGTTTTTTTTTCTTTTTTTTAATCCGAGGCACATTATGCGGCATTTCATCATCTTTTTAAATGTGTCAGGAGATTTATTGCCTCGTAAACACAAAGAGAGAACGTAATTGAACCTGTGGAGACAACATTGACAGCCAAACAAAACATCCTAGCGTGGCCTTTGACCTTTTATCACATTGTCTGACTATTTCTGGAGTCCATTCTCCCTGCTGGATGGTTCTCTCCCCTCTGCATCTTTTAGTAAATCATCTGTCCCTGTCCTGTCTCTCATTTTAAAAGTGCACAGGCAGCAGAGAGAGTCGAGCATGTTGATAAGAAACAAGAGCGCAGAGTGCAGAAAAGGGTCAAACAGGGAATCACCGGAGCTTATCAGCCACTCATAAAACACAGTAACTAGATGTGACATCGCGTGTAAAGCGCCACATGCAGATTAAGTGTGTCGGGCCCACGATCAATGGATCATGAAGACTCTCCAATTAAAGAGGTGGCTGAATCCTAGAGGCTCTGTTTGGTAGTAATGATAAAAAAAGTCCATTAAAGTTGCTAATTAAATGATAAGCGTAAATTAAAACACAGGTCAAGCGGATGAACTGCGCTTTTGTTTTTTACGCAGCAATATCTTCTGGTTGTAAGTGTGGAGGTGTTTTGTTAGGGGAGACTGTCTACAACTCTTCCGTCAAAAAACTCCGAAGTGCATGAAAATAGTTTTGCAGAGTATTGAGGGTTGAGATGATGAGATGAGGGGATCCTGGACACAGACATTAAAAAGGCCCCTTGTGGTCACTTTGTCTGCGGTCACTTTGAGTGTCTTTGAGCGTCTTTACGGTCACTTGACTGTCTTTGTGGTCATTCTGTGTTTTTGTGGTGGCGTTGACTCTCTTTATAGCAATTCTGCGTCTCTTTGTGGTCATTTTGGATGTTTTGCGTCTCTCGGTGGATGTTTGCGTCTCTTTGTGGTCCCTTTGACTCCCTTTGTGGTCAATTTGCGTCATTTGGTGGACTTTGTTTGTCTCTTTGGTCGTTTCCAGTCCCTTTGTGTTTTTTTTTTTTTACTCTCTTTTGTCATTTTGACTCTTTGTTGTCATGAGATGTGACAAAGAAATCCCCCCCCCGCCCCCAAAAAAAATCACAAGTTGTTAAGCAACAACATATTTTATTTACTTTCCTGTTTTATACACTATTTAGAAAATAAAACACATTGAATAAATACAAATTTAGAAAGCGACTGAACTTCGCCGTACTCTCACAGCAACAGGCGTTTTTTTTTCTTACGGAGCTCTCTCGCTGTAGCGGAGGGATTCGCGTTGCAGAATCCATCCGAAAGCAGACTTGGGCCACACACACTGCAATGAAACACGTAAGACTGGGCATGCAGATGCTGAAGAGGTCCCCATTTACAGACACAGAGAGAATGGATTGGCACATTGATAAGACGTTGAGAACATCTAGAAACACCCGGGGGAAGGAGGAAAAAAAACATCTATATACACGGAAAAATAAATAAAGAGAAACTAGGTCCAAGACAACTCCATTGTACAGATATGTCCATCGGGTGTGACCGACTTCTTTCCTTTTCGCCCTCAGATTACCTTCAATCGCCAGCCTCACCCACGATAAAGTTCAAATATAGTACAGTACGACATGGGATGTTCACCAACAGCTGATTGCACCATTTACAGTGTTACAAACAAACACAAAATATCACCCAGTGGCTGGCATCAACTGTAGCTCCCGTTCAGTGTTTGTTCATTGTAAGGCAGGATACAGCTGAGCTCTTTGAACTCCCGTCGTTGAGGTTGTATGACAGGTAGTCCGGCTGCCTTGACAGTCGGTCGTGTATAAAATGAACTCTACTCCTGTCACGTGTCCTCCGGTTTGGCAGATGTACTCTAAAGGTGGCACAAACGAGTACAGGTTGGATCGGAGCGCCGAGGAAAAGCAAAAAGCGGTGTGTCAGCGGTATGTTACATGTTGTCCAGTGAGCTTTCTCAATCAGTCTTTTACGGCAGACAATGTTTCATCCAGGCGTGGCGAAGAAGACAACCAGAGCTGTACACATGGACAAAAGGAGGCAGGAGCACAGATCCTCGAAAAGAGGGGCGAGAAGTGAGGGATTGGTGCTATCTGACTTCCAAGCAGTCCAGGTACTCCTTGGCCAGGTCATAGCAGAAACGATACTGCTCCTACAAGCACAAGCACAGATATTGACCGGGATTATTTTGCAGATCAACACGACAAATAAATGCATTTTACCTTGGATGATCCTTTGTTTTAATATTCAGTGCAGTCCAGAAAGAAATGCTGTGATCAAATGATTACTTCTTGGTGTCTAACCCAGTTAAAGGATTAATCTAGTGATACTCTGTGTTTATCTTATTGTCCCACGTATAGACTACAACCCAGAATGACACAAGGTTTCTTCAGGGTTCCTCCCAATTGATACAGTCCCATTTTCTAGCTGGCAGTAGTGACAGTGCGCACGCATTCACAAACATGTTATAACTAACTTAATTGCCCCCGACAGGCAAAAGAAAATAAAGACTTTTCTAAATAAAATCTAAAACTTTTTAATACCCTCTGAGGCATTTTTGAGAGCACTGTTTTGAGAGCTCTGTTCGCTTGCTGCATTAGAAAAAGTTGTGATTTCTCCATAGAAAAATAGGTGCTTTACAGCGACAGCGTCAATCTGGTTTTTCAGTGCGTCTTCCACAGATCTCCAGTGACAACAATGGATTTGTGAACAGCCCCTATATGGTAAATGGACTTTGTATAACGCCTTTCTACCTTACCGGACAAAGCTTTTACAATATGCCTCTCTTTCACCCATTCACACACACACACACACATACCCACACGTTCTCTCACACACACACACACATGCACACACACACACCCTGTAAAAAGTGTTGTATCCAAAGCCTGGTAAATACAAAAAAAAGTGCACAAAATGTGTATTAATTCACTGCTAGAAATTGTAATGTCTCCGGTTTTCCCAGCTGTTTTAGGAAATAATCATGCCTTTTTATTTTTTTAAGTAAAATATATATAGGTGACTCTGTGGCGCCTCCACTTGTTGCCTGGCAACCTTAGTGCGAGGACAGTACTTAAGAAAGTCAGTTGTGTTTATGATACTTTTTTCTTGTAGAGATTTAATAAACGAGATACAATATGCTAAAACATGAGCTTTAATAATAATAATAATAATAATAATAAAAAATCTATTTTCTACAGCGCTTTTCAAGATACCCAAAGACGCTTTACAGGGCTTTAGAGGTCCTGGTGGCAGATGTAGTTACTTTTGGTCAAAGCTGTGCAAGCCGTTTCCCCCAGCTTCCAGCTCAGCTAACCATTACCTACCTGGCTGTAGTTTCATATTCAGCAGACAAATGCACATGTGGCAGTAAGTAAGTAAATGTATTTCCCAAAATGTCTAACTATTCCTTTTAAGACTTCTCAATTTGCGCCCCATTGCGTTCCTTTAATTTGTATGCATTATGCTCCATATAAAATTATATTACCATTCAAAACCTATTCAGCACACTTTTACTGTGGATTTTCCCATGTTCTTCGAAATAGACATATCGACAAATATAGTCAAAACAGTCGTCGAACATTTGATATATTTATGGGAAAGAGGCTCTTTTAATTGCTCTGTCTACCTGCAGAGCAGTTTTCCACTTCACGGAAATCCCTGGCTGAGGCAGCAACACAGTATGATATGATAAAGAGAGATAATGATCCCTGCTTGCTCACCATCGTCTCCACCATGTTTGGCTTAGAGTTGCGCAGCGTTTTGGCAGCGAAGAACACGTCCACCATGCTGTGGTGACGAATCATTTCCAGGATCATGGTGCTGGCACAGAAGGTGCCGCTTCGACCGCCGCCATTCCTGCTCCAGAAAAGAACGAACAAAGACGCAGACACAAACACACAGAACAGAAGCATAAAGACATGAGTGACCTAATAAAGATGTGGAAAAGCAGCCCAGACAGCCTCTCAGAGGGGGTGGCACAGAGTGAAATGTCACAGTTTGACTGAGCACAGATCAAGCACGCTGTCAGAAAAAGGCCAACTGGCAGACTTTTAAGATGAATATCTGAGCACAGTTCTCATTAAAATACAGAAGCGGGACACTTAATCAGATTTGAGACGTCTAACATGCAGCCTGACCTGCAGAGATCAAAGGGCTCTGACAAGGAGACGAGAGACAGATCTAATGGAAGGCAGGCGCCCAAGCAGCTAATGTAAAGACACCACGGCTTAGAACATTAGTATACTTTATTAAGTCTCATTACATTAAGTTTCATTACACTCATTACCTCGAGCCGCAGAGGGAAAATGACCATTAAGTGTGACAATGGCAAGTCTTTAATTACTGCAGTTAGGTGAATGATATGAATGTTGTCCAGCCATTAATGCCGAGTCAGAGGGCGGGTTGACACCCAAAGGGTCCGGTTCTTGACTTGAGCCAATGCAGGAAGGACATTGTTTCAATTCTCCAACTGGTCCAGGTTTGCGTTAACGAAGGCAAAACTCTGATGTGTTTGCTCAAACAGTTTTGAACGTCACATCAACCTCACATGACCATAGAGTGCAGATGAAGAGATGTATGTAAGATTACTCACAGACAGTGGACGATGGTGCGTCCCTCTCCACACTCCATTTGCCAGTTGTGAACCTGAGCCAAGAGGCTGAGGAAGGCTTTCTTGGAGTCGGGCACGTCACGGTACGGGGACCAGCGCAGGAACTGGAAGTGACGCACCACGAGCTGGCCTTCTTGAATCTTTAGCGAGCAAGGGTTTTGGAGAGGGATGAAGAAGTGAGAAGAGTTGTTTTTTTCCAAGACATATATGCATTAAACCCAACGCACACACTTAACAACACATTACTAACTCATTCAAACATCCATCTGGTTTTCAGCCAGAGAGGATTCTGTCAACACTTCAAACCTGCTTGAGTTCCACTAAGCTCCAGTTCTTTACTTCTAATTGGCTGTTAAAGTTGCAGTTACAGTTACTAACAGAACCACTGGTGTTATTGAGAAGCTATTAATCATCTCAACAATGGTGTCCTTTGTTACGCTTCATACACCCAGTGTTCACAGAACATTATTGCTTGGCAAGCACGCTACCCGTAGCACCTTTGCTGTATCTACTGCACAGTTAGTAGAGTATACCTTCTTGGGACGGAGCCTATCGGTGTCTCGCTCTGTGGTGCCCGTCTCCTCGGGATCCTGCAGAGAGCCACGTGGGAACAGTTTCTGACAAGGTGTCGAGATATTGGAGGGGCTGGGTAAGAGTGGAAAGGTGCCGGGGGGGGGGGGGGGGGGGGTACTGACAGGGGAGGTTTAGGCGAGCTTAAGGGTCAGGTAAGGTGGCGCAAGAGGGAGGGTTGGCCAACTAAAAGGAAGCTTCACAACAAGAACACTCAACTAGTGCTCAACTAGCTGCATGAAGCATCTACAGGAGACTGCTGAGCACCTACTGAGGCCAAAGGATGGGAGCTGGAAGTGTTCCGACAGTGTACAGTGGGAACTGGAGCTAAGCTACATTACTCAGACAACAGCCAGACATGGGTTTACACACACAGACTCACAACCCACGAACACATTCAGCAACACAACAAAAACACACTGAAATACTGAATATGGTTAAAATCAAGAAACTTGCTTCAGAAATTGTAGACAGTAATACCATGGAGTTTTATAATAGAAGTTCTGTGTATATGTGGCTAATAGCATCACCATACTGTTGATACAGTTGCTTTTCTGAGAGTATGATTATTATGCTGCAAATCATTCCGACCACTGGGACCTAGGTCACCATTCTGAATCGTTACATTAGTATTCATGAACCCTCTTAAAATGAAATGCATTGATTGAGTGCCAGGACGATGCAGCAATGCAGAGCTTGAGCTGGGTCTTTGCTGAGGCAACATTTGAGCAGGTGTTTCTGCACATATCCACCGTTAAAGCAAAAACATGTTGTCTGATAAGAAAATGAAACATTTAAACAACAATTCTGCCATTAACTCTGTCAAACTGACTTATCAAAGGCAACTTAGAGTGATTCAGAGTTTACACTCGTTTGTGCTGTGAAGACAGCGACATGAAGGAAATGACATGCTTTCATTGAATTAATTCAGGGGAAATAAGGTGGACAATCTTTAGAAAATAAACAGGTTTCATGAGGAAAACTTAGTAAACTTGACGTGTGGTTCAGCCTCTCACCGTGCACTGCTGTCATCAAGAGCTCGGTTGAGTTCAGTCAAGAAAATACTGCAAATGTTTCGCTGGACATTCAGTATTATGTCATATTTACAGTGCTGTGAAACTCTAATTAACAATCTACTTGAGACTCAAGACTGTCACGCTTTTTGGTGCACAACACCCGCTTTAAGGCTTCTCACAACTCAAGCTTGCCAATGCTTAATTAACTACATCCATTGTATTGGCAAAACTGTAGTATGTTCTGAATATAGTGGCTGTGTAGTCTTTTTGGCACTGGTTTGTTCACACAATTCTTTTTGCCATGTGGCACATATTGTAGACTGAAATTCCCCATATCTGGCACTTGTAATTATAATTAAAAGGCTGACGAGAGAAGTCTTTCCCACATGGCTGCCTCTGTGTTTAGTGTTAGCATGATGTTAGCTGTCCAGATACTGTGTTTTGTCAGCTATGAAGCTGAAATGATCACAGAACATGATTGTCCAGAGTAATGAGTGAAGAGGTGGCTGTGATTTACACTCCACTAATCGGGTCTACAAATCATCTTTATGAGTCGGACCGCGGGAATCGTCTTGCTGTGGATCCACCTACCCGAGTGATGTTCTGAACCCGGAAGAGACGGATGATGACGTCATCGTCGGCCGTCCTGGACAGAAGCTCCACCGTCATCGGCCCAAACTGCTGCAACCCCGGCTCGGGCCAATACTGCAGACAAGGCTGCGAGGAGACGAGGCGAGAGGAGAGGATGTAACAGGTCATTAGCATCGCTCGCTTGAGGCAGTACAAATCATTATGTCAGCAGCCAGTGATGGTGAGGCCCAGTAACAAGACACCTGAGTATTGACAGCAGAGACAATTAGCCTAAATGACAATGATTATCTACAAATAGCAACCGTAAATTAAATGAGCAAAAAAAAAAACAGCCGCTCGTCGCCGGGAACAATCCCTCACATAAGCCGCGTTGGCCTAGCTTGAATTATTCATGAGTGGAAATCATTACCATTAGCACATTATAAATTAATGGAGAAGGAGACCTTGGCTACGCCTGGGAGGGACAAACAGGAAGTTAGCCGAGAGGTGGGCACGCGCAAAAGCCAAGGTCTCCCATCACCCCGCCCCCCAATGGTGGAGGAAAAAACACACAAGGGAGCTGTGTTGACACACTGACGAGTTCTGCAGAGACTTTGGGGTTGAGGGTACCCCTGGAGTAGGAAGTGATAATGGCATTTCACAATGACATAAGGGTATTAACAGGTGACATTGGACAGGGGGGGGGGGAGATACACATTCATACATTCAGACAGGAGACAGGCAGCTCCAACTCAGCAGGGCAAACAGAGTGTGTGTGTGTGTGTGTGTGTGTGTGTGTGTGTGTGTGTGTGTGTGTGTGTGTGTGTGTGTGTGTGTGCGTGTGCGTTGGGGAGTGAACTGTTAATCCACTGGCAGCGAGCGACAGGACGGGAGACGAAGAAAAAGAGTGACAGAGGAAGAGGGACAGGTTGCAGCTGACAGGCATTGGTGGAAATGTTGAGCAGCAATCCAACGTGACACGGTGACAGAGCGGCGATAGGGAGCCGGCAGAACAAACCCACGCAGGAGCAAACATGTGGGGGGACGATAAGAATGTGTTAATTCCATGACAGCCCGTGTAAAGTAAATGGACGGCGTGAATGCTGGATTGAAGCTTTGTGGCAGAGCATCAGTTGAAAGGCCAGACATGCGATGACCCCATCCTCCCTTTGCTGTGTGTCGCCTTTCACGTCTTATCTGACGGAAAGACGATATGGACGGCATGTTGTCACTGCACGGGAAATGGTAATATAAAAAGTCATGAGTTTAAAATGAAAGAAGCAGGACTTTACCTGTGATAAAAAGTAGTGGCGGACGAAATTCAGAAGAAAATCTTTAGGTTTTGAACTACTTTGTGTCAGTATTTTATGAATATACAATGATGCCAAACTTTTAATAAGTACTCAATCGGCTAACCAAGAAGTGGAACAAAACCCAATAACACCAGAGATGACAGTTTGCACTCCGCTGCTTGGACACTGGAAATAATCTTTTTTTTAAGTGCTGAGAAATCTCATCTGTCTGTCAAGTTTCATTCATTTCATTCATCAAGTTTGACCCCAATATGTTTTAACTGTTCAAGAAGTGCACATTGAATAATCCCCAACTGGAATGAAAGCTGGTTCCATATCAAGTACATCTGGTTCATACTTTGATGTGTGGACTTAATTAAATTCACTGTGCTCTATGGGCATGATTGTGACAGGGACAATGATTGAATAAGTAAGTCATAATGAGATTAAAGAAAAAGAACAAGAGACAATTCATGAAAACAAGAAAAGGAATAATGAGACGATAAAGAAAAAGTGTGCAAAGTATGATGAGTTCTTGCTGAAACATATCACATGCTGCATGTATCGTCTGTTTCTCTCTAATTTAAATGAATTATTCCTTCATGCTCCTGTGTATTAATGTAAGTGTAATGTTTTATTTCACATTCAAATTGGCCACCTGTCAACCAATCAAAGACATAGCGGGTGGGTTCATTCATGAAACATGATGTCATCCATAGGAAATCGGTCAACTCAGCCCCTTCTCTTAGCGAAGGAGTTCTCTTTGTTCTTTACGAAAAGCGTCTCTCAGCAGCTTTGTGAATATGTCTTAAGAGGAAACTCTTTCGTGCCATTTAGGAGTCCTGGTTGTAAGATAAGCGCCTTTGTGAATACGGCCCCGGAAGTCTGACGTTAATTCAGAACCTCGTATTAGGTGAATGCGACAAAACTGTCACTGCAGGACTTAATAATTATCATTTATCAGCTACACAGGATCATAAGAACATACTGCGATGGTACTACGATTAATATTAATTGACTTTTAATTAACTAAACTCTAATTTAACTTTATTAAATGACTGATTATTCCAGTGTCCAATGATTATCTATTTTTTTCATTGGCAAATGCAGCTCAATTCATTGTTGAAAATATCCAAACTTCCAAGGCCGGTTGTTTGATTCCTCAGTCAGGAGGAATTGCTCTTTGCAGGAGAGACTGGCTGGCTAAGTGGACAGGACTTAGGCAGACAGCCTGACAGCCTTTTGGCTTTTACATTGCTTTTTGCCTTTATACTTCTGCTCTGGTTTTCAGCTTACTGCTTGCCTTACAGTGTTTGGAACTGAAGGGAAATTGGCCCTGACACTCTACACTCCGCATAGCTTCTTTAGGTAATACATGGGAGTACATTTCGCAGAGGAGGAGCTGCTCTGGTGGCCAAAGTTAAACATCGGTAAGCTGAATAAATAAGGACAAGTGAGAATAAATGAAAACGGCTTGGAATCTAACAGTTCTCTATGGTACTGCTTTTGAAAACAAATGATTCATGAGAATTGTGGATCCTTAAAAACGGGGTAATTTAGAAGAAAATGTTCGGAAACACTCCTCTCATATTACACTGTGGTGAATTCTGTTTTATTTGAGTGTTAGTAAACAGCACTAATCACAAAATCCTAATCAAATCCAGCTGTGATGTAGATAATGTCGCACATAGGGGTTTTCAAAGTTGGCTAAATTGGCTAAATTACAAGTGGGAAGCTGATAAGATAAAAGTCAATAATAAAATGACTTCTACTTCCAAAATATGTGTCGACAAATGAATCTCTATTGGCCTCTCTCCTCTTACCCAGGCAGAGTTGGACTGGTTGAGCTGGTTTAGCATCACCACCGAGGTGCAGCCGTAGTCGTACAGCAGCCTCCAGAAGTCAGTGGTGGTGCTGGGCAGCGGGTGCGGCGTCACAACGAAGGCGGCGGGCCGGAGGAAGCTGTCGGCGAGCGCTGCGTTGATGTAGTTGCTGCTCTCGCCCTCGCTGGTGACGAGGAAGGCCAGGGAGCGGTCCGGCGGCAGGACGTCCATGCTGCGGTTCTTCTCGCGGTTCCTCGGCATCAGAGAAATGCTGCACTCCTCCACATCCAGGTGAGGGGTCACCGAGTTCAGAGTCTGAGGAAGGAGGAGGAGGAAGAGGAGGTAGGCAAAGAGAGTGTGCAGAGAAGATAATTAAAAAGGTTGGCGTGTGCGACAATGTGTTCGGATTCTAGATGCAGAGATAACGACTGAAAATAAAGATTGTGATAAGAGGAGACAGACGCAGCGGAACAGAAATAGGATCAAAGAGAGATGGACAGAGGCAAAGGAAATATTCAGCCCGACTGTCAGTACTTGACAGGCACAACTATCTCCAATCATCTCCGGGAAACTTTAAAACACATTCATTATCAGTTCAAATCCCCACACGGCTCAATGGATAAAAACACATTTTGCTCAATCTTCATACATTATGAATAAGCATATTATGAGAGCAATGGAAATTGAAATGAACTGATAATCTAACTTGCTTCATATTGTGAATGACTCCCCATTGGTTTCGACAAAATGAATTTTCAAGCTCATAACTGGAATATTGCATCTAGACTACAGGTCCCAATTACGAGAGGCTGTCTCATTGTACAACGTAGACGAGCAGCGCTGAGAGAGGGTAATTGTGCTGCATAGGGAAAGGAACAATTCCAATTATTCTGGGCAAAGGTCACCGATCAATAACTTGATAACTGGTATTAACCGGACAAGGCAATACCATTACATAAAAGACAATTACACTTTCTTATTTGCGATCTCAAACTTTTCTGCTGAGCAAAAGGCGTTTTTATGTTTAATGTATACTGATTAGAAAAGCAGCCTCGGTGGCGATCACTCTCATGCTGACTATTCATTTATTTTTAACAACCTGGGCATATTCCTCACGAAAGACCTGCATCGCAAGACAAACTGTGTTTAGAAGGGCAAATGTAAAAGCTCTGGCGAAGAGGACAGACACTGAATTCAAGCCAAGCCAAGTGCAGATAATGTAACAGGATCAGAGTGAGGTCTGGGACATTTGGCGATATGTTGTATAACCTGTTCACACATATATCCTGACATGTATGTAGCTTTGCGCATCGAGATGGCAAACATCAAAGTTGAACTTTTAGCTTGGTGTACCTACTTGAACTGGCAACTTTGCCCACTGTGCGGAAGTTGAATTAAGCTGTGAGGATGTCACGACAAGCACAACTCTGGATGTTTCTTGTGGTTTGAACAATTCAGTTCAACTGTCAGTCCATGACTGCGACTTCACGTAGTTAAATCGGATTAGTCATGTCTAACGTCTATTGGCTGTCAAATCCTGTTTTTTTTGCTTATCTCAAGACAGTAAACAGTAAAAAACACAAAATATTGGTTGAGATTCATGTGACGCTTATCGCTGAGCTGTTGTTTCAGAATATTGGGCTTCACTTTTAGTTGCGCTTGTGTGTGTATGTGTGCTTCGTCCACCTGCCTGTCGCGGTTGTAAATAGAACTTTCCGCCTTAATTCCACTTTCCCCGTTGCACCATTCCGCAGATGTAAGGGGAACGACAGAGAAGATCAGGAACAGTCAACGAGAGAGAGAGACAACTGTTTCTATGTGCCTCCCTCAGCTAATTTTACAGAATCGTTCATAAACTCAAAATCGCGCTCTGATTGTGCTACGCTCTTCTCTGATTAATAAATGTATTCTTTGATTTTCAAAACATCACCAAGATGCTGCTATGATGCTCCCGTGAATTTGGATAGTGCTACATAGTCTACAAGGTGATTTATTCAGGCATAGGAGCTTGATTGAAAGCACGAGATTGTTTCGCCTTTTATTAGATAGATAGGATCAATGTACTGGAAAGGGGGGCGGGACAACATGTAGTAAAGGGCCAGAATTAACCAAAATAGGCTATGTATCATAATTTATGCGGAGAAACCAAGCAATTCTATGTATAAACAGACATTAAGCTCCTGCATATAGCCAGAATGGAATGATCTTTTGTTTCATGACATATTTCCCGACTGTGAGATTTCCAGTTGAATCAAGCGTAGTAGATAGGATCGTCGAGTATTCAGGGCCAATTTTAAAATTGACTTTATTCCACTGTTGAGGAACAGAAACTTGGGAATTTAAGGTTTTAGGTTGCGCGTGTTCAATCAAAAAATTGCATATTTAAGTACAAGTTGTGTATTTACGTGTATTACCTGAAACTCCTCTCTGAGCTGCGAGGTGTTGCTCTGAGAGTCAACCTTCAACATCTCCTTATAGGTTAGGGCAAACTCATTAACCGGGATGGCAGTCTCTCCACACAGACAGGCCTCCAGAATGGCATCGTGGATGAACACATACTGCTCCTGAGAGACGGACAGCGGGGGGGGGGGGAAACGTTCACAAATGTACAAAGTCACACAAAACCCCCCCACTGCACTTATGAGCATCCTGTTAATTGCCCACTTGTGAGGAACAACGCAGAATTTAATTACTGCTGTGAATGTTGACTAATAGTCGCCGTGCCCACTCGTTGGCATTGTTCCAATGCAGAAATGTGTCTATGAATGGGGGTAAAAAGTGCCGAAAACACACATCAGAGGAGCAGCACCACTGCCCACACACACAACGGTTAAATAGCGTCATGAGCTGTGCAATTAATGAGGAAACTAGGACATTTGTTTTGACATCCAACCAAGCAAGCGATCAAAGAGCCGAGGACACGTTAATAATTACAGGCAAGAAACGGTCCCTCTCCCAACTTATTTATCATTTTTAATGTGTTCAGTAATTTACGGAAATATTTATTCACCTGGTAGACGAGCTCCAGCTGAAAGGTGAAAAGATTAAATTAAAAGGAGGATAAATACCTACTGTATGTTTTGGTATTTACTGTATTGTCTCCACTTTCAGAATTGTCAATTTTCCAACTTTAAAAAGTTTTACTCCATTAATTACTGCATTTTGTTCTGGTTTGTATATTTAAAGATTGTGAGTTCAAATTCAGTAGACTTTGAATAGAATAAAAGTGACTATCTTATATGAGTGCATACTTGTCTTTAAAAAAGTCAGAAGTAAAAAGTCATGATGAATATTTGCACTTTCATTTTTAAGTCTAACTTATAAACGGAGTAGTTTAACATTGTGTTCGCAGATACTTCCTCTACCGCTGCCAATGGTTGTAGGAATGCTGTTTCAGAGGCTTTTCCAGCCAGAAAAGATTCCACTGCAAACATTTATAACAAATAATAAGCAAAAGCGATGCAAAAAGAGGGCTACCCAGCAGTTCTGTAGTGTGAAGATTATCTTACATTTTACATTTTTTACTCCGCCTCCGCCTGTATATACTGGTATATTTAATAGTCTTCTTTACTGTCAATCCTGTGCAATATCCAATACGTTTAAGTATTATCTTACTTTTTACATTTTACTCTGCCTCCGCCTGTATATACTGGTATATTTAAGTCTTCTTACTGTCAATCCCGTGCAATATCCAATACGTTCAAGTATTATCTTACATTTCACATTTTTACTCCGTCTGAACATACTGGTATATTTTGTATTTTGTATTCTTCTTTACTGTCATATTTTTTACTACTGTTTACTGTTTAGTCTATTTATACTACTTGATTTTTTATCTTCACTTCATTTTATTACTTGTGAGCAATGCTGCTGTAATCCTGTAATTTCCCCACTGAGGGACTAATAAAGGATTATCTTATCTTATCTTATCTTATTAAACCTGTGAGCTTCTGGTTAACAGTGTCAGCCACTCTCATCACCTTCCTGCCCTCCCACTCACTTCGGTCTGGATCATGTTGATGCGTCGGGAGCAGAGAGTCTTGACGCAGTTGTAGATGTCCACCACTCCTTCACACTCGGCCATATCCAGCATGACATCCAGCACAATGTAGCAGCCGGTCCTGCCTGCCCCCATACTGGTGCAGAGGAGAGAGGAGACGGATCGACAAGCCTGAATTCACCGCTGAAATGGAAAAGTCTCAGCGGGGAGCCTTTTAACGATGATTGAGGTACTCAAACTCAAATATAATGTGGGTCTTTGTGATGGAAAAAAAAAAGAAAGCAAATACAGTGAACATTATGGTCTAAGTTTGAAAGTGTAAAACCTTTTAGTTGAAGAGTGAGAAGTTAATTTTCATTCATCATCTGTTTGGTTCAACACAAAGGAAGTCACTTTGGTTCATTTCGGCTGGAGTGAAAGCTGTCAACCCAACTCAGACTAAAAGAAAACGCACCGAGACAACCTTATCAATATCTAATCCGTGCAATCCTGTGCAATATCCCGTGCAATATCCAATACGTTTAAGTATTTACCTTACATTTTACACTTTACTCCGTCTGTATATATATATATACTGGTATATTTAATATTCTTCTTTACTGTCAATCCCGTGCAATATCCAACACGTTTAAGTATTATCTTACATTTTACATTTTTACTCCGTCTGTATATACTGGTATATTTTGTATTCTTCTTTACTGTCATATTTTCTATTACTGTTTACTGTTTACTGTTTAGTTTATTTATACTACTTGATTTTTTTATCTTCATTTCATTTTATTACTTGCAATGCTGCTGTAATCCTGTAATTTCCCCACTGAGGGACTAATAAAGGATTATCTTATTTTATCTTATCTTAGCACCGTTTTTAAACATATAGTTCATTTACTCCGGTCTAACTCAGCCGATAAGTTGGTGAACCTAATGCGTTGTCTTAGGTTTAGTTTCACATAGAAACATTTTTAAGCAATCTAAAGTGCATCACAGCATTTCAAAAGCCGTTTGTGTTCACTCCTGCTTTTTTCTCCCCTTGTTTGTTCTTTAAATGATTGAATTAGGGAGCTGTCACACATGAAGTTTTGGATTATTTGGTCGTGACCTGAAAAAAAAAAGTCAAATTCTTTCCTTTTTAGTTCTGGTACGAGCTGTAAGACATCATACACACCGACAGGTAACGTTTGACTGTCGTCCTGCATCAGCAGCACTACGATGCAACACGCAGGGACATCAAATCCTGTTGACTGAGGACGTGCTGCACTTTAATATTAGACTGCAAATCAATCGCACACTCTTAACTTGTGTGATCGAATGAATACAACCGGAGCTGCAAAGTGTCGTCAAACAGACTTCATTGAAACCAAAAAACAATTATACAAGCAACGGCCTCGACGTCGTTGTATGATGCACTTCATTCAATCAAAAGGTGAGGAGGTCATATCACAATTGCAATATGAGTCAACAAACTAAAAATGAGATTTTTGTTTTTCAAGGACTTCAACCAGGACTTCAACCAGGGGCATTTGAGGTTGAGTTTACCACAGACACTCTCACTTTTTTTTATTCCTTATTTTACTTTTTGGGCTTTCTGGTGGAGTGGAGGCTTGTACCGATGACAGGCAGTGTGTGTGCTTTGTCTACAATAGAAGAAACAGAGGCAGTAGTCTGACAAGGCATGTCTTTTTTCATTTTTGGTATCTGTTTCTATCACCTTTTGTGATAGAACCGCCAAGAGGATGGAAGATATTTTGGAAAATGTCGATGAGAACAAACTGAAGCAGGAATAAGCAGAGTAAATTAAGAGTGCAATCAAATCAATATATCTTTAAGAGTAGAAGAATACCTGCGGCTGGAAATATTTGACGCCTGCTACATACCTGCTACATCAGGGCTCTCAAACTCATTTTCACTCCGGGCCACATCAGCATCACGGTCGCCCACAAAGGGCCGGTTGTAAATGTAACTACTCGTAACATATTGTTAAATAACTCTGCATTCACAGTTTAAAGTAGTCTTCAATGTACTCACAATACATTTCCATGTCAAATGTACAGTAACCAGCCAAAGAGCTGCTTCTATAACTGTGTTTAAGTATCTCACAATTTTGACTTTCAATCTCAGAATTATGACTTTCTATCATAGTTATGACTTGCTATCTCATAACTTCGACTTTCTATCTCATAATTTCGATTATGGGGATATTTTTATGATCAAGTCTAACTTTTTTTTTTTTTGGCTGGCAGATTCGCGGGCCACATAAAATGACGTGGCGGGCCGGGAGTTTGAGAACCCTGTGCTAGAGCGTTGAGGTCATTATCATGATGAGTTACCTGCAGTGGACCACCACAGGCCCCCCGTCAGGAGGAGTCGAGGCCTTGACCCGGCGCAGGAAAGCTAGCAGTCCGGTAGCGTGGTACGGCACCCCGTGCTCAGGCCAGGAGGTGAAGTGGAACTGGCACACCTCATGTTTGGCAGGGTAACCTCTCTAAAAGAGACATCAGGCAAATCCAATGAGATGCTTTTAGCATGAGGGAAATAAATGAATGAATGAATTTTATTTATAGAGCGCTTTTCACAGACATAACATCACAAAGTGCTTAACAGAGCAGACATTTAAAAGCATAAAAAACACAAATGTGACCCTAGGGTCAATAAATTACATACACAGAGAAAAATTAAAAATAAAAAATAAAAAATAATAAAAAAATAAAATAAAAATGTAAAACATATTTTAAGAGCTTCGAAGAAGCCAATTAAACAAACCTGAAGCTGAATGAGAAAAGTATTAGTATTGGACTCAAGAGGCTACACAGACAGTGAGAGCATGACTCACCCTTTCCATGGCGAAGGTGCGCACAGTGTACTCTGCCAGTGTTTCTGTCTTCAGTAGCGTCACTTTAATGTCACCGTAGAGCTCAGTGTCATCAGGCCAATACTTGCAGCACTTCATCTGGATAAACAGCAGACGGCTTGAGTTCAGAGAGGTTCACGCACATACTACAGCTGATTGTTCTCGAAAACAAACATCCACGCCGCTAGACGCTGAGATCTCAACGAACAGAAACATTGCAACGCTCTCATCCGGTTGTGACCTTTGCTAAATATTTGTATTTTTTTTTTTTAAATCTGATTTCTAGAGGCCTTTCCCGCTCTTGGAGATAGAACTTATACTGTCAGTGATGGTGTTAGTTTCTTCAGACAGCATTGGAAACCTGCACTTTTACGTTTTTTCATTTATTTACGTCGATGCAGTGCGTTCCGTGGCATCGACATGTTGTTCGACTGCTGGTTGCGTGGTGTCAACATGCTCAACTACTTCAGGCTGTGGATACGTTTTTTTCATTATTTGTCTCACCTACAAAAAGCCTGGAGAAGATGTTTCCAAGCAACCAAATCACACATCAATAAAGTCTGTGTTAGCTACGACACCTCTAACGCTCAGGGTAATGGTTATAGTGCATCACTTGTTCTTAAAAAACAAATAGCAAGCAGTTGCTATGAACTTAGGAAGGACTGTACAGACAAACGAATGCTTTTCAAATCGCTGGTGCAACCCTCTCCAGAGCCATAGAAGTGAAAGCTAAAAATCGACACTTTGTCATATTTATTTGGAATGCTCTAACAGTAGGCTACTGTGTTAACCACAGCCATGAATATGTATTAGAAAAGAGGCCACAAAGTTCCTTCATATACATCAAAGCGTTCACCTTGGAGCACAGCCACCAAAGGAAAAAATGATCACTCATAACCAGACAGCAGCAGCCATTTCCCCTCACAACACGGAGCGCAGCAGCTCTTCTGATATATAGCGAGCTCCCGGAATATATTCCCTCCATCCATCTTCACAGGCGGCTGGAGAGGTCACGGGACAAAGGGAAGGGGAACTCACCCTGCCCACTTCCACCAGCTTGGTGATCATGACAATACTGAAGCAGTTCTCCTGCCAAACCATCCGCCAGAAGTCATAGATCATCTCCTGCTTGGGGCCTGTAGAGGAGGAGATATACAGTCGAGGTATAGAAGTGGGAGGGGGGGGAAGAAGTGAGAAGACAAGGAGGAGGAAGAGAAAGAGAGGAGGATAAAGAGGGCGGAAGGATGAGCCATAAGTCAGAGAAAATAGCAGCAATAACCATCAATGTAGAGGCGCTGTGTATTCCATGCCAGGAAATAGAGTAACAATGTGTCATTCGTGAACTATTGCCCGCTGTGTGTTCTCCTAATACTACAGAGAAATGTCATTGCAATACACCCACAAATCCTCAGCTATTGTGCAAACAAGCACCTGCATTGCCTTTCCTGTGCACCAGTGGCAGACACAAATCACAGCCCCCCCTGCAGAAGATGTCGCTTTCATTGATTTAATTACACTGTGGCGTTGGTAATAAGGTCCTCCCTCGTACCGCCTCCTCTACCAAACACACTACACCGTTTTTTTAGTGAGCAAGATGTCTATTCATCTCACCCACGCACTTTGTTTAATAGGAATATTATCTTGTCTCTTGTAACTGACCTGGTTGACTGCACCTTATAATCCTTTATATATGCTGGTAGAATGGGGGGGGGGGGGGGGGGGGGCAATTTCACTAATATTGACTTTGTCTCCAAATCATTTCAACAGAAGCAAATTCAAAGATGTGATTCATGTTTAGCGAAGATCTCCGAATCTGGAAAAAGGAAAGGCCCTTTCCAAAAAAGTAGGGAAAAAAATATTTTCCATTGAGAAAAGACCTCAGTGTTGTTCTTTGCTCTTGTTCAATGAATAAACACTCTCCAGTTCT
The DNA here is from genome assembly GCA_028022725.1 of Lycodopsis pacificus. NCBI lineage: Eukaryota > Metazoa > Chordata > Actinopteri > Perciformes > Zoarcidae > Lycodopsis > Lycodopsis pacificus. The sequence continues at coordinate 6,832,004 of CM051706.1, read as the reverse complement.
GATACAATTTCACCATGCATCTTTCATCGGATTTTCTGACAATGAAATGAAACAATAAGTAAAACCAGCCTCATCCTTTAAAGCCAACTCTGTGGTAAACAGGTTGCCAGTAGAGATGTTTGAGAATCTGAGTGATCTGATGTAATGTTTGGGTGCTGGCTAAGTTATAATTGGAAAGAGCGGAAGCCGTTGAATGGCGTTGCAGGAAGTGTAGCAAAAGGAGCATCGCTTTCATCCAGCCTGTCGATGGCAAAGGCATGGACGGATGTGTCACAATCTGACTGGGATGAAAAGAATTAAAAAAGGAAAGTGACACTAAGTCCTGTAGAAGATGTTTGTCTCCACACATAAACAAACAGTAGGGTTAGTACAGTAGCACAGCAGTGAAAACAGTAGCGCTTGTTTTCACTGCTTTTTCTTCCACCTGGCTAAGATCAATCAAAAAGGTATGCACTTGACTACATGCTCCAGGGCAAAGACCTGCGAAGGCCAAGAAATACAATACAGAAGGAGGAGAAAACACCTTACTTGCCTGTGAAAAAAAACAAACAGGGCATGTGCAGAGACAGATAGTGGTCTTTACTGTAGTTGACCCTAATTGAGTCTGTGTACGTTTTAATGGTAAGACGTGGGCAGCTACTTTAACCGCTGTTTTCCCTCCTCTTCACGGTGTTATTCACAGCGCCCTCCCTTGTCAGCAATCACTGTGTTGGTTTCTATGTGGATTAGTGATATCACATGTTCATTTCTCAGCAGCAGCGGCAGGAGAAGCCCACTAATGCATCGCCAGAGGGCAGGGTAGTCGGCTGAGAGGCAGATGATGTGTGATCCCAGCGGCTGGGTGAATCTATATGCGTAGCACAACATGCTGCCGCTTTGGAATCGGGCTTTCAGAGTGAGCTTGGCATTTCTCCTCCTCGTCCGCCTCCCCCTCACCCACATCCTGCCTCTTCCTCATCTCTGGACATAATAGAGACTTGGCCCAGAGCACCTGCTGCCTGCTGCACAAGCGCAGCGGCCTTAAGACTCATCTGAAATACAACAAATCAACCTCAACCTGCGGTGACAGTAGTGTGAGGGGCAAGTGGCAGCTTTAATGATGCAGTGTATATACTGTATGATGGCGCTGTGTGTGTGTGTATGTCAGTGTACGTGCAGGCACGCCTCATGTGTCTTATGCTGCGTTCACACCGGTCGCGTTTTTTTTTTGACGTGCGTCGAGATTACATACAAAGTCTATGCACAGACGCGATGAGACTGGCGCGCCGCGATTTTGCGATTGCGCGGCGCGTTGGACGCGTTATTGCGCGTTGGACGCCGCAAAATCGCCAACGCGCGAGTTGAAATTTTTCAACTTCTGCGACATAATCGCGTGACGCTGTGGCGCGATAGCCTATCAGCGTTGAGTTGCTGCCCCCGTCATCAGTGCCGTAGCTCCGGCCGGTGCTGAATCGCAAACAACAATGGAGGACAAATAAATCCTGTAGCCGTCTGTGTAAACAGCGACCGGCGGCTTGCTAGACACAGTGAATACAGCTCGATACAATCCACGGAGCTCCTCTGAACAATATTATGAACCAGACATGACGGCGTTTAGTTTCCCGGGATATCTGTGACTTCCACAACACGTAGGAATATAGGTTATTCTTTCCATGGTTAATGGCGGACAGTTGAACGGATCCAGGTCTGTAAACCACGCCCCCTCTCCGGCGCTACGAGATTTTGCGGCGTTTGGTCTGAACACGACCGGCGGCGCGTTGGACGCGATTTTGCAGTGCGTCAAAAAATCAACGCGACCGGTGTGACCGCAGCATAAGAGTGAAGGTGATGAATTGCAATTAATTATGGCGTCTATAACACACTGTGCTTTGTGGGGCTGTCCTCAATCAAAGAAACTCTAAGTAAGAAATACTGTCTCCATCACGTACATCTCACGCGTGTTTGACGGAACAGATACGTTTAGCTTCTAACGCGTCTAGTTCTACGCTTTTACTGTTTTTACGTGCTTAACTACAGTGATCGTGTGTTGGGCCCTAAAGACTACCACAACAAGGGGGACCTATACTTCATGCTGTACATCTCGACACAGACGATCTGCCCATGCAACACCACCTGTGCAGACAATATAGTAATATATAGATAATATAGTACAATATGTTTATAGTAGTGATGGGCAAGTTAACGCGTTAATTTCGCCTTAACGCATTCATTAATTAACTCCGGCAATTATTTTATCGTGCATTAACGCATTTTTTAAAATTCATCATAAAAAAATTAATGAAAAAAATTATTATTATTTTTTTTTAATTGAAAGACAAGAGACAATACATATACATATACATAACAACAACAGGATGACAAGAACAGTGGGATAAAAGCCAGCAAACATCCTATTGTCAGTCATGTTAGTGCACCTATACGCTGAAATTCACGCATTTAAACGGCACAGATCGGGAGCGAAGGAAGGATGTTGAAAGTTTGCGGAAAGATTAACGTGAGACAACATCCGGTTTCTTCAGACGAACATCCGGTTTTCAGAATAAGATGCCAACAAAGTATGAATTATATTCACATTAAGTATGAAACATGCTACCTGCATCTCGTGAACCAAATGTTATTGCCCTTTTGTTCATACAGCAGTACTTTTAAAATAAAAGTGCGCAATACACTACTTTTGAATTCGTTATTGAACTTTGCCATAACAATGCGATTAATCGCGATGAATCGCAAAAAATCCATGCGATTAAATATTTTAATCGTTGCCCAGCACTAGTTTATCGCAATATTTGATACTAGACTTTGTAAGAAAAAAGAAAGAATATTAACTGTACCATATAATATGCTGTATCTGTGACAGCTTGCAGTAAGTGGGGCACTTAACTCTGTAGAGTAGCATGGTTAACAGCAGTGTCCAGTTTTGTCATGAACTTTGACAGGACAGGAGAACAGGAAATTATACTAGTTTTATGCATAACATCATGCTATTTTACACATTTATACCTACTGTCCACTCTGTCTTTGTGCATTGTATATTCTTCTGTTGGATATAGTTTGTAATTTTGTAATAGAATGAAATGAAACATACTAAAAATGCGAACAGTTTTAGGCATTTTAGGCAGTATTCTTTGGAAACGGTAACTAGTAAATGTGTAAAATGTATGGCTTTATTTGTGTTTGTTTAATCAAAAATAATGAGCAGTATTTTATTTAACAAATCAAGGAAACTTTAACATTTTGTTCGTTTGAGTTTGAGTAAAAGTAAAATTTCTTGCAATACTCCTACTTGAATTGCACATCGTGGCACTCTTTACACCTCTGCAAGAGTGCATCTCATGTATGCAGAAAGACTTTGTGAGCAAAATGTGAAAGAGAGAGAGAGAGAGAGAGAGAGAGAGAGAGAGAGAGAGAGAGAGATTTTCTGAGGTTACGTTTGTGAAGCGGTAGAACTGAGACCAAACTGAAAGATGGAAAGAAATCAGAGGGGGATTACGAAGTGAAAAACATATCCACTGAATAAATAGGATCAGAGCTGGGTAAGAATAAAGAGAATGTCTTGCTCCTTTTTCTCTCTCAGTCGCTCTCTCTCCTTCTTTATGTCTGTATCTCTCAGTCTGTCTGTCTCTCTCTCTCTTTCTCTCTCTGTCGCTTGGAGAATATAGCTTATATAGTGTATCAAAATGACATCGGAGTGATAGCGCGCCGCACATGCAGATGGTGGGGAGGAGAGACGCAGCAGCAGAACTTCAGAGAGCGACAGTCAGTGGTGTTACAGTGCAGATTGACTGACAGTTACAGTTGATTGTTATGGGAGTGTTTCTCACAGGAGGAAGAAAGTCATGCTTCACGGTGGAAATCAAGACGTGAGCATGAGGCAACACAGGCTCCTTGCTGTTTACACATTTATAATTCAGTGAAGACATTTTAATATTGTCAGCTGGGCGGCTGTGCAAAGAACAAACAAGCACAAACATCAGCGCACAAACACTGCTGCTGGGTATTTTACACTCACCTTGTGTGGCGATGAAGTGATTTGATCGCTGGTAACCCTGTGTGACAGAGAGCGAGAGAGAGAGAGAGAGAGAGAGAGAGAGAGAGAGAGAGAGAAATGGCGGAGAAGAGAAAGGAAAAAGAAATGGGAGAGTTAATAATTGCAAGAGCATATGATGAAGTGAGACTCAGAGACCTCTAACTTTCATTTCACCCATCCCATCCATTCTCTTTCTCCATCATTTTCAGCTACATTCGCCATCTCTTATTCAACTCAGCGCTGGGTTTGATGTCAGTGCTCCACTATAATTTCTGCTCTGCTTCTGACTGAAGATATTTCAGCGGCCGTGCCATCATCCGGCTGATACTTAAAACACATTAGCACATTTGACCGTCCAAAATTCTTTCCACTGTTTAGGCTCTGAGTTTGGGTGGAGGATAACACTTGAATTATAATGCAGAGAGAGAGATGGGCACTGATTCAAGTTGTGTCTGTCAGTCTGTGAGCCAAGTCATTACATGCAGAGTGAGGGGAGCTATGTTTCAAAGGCGGTCTGGTGTGCGGTGCTTTGCATGCAGCCAGGACTGCTGATCAAAGGTAGATTGACAAGTGAGGGATCTGCGGCTCCGGGAGTAATTCTACCTTAGTGACACTGACTGATCTGGCTGTCTCCTCCCTGCTCAGCTTGGCAATCGTGCAGTTATGATACAGTGTGCACGGTGTGGAAGGCTATCAGTGGCGCCCTGGCCAGGCAAACCCTGTGAGCTGAATGCAAAAGCAGCCAAGCATGATAGATCCCAAAGAATTAGGATTGGTGTGTCCTCTCATCAATCACGGGTAAAGTGATTCCAACTGTTGTATCGGGTAACCATTTGTACAAAATACTGTACAGACACTCCAGAACACACAAACCCCACCACATACACACACACACACACACACACATACACTGATATACACATTATTCAGCCAGGCAGGCACACAAATTACATTCCATAACTGTCATGCCACAGAGGGAAGTTGAGATGGATGGCCATTGCTGTGAAAGAGTGCAGCGACCCTCGTTCTCATGAGCTTCCAGTTTCCCCTGAGCCAACCAGTTTTCTGTCTGTCACCTTGGTAACCACATTTTTCAAGCAAAGTGAATTCACAATGGATTGAAAAGAAAAAACAAACAAAACATGCAGAGTCATTTGAGAAATGGAAAGCTTATCAATACGATCACAACAACAACTCGTTTTGCTTTGATACATTTGGCTCACGATCTAGAACCTGTGTGGAAGCCGACTGTGGTGTATTCGAGTAAATTAAAAATAAGTGTTCATATTGTTCATGCATCTCAGAATCACTTGTAGATTCTTGCTGAAACGTTAACGTCCCTGAGAGAATTGGAGGACAATAAAGGGAGTTTTAAGGGTTCTTCCGTTGAGAATAACTGACCAGGATCAAGGTTTTGTGACACTTAGGTTTTTCTTTCTGTTGTTGTAATTTTTCTAGTCAAACTGGAGGATCTACATATTCAATAACCTTACAGCCGCTCTTTTAAAATCAACGGCGTGGAAAGTGAAATAAGAGAAAGGGTGGGTGGATGAAAGGCACAAGGCAGAGGCTACGGATAACAGTAGTATTGCCAAATCAGTTTCAAAATACACAAATGATGGTCAATGTCTTTTTAAAAAACTACCCACCATTGTATTTTTCAGATTCCGAGAGACCAAAATGATTGCTGTTGTAGCTTCATTTCCTTGTTGCCAAACATTGCAAGAATTAATTTCCTGTGGAGTCATTTGTGTGCGAGCAATTACCATCCCGACGAAAAACATTGTGATCCACTTGATATCGTGATTGCAGCGTTCTATTTTTTGAAACTAAGACTTTCACTTGTATTATGTTCACACTCCTTCGATTTTATTCCATTATTTTCACCTGATGGCCTTCACGTATGGTTTAACTTTGGTGAATGTTGAAACACAAAATTTGCTGTCAACAGAGCTGAATTTTGAGCCACAGCTGTGTTTTAGCAGAAAGAAGTAGTGTCTTTCAGTCATTTGTTAGATACTAGTGCAAATAAACTCTGTGACTGAGCTGGTTAGTTTGCTCACTGACAGTTACCTCTTGAGAAACGAACTAACCTAACTGGCAGTTAACAATCTCAACAACTTGCTAACTGGAAAGCAGCGGCTGTGGGCTTTAGCGCAGGGGGACGAGTGGGTTGTCCTTTAATCACAAGGTTGATGGTTTGATCCCCAGCTCTTCCTGTCATTGAGCGAGAAACTGAATCACAAGCTGCTCCCCAGACATGTTACAGCAGCCCACTGCTAGCAAATGCTTAGAATGGGTTAAATTCAAGTCAAATGTATGTATTGGTAAAAGTTAAAGTTTTAAGTCTGAGGCAACAAACTAACTTGAGCAATTTTGCTTGCTTACAATAAACAATCTGACTTGAAGGTAACAATCTAACCTGCTTACTGGCAATTGATAATCTTTATAACTTGTTAACTGGAAGCTAATAAGCTAACTTGCTGACTTACAATCAACAAGCTTTATAACTTGCTAACCGGAACAAGCTTTATAACTTGCTAACCGGAACAAGCTTTATAACTTGCTAACCGGAACAAGCTATCCAACTTGCTAACTGACAGTTGATACTTTTTGTCTAACTGTCTAACCTTCAAACAGGAAGTTAACAAGCTTTCACAATTGCTACCTGGAGCTAGCTTTGTTGTTGTTGTTGTTGTTGTTTGTGACTGGCTAGTGCTACCACTAGCATGTTACTGGTTATCTACTCAGCCACAACACCTCATCAGGTAGCCCTGCAATTAGACACCAAGTCACCAGACATCCAGTAACACCTATTTCACAAGGACAGCAATGAATCTTGCTGTTCCACTTCATGGACCTGACACTCTCCCCTGAGATACCTGATGAATATGATGAATATGGGCCCCAAGAAAAACTTCAGCTGTCCCTGAAATACTTCTTGCAGTTGTATGCACTGTGCTGTCTGTTTTTTTCTTAGTTCACTGTCGACGAATATATGTTTCCATTGCTTGCTGTGATCCGAGTTGCTTGATTTGACCTAGTCTAGTCTCCTCTGTGGCATACCACCAGTTTTTTTATGAGACAGCCTGATGTAAAGCAAGAACCCCAGGTGAGCATCTGGCTGTGGATTAAAGAGGACACTGCTGCACTCAGTTTGGAAAGAATTTAACTCAGGGGAAAAGTGATGGCGGACAAGCTCAGAAGCTCAAAAAGGAAAATGGAAGGAAGATCTGCTGTTGGAGGGAAGCCATGGAGGGCTGGCAGGGGCAGCGAGAGGGGGCAGCATGAAAAGCAAGATTGGATGGGAAGAGAAGAGAAGCAAGATACTTACTTCCCTGTTTATCCGAATCTAAGAGACGCCAAAAGGTGGAAAACGGAGGGCGGAAAACAGAGACAGAGAGAAAGAAAGACAGAAAGTAGGGGAGGAAACAAGAGCTAGTTATTGTGATTAAACTCCAGGAAAAGAGGGTAATGAAATGGTTAGAGAGCAGCTTGCCTTGAGGACCTGTGGAGAGAATAATGTTTGAAAGACTAAAATTCACATGTTTCTACCCAGAGGCCACTTTTGTGCTATAGTATCAATTTCCTCTGAACCGTCCAACCTTTAGCATGCTACATCTATGTTTAGTTTTGGGTAAAGAGGCAGAGAGAGACGTTTTTGATCTGAAGCCAGTGATGACACAGAGTTGTCCTTGGTGTTAATAACACAGATGACACTTCAGCACGATCTGCAATGGTAGGGATGATGCCTCAGGAAATACATGTGATTCAAGGCATTCTCTCAATTGCTCAAAGTGAAGGCTTTCTTAGAAATTGTGTTCTGTTCTGCAGCACTTGACCAGTGCAGTATTTCTAGGAATTTCACTCATATTGGATGAATCCACACTTCAGGGTTCCTTCTGTTTTGGTTATTAGGTTGAGTTGACAGCTAACCAACTTGGTTTTGTCTGTCGTTTCTATCAAATATGATTATGATGACTATACATGTAGGCTACATGTACTCAGCAGCTTCATGAGATCTGGGAACACGTCAACATTGATAAAAAAGTCAGACAAAGCGGTCTTGCTGTTCTCAACCACTGGGCCGGGTCCCACTGTTGGGCCTCAGGGTGCAATCAAGTGGGACGCGGAGGTACTGGCAAATTGTCAGATTTAATTAAGAATCTTTTTTTGGTAATTTACAAAGCTGACTGTTCAGAGATCTCAGAAATTAACTTGGTGAGTCAAATATGATAGTTACAGATGGGGGAGATGGCGAACACTACCCATTTAAGTAGTTGAAAGTTCCTCAAACTAAGTTGGAAACTGGAATTCTTCAAAGGTGACACGGGCAAATTAACTGGCTTATCAAGGCCTCTGCAGTTGACCCATTCAAAGAAACTCGACTTTTGGATTTGTCTGCCCAGCCATTACTTCCCATTCTCCTTCCCAACTTTATCTTATTACAAACTAATTGCTGTTGATTCCAACACAAGTGTGACAGGCATCGCTGCCTCAGCGCCAGAGCAAGAAAAGACCGACTGACAAGTGGGTGTTAATAACAGTGAACGCAGAATCTTTCAATAACTGGTGATGATGGTGTCACATTTGTGTTAGGCTACACCTGTCAGCAAACGACGGCAACAACGGGAACGTCTACAGATGTGACACAAAAGTGTCACGTCTTGCTTCCGTCGTGCCAACGAAAAAAAATGATGTAAAACTGCATGTGAATGAGAGGAGAGAGGGCTGGAGCTTCTTCAGTTTAACCTCTTTAAAAAAGCAATGTTCCATTTATTCCAACTTTGGCGTCTTCCGTGAATCATTCGGATTCATTTCGCTGCAGTGTTGTGAGCCAGGGGTCTTGGCATGACATGCGGGCGGTGCTGTAGAAGGCACAGTTAATGACACAAAGGTCCTTGGAGCGTTCGTCCTAATGGAGCCCTCACGGAGCCCTCACGGAGCACTAAAGGGGATAAAGTGGCCACGCGCAGCACTGTGAGCTTTGCCGTTCCGCTTCAACCGATGCCACCCACATTCGCTGAGTCAGACGTCCGCTGCTGATCGCGCCCCTTCTGTCCACTTTACATTTCCTTTTATTCATCAAACAAAAGAAAGAAGGAAAAACACAGGGAAATACAGCATGCAGAGGCCATAACACCTCACCCTGCAATGAGTGAGAGCTGCAGTAGTCAGTGAAAAAAAAAAGGCAAGACTGTTGAGTGCTTCTCACAGTCACTCTTAAGTGACTCCTCCACAAAATGTGAGCTGCAGACCCCATGGCCTGAGCCGGAGGAACAAGACAAACTGTCCTTCAGATAGTTTTGTCCACCCAATGCAAAGCTGCTGAGATCTGGCAGGAGTTCATTTCTGCTGCTGGAACTGTGGAAAGTCACTCGAGCTGAACTGTAGGTGAGATCAAAATATCTGAAAGTAGATGAAAGGATCAGCCGTGTGATACCGAGCCCAACGACGGTGCAATGTCGCCTTAAAAAAAGCATTTGGGCGAGTCACGAGGCCCGCCGCGCCGAGCTTATGGGCTCTTGTAGGATCTCTGGGGTTCTCTGCAATAAAACCTCGCCTCAAAGCCGGCATGTACTAGCACACATTGATATCTTTCTATGTGTTGTGGGTGTAGTTACTAAATGGGAGTTCAGTCTGAGTAACAAGAGAGCTCACACACCCTCAGATGCGGAGATGTCTTCTGGTCAAGCGCCGGGTCAACCACAACAATATAAGACGACTGGTACGAGCTCTTGCGGCGGAGCTGTGGGCTAAGCATAGACGGAGACGAGGGAGTGGGAGGCGAAGCAGGAGAAAGAAATAGGAGTGCGGGTGACTCACGTCTATGTAGTTGGCATTGACGTAATCGGAGCTGGGGTCTGCAAGCAGAGAGTGAAGCTTGACTCGATGGCGATCATCTGCAATGCACAAAAGAAGGATTTGGCTTTTATTCATACAAAAGCAGATCTCAGGCTGTCAAATGAAAGGAAGGTTACGGTGTGGAGAGAAAGGGACAGGACATGCAATAAAAGATCCCCGACCTGAACCCAACCAGGGGCGCTGTGGTCAAATAGCATGTGTCTTAATAACTTGACCACTGAATGCCGCGCTGGTGAATAGTTTGTCTCATAAACTAGAGAATATTCTTGCTTTATTAGAACAGTTTGAGGATCACAATACAAATTACACTGTCCCCAAAGAAAATAATCCCGGAGACAAGGGTTTGCAACAACATTGGTGAAAAGAGCAGTCAGACAAGCACACAGATTATTACAAACGCGGGTGCAAGGATCCAACGTCTTCTCTAATGATACATCTTGTGATAGCTAAGCTAAGGGTGTCTGCTGATAGCGAGTATTGATCGGATACCACTGCTCTCTTTCTCTGCAAACCTCACTACGTAGAACTCATCTTAGGAGAGTACAATGTCAACCAAAAGTGAGGATTGCCAAAGCAGAAAGCGTTAATAATGTGGATTGATGCTTTCGGGGTCAGTCCACAAAAGCTGTGATAACACCTGCCTCATATACTGCTACCACACCTGGAGAGTTTAATTCACCTAGGCTTCAATTCAGAGCTTTGAAAAAATTGAAAACACTGTTTGCATCCATAAATCATGCATAGTTGCATGAATTCACCATTTAGTTATTTCCATTTTGCATATTTTTCTGCTTCTGTTAAACTGTAATTATTGAATTGTGCCACAAATACCACAAACCAGCCACCCGCTGGGTCTGTGATGAAACCTGCCTCCCCTTTTAAAAGCTTACATCACACCTTAAAGAACTTTGATTAGAGGCTCGTGACTTAATGTAATTCCTAGGGCTGTTCCACATTGACTGTGAAAGAACACTACGCTGCATTAAGATATTGAATGTTCCCGCTATCGAGACTAACATTTCAAAAACACTATTAACAATCAATTGTAATTAATCAAACCGTAATTATAACAAAGGTTCTTTTTCCAATTCCACTGGGAGTACAAACAATTATTGGGTGGTGTTAACAGACTTTTAAGACACGGTAGTCGTGCCGTTAAATGACGATGTACTTTGCAGTGTATGTATGAAGAGCTGTGAATGTTAAGATGTGCTGAGACTGAATCAGAGCCAGGTTACAACAGCATCAAGTCTTTCTTTCTTGCAGCCTCACAGTACTTACGGTTAAGCAGGCTGTCGTGCCTTCCTTTGGTCTTGTCCTTCTTTTTCGTGACGTCCCAGCCATCAAAAAAGCTCTGCAAAGTTAGAGATCACATGTTGAGTTTAATAAGACAACATGCTACAACATCTTTAAAGTCACAGTGGAAACAACTTTGCAAAATGCACTCCAAAGTGTTACCCTCAGGTCGTCCGCGTAACTTCAATATTATAGCATCTTGCCAAGTCATCAACAGACATCTGCCACAACATAGCGGGGAGAGGCTGAGGCTGAGAGATGACATGCGGCACTGAGAGATGGCTGCGGCCTTGAGGAGGAGGAGGAGGAGGAGGAGGAGGCGTCCCACTGCAGTCATTCTCCTTCTACACACGGTGTGGGGCTCACTGCCTGAAGAAGGCACGGCTCTATAATACCTCGGTTTTAAACCGCTACATTTGTGACAGCTGTTTTTGACACACCCATCTCTTTAATCTGCTGGCTTTAAATGAATTCTATATGTGAGAGAAGAGCAAGAGAGCCTAGACGGTCCTGGCTTGAGTCGTGTCATATTCCGTTGCATTTTAATCCGCAGCCTGATCTCCCTGCTACATTGTTAGACACAGCCACGCTCTGGAACTGATGCACGGCGTCTCTCATCGGCAGCTGACCAATCCCTCCTGGGCGAGGGCGGAGCATATTGGGACCACCTGAGACCCCGGCAGACTCGCGCAGAGCCAGCTGATCAGGGGATCACATCTGTCACTGGATCCTGTACAGGTAATGTCTGATCCAATCCTGCTTAGCAAACCGGCCTTTGTCCAGCACGCTGCATTTCCTGGAGCCTCAACAACATTCTGTTCACCTTCTTGGAGATTTACACGATTTATTTCCTCTCCATTCGTTTATTCGTTTTATTGGACATGCTCGACACTGAAGTAATAAACTGTAACATTAATAATTCAGGAAAAAGGTTATTATTTATTCATGGCCCAGCAAATCTGCTTCATCGGGTCTGTATGGGTTGCTAACATTAGCATACAACCCAACAGCCGTCATCAATTTTCATTGACATTATGAAATTGCCAAATCGTTGTTGTTGCATGGAAGTCGGCAACATCAATTCTTTCCAACCAAGCCCCGCCCACTAAAAACAAGTGAGAAAATACAGAAATCTTGCAAACAACCAAAACCGAAAAAATTGTGTGTTCATGTCGGACCACATGAAATTGAATCCACAGGAGCCATTTAATAGTTTGTTTACATGTCCATCATATATACCGTCGCACGGCTGATTACAGCTGATCTGATTTTGACAAAAATTGAAATTGCAGCACAGGAATTTGTCTGAGCCAAAGATTAGTTTGAGGTCATTCAGAAACAGTTTTGCGAGCACTAATCTATTTCTCTTGTTGCTCACAGTTCTTTAAAGCAGCATCGAGCCACTTGGAGCTTTAATGATCGAAGCTGAGGGTTCCTTAACAAAATGTTGAAACACAAATGTTGGCAGGAACATGAAAAAAACTGTTAGATTGAATTAAAATCTAAATGATCAAACTCAATATTGCAACTGGCCCAATAACTGTTTGGGCTCTACATCACATCACCTGCAGTGTTGAGGGGAAGCTGCAGTTCCAGGTGAAAAGAAGATGAAAGATGTATCCATAGGAGGGCTGCATCAGTCATGGACAATGAGATGATTTCTGCAAATGTGTTGATTCACTGGCTCTGGTTCCAGATGTTGGCTTCCATGCACAACACATATAGTACCCTACCCGGGCCTGCCCCATATACAGCCCCCCATAATGCCTTGCAACATGTCTGATCAATGGCAGCAGCCCGACCCTGTGGGAAATAAGGGTTATGAAGTCTGACAGCAGTGTGCACGCTGATCTCCCTCATCTTGTTTATTTCTCCAGGCGATGGGGAGCCAGACCGACGAGTGAAAAAGTCACCCATATATTGATTTTGTTGGGGGGAAATTTGTGGGGCACTCGGGGATCTTAATGAATCGAAAAAGTGCATCTGGCTTCCTCCAGGTTGAATGAGCGAAAAAATAAAGACTCATATAGCAACTTCGAAATGCATGATCAGTCCACACAGCACCAAGTTCAGTATATCTGCATTCTATGCAGAGAAACAGCGTACAAGTACAAGTACTACTATAGACCGTCTTTCTTTTCTCACTCCTACCTCATATTCTTGTTTGAAGCCGTACCCCTCAGCCGTCTTCATCTGGTTGATGTGCTGCAGGAGGTCAGCCACCCTCACTGCAGGGTGGAGCTGACCCGTGTGATAAGGCGAGCTCTTCCTCCGACAGTGACGGTGGGGCGAGCCTCCCAGTAAGCTGCTGGACTCGTTGACGGAGCTACGCTGTTCATCTGGGAACATGAAGACATACAGTTCAAGGCATGCCGCTGACATTATGCACTCCACGACGTGGAGTCTGTCCTTTTCTTTTTTTTTTAAATTAATGTAAACTCGGCTGAAAAGTCTAGGGGGGAGCTCAAGGAAAAACAAGTCGAACAGACGGAAGACTTGCAGGAGGTTTCTCTGTTGAGAGCACCTTATGGTCTGGCAGAACAGATTGGATACATGCTTGGAAGTAAACATGGCTGAAGGTCAGGAAGGAGGGAGCTTCATCTCTCGAGACACTTTCTCAAGAGTACACCCATATGTTCCGAGCTGTCTTACTTCGAGCGTTGCAGCCGTGGGCATCCATGAAGGAGTGGGCCATCTTCTCGTCCTGCTGGAGAGTGCTCTGCTCCGTCATGCTGCAGTCTAAAGAGCTCAGCTTCCGACTTTTCTCCTGCCTGTAGGACATGGCTGCCTTGTTTATGGCCACCTTCTTCCTCCTGCAGAGATGCAGAGAGAGGCAGGAGGATGCAGAGAGAGAGAGAGAGAGAGAGGGAGTGATAATAGACAGAGGACAGCAGAGATGGGGCAGAATGAGAGAAAGAAAAGCAAAGAGATAAGGGAGAAAAGAAAGGAGGACGGGTGAGGAGATGAGAAATTGGACTGAGGGGGAAATATAAGGGCTACGAGATTGAAACTGGACGAGGGGGAAAGTGTGATTTGGTGATAGCAAAAGAGTGTCAGGGGTGGCGGTGGAGTTGTGGTGGAGTTGGAGGAGCGAAAGGAGGAAGGAAGGGGGGGGGGGGGGGGTGGGTCTATACTGGAGGATGAGGTGGAGATAGCAATGCTCATTTCCACTCTAGTAATCCTGGGACTACGAAGGGCAAGCAAGGGGAAGATGGCGTCAGGATGTCAGGGTGGGAGATGGAGAAAGGAGTAACTTACGGGTAGTAAGAGTAAGAATAGAAGTCCCTTCTGATTAGCATGAGGGAGGAGGAAAGGAGAGAGACAGAGAGTGAGGAGAAAAAAAAAAAGAAAAGTGACTATGGTTTATCAAGATGGGCATCAGAAAGATAAATGAAGATGCTCAGTGGGTTGGAATGTTCCTAGCAAGCAATCATGAAGCAGGATCAAAGCATAAAGGATGAAGGACGGAGCCTGCTGCGCACCAAAACCCAGCTCTGGACCAATGAAAGCAATTTTCTGAGGTTTCCATCCATTCCTGTATTTAGGATCCTGGAGTCATTTCTTAACCCTTTCCTGTAGTAAGTATAATAACTTCTCATGTAAACATCAGAGAACCATGTTTAAATTGAAGAACACACTTAATTATTGAATAAATGAATGAAAACATACTATATTTTCAAAGAATTAAAAACGCACTGCATTGTTTTCAACAGTGTGAAATCTGAATTGTTGAGCAGTGAGCAGTGTAACTAGGCATCCTTCATTGTGCCAAACTTCTTGAAAAAAGGTGCTTTTATGTATTTCAATGAAAAAAATAAAGGACTTTAAATGTTGCATAGGAAATGGAGGGGTTGATGCGTGTGTCTAAACGAACCAAAATGTAAAGCATTTGCAGAAAACGTTGCTCGCTCCTCCACTTTGCAGAAGTTGAGCCGAGTTTTGGTGTGCAGCAAGCTCTTTTTATTTCTTCGTTTCCATTGCCCGTGTTTGACCAGCACCCCACTGAATTACGCTGCAAGGGATCTGAAATGTTCCTATAGATGACTGAACCAAAACATAGCTACGGTATACAGTCTAACTTTATATGAGTGACAATATCTGGTGGCTAAATATAAACAAGTCTGCTCCCGTTGCCTCCGTGGGCCTTTTGTGCCTGCGAGATAGGCCCGATGAATCCTATCAGTCACTACCTACCAGACATCCCATTCACTCTCCCTCTATTCTCTTTGAGGAAATTCCTGAGGGCAGAGAAGTTCCTCTTTCCAAAAAAAAATAAATGAAAAAAAAAAGAAGCAAAAACAACCTTCCTAACCAATTACTAGCCCATCCACTGGCACCTCACAGCTGCTCGCCTCATGTAATTGAGTGGGCAACGGAATAACATGCCCCTTGATGAAATATTTCACACTCAGATGAGCGTTCCACCGTCGCCCCGCGAGCGAAGGAAGAATACACTGCAGGTGCGATCGACGACGGAGGTAATTTGCAGGTGGAAGGCAGCCAGCGATCGCAGTGTAAGCAGGCTGCATTTGAATGTGCTCAGCCAACACACAGACCTTGAAATTAAAAGATGAGATGAAACACAAAAGCTTGGCTGAGGCAGCGGTGGGAGAATTTGGGATTAATGCTCTACCATTCCGCTAACTCTGGTTGTATTTCACTCTCATTGCCAAAATGCTTTCTTCAATAGACCCTAGCTGCCAAGTGGGATAGAGATACATTTACTGCTTTGGAAAGGCTACACAGGAACAATGAGACTTAAGACCGTTAACGTTTGAGTCTGAAAAGGTCTAACCCATCTCTCATATACTGGCCTGCAGACACACAAACATTTTCGCAGCCACTTACCCCTTCTTGACGATGATGACGATGGCCCCGAGAAGCAGAATGAGGACCACCAGACCACCGGCGCAGGCCCCCAGGATAAGTCCCATGTCTTCGGCATGCTGGGATACCTCCAGAGCTCGCTTGGAGTCCTTACAGGCAGCTGCACCGTGCGACAGGGAGGTGAGGAAGAGAAAGGATGCATATCTTACAAATACAGCCACGGTGAATGGCTATTCAGCTCTAATCGCAATAAAACAAAATGTGCTGTGGTGGTTTGGCGTCAATGAATCATTGTCACATTAATTTCAGCATAATTACCAAAACAATCAAAAGAGGATTGGCAGTCTATGCTTGTCTAAAGATAAAGATAATATCTTAACAAAATACTGACTCTGTTATTTGCTGGAACAGCAGTGCACTGGAATTATGATTTAGTACCGTCTGCATAGCTAGATAATACGAATGGAAGTGTGTATATTAGTTTTGTTTTTTATTCTGTGGCTGAAATCACTCAGTAGGCTTCAAAACATCTATCATCTCTTTGCATCATCAACACTGACAGGTGTAGGTGATCATTTTCTCATCTATAAACTCCTATGCATTGCATTGTGGGATTGTTAGCACACAGTAGTGTAGATGCCATGGACTGTGAGGGCAAATCAATGTCAATATCCGCGAGCATAAATGAGATCCGCTCGCGCGCGGCGGTAAGTGAACGCACTCGCAAAAGTAAAATGCGTGCGCAGCATTTTGAGTTGCACCTCTACACACACGCGCGCGAGACCTCGACACACACGCGTGAGACCTCGACACACACACGCGCGCGAGACCTCTACACACACGCGCGCGAGACCTCTACACACACACGCGCGAGACCTCGACACACACACGCGCGCGAGACCTCTACACACACGGGCGGATTTCATTTGTAGTCGCGGATACTGACATTGATTTGCCCTCATTATGGACACTGCTTTTATTTTGTTCCATTGGGGGGATACATTTTACACGTTTCGGACATGTTGGGTCTTTAACCTGTTGCATAGGTACCGGAGGTTGTACCCTGTACAGAGGTACGCTTCTTCATAGTTATCGTGCATTGAGCTGCCTGCAGAAAATATTTTCATCGAACCTCGAACCTCACTGCCATACTTCAAAGACTGCAGCTCACTTACAAGTCAGATTTCTTTTACAGTAATCTTGGCACGGCCATCGCAGTGCACTGACAGGACAAGGATCCTCACTCCGTGGTGTTAAATGCACCAGGCCGATTCAACCAAGAGGGAGTGAGGTGTGTTTGAGGTCCACGCAAATCTAGTTTGAGCTTCCACAGGAGAGACAATACACAGCAAGCTTGTGTATTACTTGTTTTCTGACAGCATCTGAGACGGCACTATTTCACACTATTTCACTGCACTGATATCAGCCACGGCTACAAAGGGGAGCTAAACATGTTTGGCTTGGGAGAGACAACACTTTGGTTATGTTAGCAAACTGGTGCGTGCTCTCATTCAGGCAGCCATTTCCCTCCCAGCCATATGTCAGTCGCAGAGCATTTCTGTCTGCCTTCCCATCTCAGCTAGCCGAGAGCATGAAATCTCCCTCTGTGAATCATCTGGACCCCCTGTTGTGTCATATCTAAAGGTGAGAAATTGCTATTAACTATGAATGAATTGAAGGAGCATTATTACTCTTCTGGCAGCGTGTTATTCATTAACGAGTCGACTCACTGATGAGAAAACGAATAAGGTGGGGAATGAAACAAAATGCAGAGAGGCGGAATCATTAAAGGGTCTCAGGCATGTATTGATGAGCTTGGCAGCACAGTTGAATTGGAGAACATTTATGTATTTCAACAAAGCAATGATGCTTCAAAAGGAATGTTGGATGCGTTTGTGATTGGGTGAAAAGAGAAAAAAAAAACTTCACAGTGAGGTAGAATGCTGAGTTTGGCTTAATAAGCTGTGGATTGGTGACTATAGCTCCTGGCAGACAATGCAGCCTCAAATCATGCTCGGTGACTCATTCTGTTTTTAGGGCCATTTTTTTAAATTGGCTATCGCAATAAATTTCATTGCACCAAAAAAAAACAAAAATATCCAGCTGTGGTTCTGCAAGGAGATCCACAGGGACAACATCACACAGCCCATTATTGAGGAATTTTCTTGGTAATGTGTTTTATGATGACCCTGACGGAGGCCATGAGCTGAAATGTGCTGGTATGACAATCAAGTTGTTATGTGTTGCAGGAGTTTTGACCTCTTCAGGAAACAAAAAAAGCAGTCAGGGATGGTCTTAAGAGGAAATCTGTGCAGGAAGCGCAACGCAGATAAAACAAAAGTAGCAAATAAAATGTGTATTTCAGTTAAGAAGATACTCAGAGCAGCAGAATGGTGAGTATGGTTGTAAGGGCTGAGGAAATGTGGATTTTGCAATTTCAGAATGAACAGCACATCAACAGAACATTTAAACGGGGGCAGATCACACACAAAAAAAAAAATGAAATTACCAAAAATGTGAGTCACATTTTCCTATTTGAAACCCACTCATCTAACATAAGCTGGTTTCAAATAAAGGTCCGGGGCCCACTTCATTCAACTGTCACACAGATTCTAAGCTACATTTTCAAATGCTGCACAGGCTGATTGTGAATGTGATGCTTTTCTACCGGCTGAGCCGACATGAATAAAAAGCCTGCTTTTGTAGCACAGTGGCGAATCGTTCGAGACGATTTGATTCGTAACATGGTCTCACTGTTCTTTCGTGTCAGCTAATGTTGGCCACGTTTCCTCTGAGGACGAAAAAATAAATAAAACCAAGAAAAGCGCCCGGGTGGCGAGGAGAAAGAAAAAATAAATAAATCACACTCTCCCACCACTGCAGTCGCTAGGCCAGGTGTGCTGGTGAACACAGCTGGCGGCATCTGTGTGTGGGAAGCTGGGCGAGAGGAAATGAAAAGCATCCAGGAACGGCCTTAACGGGACCTCTGTGGCACCTCTGGAGCAACATCAGCATGTCCTCTGGGCCTGCCTGCCACAGTCGTATATGCACAACTACAGTAAAAAAAAATAATAATAATAACGGCTCCCATAAATACACCTGCAACCCTTCTCTTCTCTTCCACTTACATGACACGCCGGCAGACAATAGTAAGGCAGAATTCTTTGATGTCATCGCACTCTCAGATAAGAAAGAGTTCGGAGAGAGGAATCCAATTTAACTGCCACCTCTCTCAAGAGCACGACAAACTTCAGACATAATTCAGCGGGGAGGAAGGGAGGAACAACTTCATTTCACCCTCCGTCTCTCTCCCTCTCACCTATTGTTTGAACTGAGAGCCTTCTATCTGTGTCTGTCTCTCAAGCAAACACCCCGGGTCGCTTCCTCTCCCGGGGAGAAAAAAAAAAAAGGATACGTTTCTGCAATCTGGATTTCAAAGGCATCCGAGCCCAAGAGGGGTTTGCCAAAATGTCAGTGTCAGTGATTCGAGAGGAGCGGAGAGAGAGAGAGAGAGAGAGAGAGCGAGAGAGAGAGAGAGAGAGCGAGAGAGAGAGAGAGAGGACACAGACGCATGTTGGCTTTCACCCTCCCTCCTGTGTCTCTGGTGTGGGAGGCTGGCACAGGGGCATCGTCCCTGCAGCGCCCCAAAAACAACGCTAAGTCCGTTTCAAATCCCCCAAGCAGCGGCCTGAGCCAGGATAACTGTTCGAAGTCTGTGACATGCACCCCGTATACCACGAAGATGAACCCACTGGGACCGCAAATGTATCCTACAGTGGTTACGATCACCCAGAGAGTCACGATTTCACTTTTTCAACATTATGTTGGCCAGGAAAAGACAAGCTGGGGCCTTCTGTCTGGCATTTTCAGGACATAGCTTTACATAACCTTCTTTTTGATTCCCTCATCACACTAAATTATAGCTTTTACTTCAGCAGCTTCTTTGGTGAGACATGGGGATGTGACGCTGCCAGACAGAGTTTAATAAAGGAGTCTATGGGGCAGCCGCATGAGCAGACAGACGTTGAACCTCATTATCTCAACTAGTTATTATAATAATCATAATTATCCATTAAAATCCTCAAATCAATGCCTTTGGTACCGCAGAAATATAACGCAAATCCTACAAATACGACGGAGTTAAGATAACTAACATTTAAATGAATTTTTACCTCAGAGTAAGTGGTTTAGATGAAAGGCTTCAACCAGGGACTTTTTAAAAACCGGTCTGACTGCTAATGTATTTGCCGCAGGACTCCAGTTGCGAAGCTGTCATTAGCGTCCCTGCAAAATCCCATTTCTCAACAATGAAGCTCGCGACTGAACGAAACTTAGTCGGCTTCAATGTAGACGAATTCGAGAACAGTTAACGGTGTCGTGCAACGCACTAATCACGTCAAACGTGATCGTCCACAGTGCAATTAAATGTCTCATGCCTCCAGTTAACAGTAAATCAAGTGTATGATGACACTGCTCATTCCCACGAGCATCCACACAGTAACTCAGAGCAATTTCTCATTCAGCATATCTGCCGTTGGTCTTCCTGAACAAATGAAGCATGTTCCTGGGATTGCTACTTATACAATGGGAGCTTGGTAGGGCTGCTGTTGAGGCTCCACCTGCACTAAGAGAACTCTCTGTGCACTGTGACGCTGTACAGTAATCCACATAGGTAGCTTACCATTTGAAAGGCACATAAGAGAGGCCAGCAGATAGCCTCCGTGATCGACATGTTAAAGGCGTACTGAATCATAACTAATGTGACAATGACATATTGATGTGGAAATGTCGATGGGAGCGCTTTTGAAATACAAAAGGAAAGCAAGTGTTACCTTTGCGAGCAATCCGGATGCAGTTTATTCTGGTCTCCTGTGAGAAAAAAAGAAAAGGCTTGGTTAATTCATTTGGCAACGGTGATCAGCAGGAAAGAACGTCAACAGTTCAAGTCGATCAATCATAAGTCAGTCTGTCGAAATCCACAACCTCGTCTGAAACCTGCAACACAGGTGGCGGCGTGATGTCACAGTCACTCAGACCTTCGTTACGTGGGGGAAATAATTGAAGTTTCCAAGTGGATGACATCTGCTTGTAATATGAGAGACCTCTGCTTCCCTCCACCATTTGAGGTCCCTCACACGGGTCCACCGATTGGCTCCACCCCCCCCCCAAAAAAACAGCCACCTCTATCCCAGAGATAGAGGGGGCATGTTACCAAATTAAGATTTAAGGAAGTTAAATCAGCCTTTATAGGCAATTATGCTAATCTGTGCTCTGAGATTGGAGTCAAAAACCTTTCACCTAAAACGGTTGCCAAATTAGCTTTTTTAATTGGAAATCTCTTTCAAGTGGGTTCTCATCTCCTCTCATCTCTTACAGTGACATATAAGTCATATTTACTCCCACCCGGGGGTTATTAAAGCAGCAGCAGGTAGTATGTCATGTGTCATGCTGTCCTCTGTCAAGGTGGGCATTTGGCTTTTGGAACAGACACCAGTGCTTGTAAAAAAAAAAAACGTTAATCTTGTTAAGAGGAGGGACATCCAGTCTGTTGAATCTCCATCCTTGGGGTGGATTTCAAAAGCATTTTATCAAATTTCAGTTCAATATTGGCGCCGCGTATGAATTCTGAATCCTTTCTAATGCCTTACAGAATCAAATGAGGTTTAGCGTACAGTGTTCTAAGTAAATAATGGGATTAATAACACAAATCAACGGAGATACATAAACATGTTTTGTTGTCAGAGTGTACATTAACACCACAGTTAGCCTGGTTAATGTTCACAATCTTAACCACATTGAAATAAAAGCCTTCTAACCCTGCACACATTATATACATTTTTATTTAGCAGTTCCTAATTCAGAACAAGTGATTTAATTAGTCCAAAACAAAATATGATATGCATGAACGCTACAACATAGCATTGAGATACTGTTTCGCATTAACTCTCCTTTGAGCTCTGTTTTTGGTCTCCACCAACTCCTCATCTAAATATCTGTCTCTTTAGCAGAATTGTGTTCACCAGCTAGTTGCTGACTTTCTGTTATTAACTGTGGAGTACAGCACAGTGTGTTTATCAGAGCTTTTTCCACAGAAGACACCTGCCTAATGCCGCAGACAGGGTTAATAAGACGGAACCAAAACAGGTTAAAGATGCTGAAGCTCTTGGTAGAGCTGGGTGGAACGCCAGAGTCGGATGATAATTCTCTGTGGGTTCGTCAGCGATACCTTCCCTCAGAGTACAGACACTGACTTGTACAAACCACTGGCTTACAAACAATAGTCATTCTGGTGTTTCAGCAACTACCTTACATACAGAATTAACGGCAATTAGCTGTAGTTGAAATAAACTGCTGCCAGCTACATTTGCCAACACCCAATTATTCGCATGTCAGTTTATCCGGTGAGTAAAAATTGGGATGAGTGACAGCTAATCCCAGATGATGAGTCATAATAAATGCATGCCGGTATTTTTTTTATTTTCCGTGTAACAGATAGCAGGTATCTAGAATCTCGATAATGACTCTTCAGACGTGATAGGGAGAAAACATACGTAGAAAAGTGCGTGTTGTTTCCTGCTTGTGTGTTTCCAAAGAAAGTGGCAGCACCAATAATGCATATTTCAAGCCCCACTGAAGACACATCTGCCAAAGCAATATTGTTTCAATTCAATGGCAGCCCATATAAGCATCGTACATCTAATTTATCCAGGGTAATTGTCAAAATATTATTTTTCTACCTCCCTTCTCTCCTGAAACGCATCCATGGTTCGGAAAATATATTGGAGACGAGATCAACATGAATTATAATATCCAGTTTGTTGTGTCGGCTCAGCGACTTACGTTGGTCTTCGGGGAGAATCATCACAAATAGTGGTCTACGATGGGTAAAGCTCATCGCTGATGTCAGATCACCTGGGAAATTTCAGTCAGAATGTCGGCCCTGACCTGCACCAGAGGCTGCCTGTGGTCTGCCTGTCTCTGGAGGCCCACTTTGCAGCACCCAGAGAAAACTGGATGCATCTGCTGAAGAATCGGATGCTGATATCGAGATGAGAAGCTGCAGCCAGGCAGGCGCACATAAGCTCCATATGGGCCCTAATTATTTAAACAGCACTTGCTTTCACTGCTTCTGTGCACATAGGCTGTCAAAGTTCTTATTCATGCTTCAGTCACTTTTCCAATTGCTCAAGAAGTTCCTCATCAGGTTGTGTTTGATTTTTTTCCTCGCAGGGAAAACAATTTTTTCATAGTTTTTTTTTCAAAGAGCTTGAATATTCGGGAATCTGACAACTGGTGAAAAAAAAAATGCAAGAGTACATATTGAAATGATCTCCTCAAAGCTGTTAAGATGCATTCGCCAAATTGCTTGTGTGGTGGTTAAGAGGGGTTTCCATTGAGCATTGGTGAAACATTTACAAGTCCGAGATTTAACCAGGAAACAATCCTAAAAACAATCCTAAAAGCGCATACTCTACATCATTTTGTAAAAAAACACAGCCTTGTTCAAGCTTCCTCTCTCACAGCACCTCCAGCACACCGCCTCCTGCCGTCTGACTTCCTCGGCACAAATCTAAATTGACTGTCAAGGTTGCTGGAACACGAAAGCAGCGTGTCTGAGCATTGTCAGGCATCTTAATAGTTCTTACCCCTCTGAAGTTGCTGGTGGCCTGAAAGTAGATGAGGTAGTTTTTGGTGGGATCTAAAGGGCTGTTCCAGTAGCCGTTGTAGGTGTGGTTGTCGCCCACAGTGAAGGGCGTGGCCTCGGGCAGACTGCTGGGGGCCAGCTCGGCTGTGTAGTAGTGCGGGGCCCCTTTGGCCTGCGCCTCGCTGTGAGAGTTTGACGTGGGGAAACAGTCGACGGTGCCCAGCTCCCTCCGCCTCACCTGACGGGAACCATCCTCTTCCACCAACACCACCTGGTAGGCACTGCAGGAGGAAAGGGTGGAGCTCAATACTCCTGTCTGACGAAACAATCGTTTATCACGTGACAGGGAGCCAGTCTGTAAACGGTCATAAATGTTTATAACATTTAGAGTAATCTGTTTATTTTTTGTTTGGCTTACCTGGCGGTGTATTTACAACCTTTTGTGTCACCACATTTCCAGATCACAGCAATTAACTTGGTAATTATAATTAACGACAGAAATGAAGCTAAATTCCAAGTCACACAATTTCCCCTTTAAATAGATCAATACTTGTAATGGTACCCATTCTTCTGATGGGGGAAAAAAGAGTTGTTCTCAATGATGCTTTATATTTATGGAAGTCACAACAATTGTTACTATTGTAATTCTTTTGACATAAATCTTTGCATATCTTGAGAACTGCTTTAATCGGATCGACTTCACACTTGGCCGGTGTATTGCCGGGGACCCGAGGGACTTCAGAGTCGTATATGGTACAATTTGGACAAGCAACTGGTTTAATTATGAACTCTGAATAAACACTCAAAGAGCGCTCTGTGCAGCAGCGGGGGCGGAGCTTCAGGGCTCTGCAGTCCAGCATGTCGTCTGCAGTTCACTTTTGCGGCCGGATGCTTAATATAGAGCCTGGTAACATTATATATGGATAACTTTACAATCAAACTTT
>CM051706.1:6687400-6802400 GCA_028022725.1 Lycodopsis pacificus | reverse complement strand
GTTTGGCTTTCACCATAGCATGTTCAAATTAGATCTAAGTATTACCTAATTCCAACCATTGTTAAGTGAGAACAGATCTTAATGCACAAGCCTGCAGAGTATCTGTAATATGCTTCACACAGCCCACAGCTTATTATTCACACTACCTGAAAGACTGAATTTAGATGGCATTTTATTTAAAGGCTCTCACACAAGAAACGCCTCTCAGTTAATCTTAGAATGTCGTCTCACAGCACGGAGCTAATACATCTCATGCTGCAGCAGTTGGCCTCTGATAATCAGCCTCAGGTAGATTCTGTGTCATATCCTCGTTCTGCAGCACTGCCGGGCCCGATTTAACACACATTTCAGGATTAGTTGATAAATTAAAGCTGGAGAAGAAAAAGAACAAGTACTAAAAATGACAAGTATGAATGAAGACCAGCATGATGTTATTGCTTTTTTTTTGTTGCAAATTGATGAATGTGTTTCAGTCTGTAAATCAAGATTCATAAAACTGAGGAAATCTGCCAGGCTGCTTGTAAATTTGCCCATTTGTCATTCTTGGCTGCACTTCAGCATGGTGGCTCTTAGCAGCGCGACCTTAGAGCGAGAACGTCCTCAGTGTGGACCTGCTGGGCTGTCTGTTCTTTGGTCATATTGGCTTTCTGTCTTCTGCTACAACTCACTGCTACAGTCCAACCTGAACGCGTGCGTGCATATTCAGAGTCAGACCGCAGTATCAGCATGGCTGATATAGACCCATGTTAGCTTGTCACAGATATATCTTTATTTACATGATACTGAGGAAAGATTTTCACCAAAAGGATGAACATTTAGTTTTGTAATCTTTAAATATACAGTAAACTGTCTTGGATCTGTGATTGGATATGCAGTATGAGCCTATGGTTTCATCTGGTCACATTACAAATACATTAGAGCCAAAACACATCCTGTTCCAAATGTAGTGACTATAACACTAGAATCTAGCATTTGTCATTGTTTTTTTCTGAGGTTTTGTTTAAGTAGACACTCTCATGTCACTCTGTTAGTATATAATGGGTCATCAGAGCTACGAAACAGTCTACATTTTTGGGGTGTTTATATATTTTAACACAGATAAACAGAACCGCTCACCAACTGTGCCCATAGAGTGGTGCAGGGATGAGTCCTATACATTCCGGGGTTGGCCTACAAAAATTACCTCATTCCTGCACCACTCTATAAAAGGCATAAGAATAGGCAAAGATGCAATTATGTACACTTGTGTCTTGGTAATCGCAGTGCAATTGCATATAAAATCAATGGAAAGGCCATTAGATGAAAAAAGGAGTTCAAAATGTTTCAACTTGAGGGGAAAGAACTGGAGTTTATGGTCAGATCAGTCGGAGGCTGATCATACACGGGCACACAAGCATGAACACAGCAGTCAATGTAGTAGCGAGCTGAGTTATAAATCAGCTTTTCTTGTTGTCGAAACACATCTTTACCCTCAAAATATTGAAAGATGTGTTGGGGGGGGGGGGGGGGGTGTTTGTGGTGATTTGTTGCTCATAGTGTGGAAGGACTGGATGTCAATACTAGTAGCAGATGCTAGCATGACAGCTGCTCAGAGCGGTAATATTTGGAGGTTAGAAATGAGGGCACCTCATCTGTATGCAGAGAAACGGTATAGCACCACTCACTTCCTTGCCTGGTTCCTCCTGGTTTCCGGGCTTCTTCTGCTTGTGAACGGAAACTAGTTTCTCTCCCCATCAGGCGACCATGTGTTAAGCCAGAGTGGGTCTTCACATCTACTTACAGAAAACGCTCCAAAGCCCAGACTACAAAGGTCTATGGTTGATGTGGGGCCATCAATAATTAATTAGAAACATTTAAAATTGCCCCCTTGTGGAGGCATCTCTTAGGCAAATAAGTAATTAGAGTGGTTGTCCCCCATGTAATTACAGCCCGAAGTCTGCGCCTCAGCTTCATTACCATATGAACATGTACAGTAAATCCCATGAACTGTGAAAAGTGGGTCCTCCACCCTCTCGTGGCTCAGGCTCATGTGTGCTACCAGCGCTTGGGCAAGAACCAGAAAAAAACAAGCCTGAGGGAAATCAGAGAGGGGGAGCAGTGCGGTCTTTAAAGTGAGCAGAGGACACTTTCCCTTGATTTCAGCCATCGTTACACTGGAGGAGGATGAATACAATAGATACTGCATGGGGGAAAATAACACCCGAGACTTGAAGAGGATTAATGTGTGCCGTGAAGGCGGCCGCATCGCTCATCACTAACAAGGTGTCCTACCTCGTACTGCGTGATGAGGCCGTTGGGCTCTACGGGCTCCTCCCACTTGAGGAAGATCATGTCATCGAGCGGGGTGAAGGTCAGGGACTCTGAAGCGATGCCGCCAGGAACTACAGCAGGAGAAAAACAACAACCTTCTCTGAAACAAACACTCCACTCGGGTCTCAAGTTAATGGACCCTTGCGTAGGAATACCAGGGGGTAAGAACAGGTACATGGCCAGGGAGGAGGAGGACGAAAAAGAGGGAATGGAGAGACGGAGCAGAAGGGAAGTGATGAAAGGAAACCGGCTTGCTCTCAGCCCTAAGGATGAATTGAGATTCTGGCTTCCACTGTCTGATAACAGAGCACCGTGTCTTGGAGCATGACAGCCAATTTTTCTTTTTTAGCACCTTACCGACAGGAAAAAACGGCAAAGTAATCCAACCTGTGAACTGGCTGAGTGCCCCTCTCTGCATGTTTTGGCTTAATGAGATGCATCTCCTTAAAGCAGAACCTACTTTATCAGTGGCATGTGCTGGACGGTTTATTAAATTCTGAGAATAAATTATCATTCACAGTGGACCGCTGGCTCTGGTGCCCCTGTGGCAGCACTTGGAGATAATATCCCTCCAGCATTAAGATCTTACAAAATGAGAATCAAGAGAGCGCTCACGCTGGGAGAGTCGTCTTAAATAATATGCTACTAAGTCTGATAGTTTTGTGCAGGAAAGGGAAAACACACAGTTGCTCGCCTGAAAGGAATCCTAAAATAAACCTGGCTGCATCTATTTTGAGTGAATCACATTTCCATTTTAAAATGTAGGAATTGAGGAAGACACAGGAAATGAAAGCTGAAGCGATACCGCCCTGGATAGAGTGAGACTGTCTCAGTCCGTAACGCTGCCATTGTACAACGTTACCTGACTATTCAATTCAATACAATGCAATAAAAAAGCAGCAGGATTTGATATTTCATATCTAAGTAAAATTTTAGATTTTGTTATCTCGCATATAAGAAGTAATGTTCAAGTTATTACAACTTGGTTTTTAATTAAGTAGTTCTGGGCAATGCATTCATTAAGTTACCATAAACTGTAGTCAGACAAAGATCCTGATTATTGATACCAAGATTAGCTAATGTTGGTCAAATCTGAACAAACCACATCCACACTGTCCTGTGTTTGAATATATAATACCGAAGGATGTTTTTTTACGAACTTTGATTGCTTATTTAGTCATAATTGTTTACGTTACAAAGGAATATGATTTGAAACTAAGATCTTAGGGCAGGGGTGTCAAACTCATTTTCACTCTGGGGCCACATCAGCATCACGGTCACCCTCAAGGGGCCGGTTGTAAATGTAAGACGGTGTAAATGTAACTACTCCTAACATATTTAGTTTAGTTTCCCGGGATATCCGTGACTTCCTCAACACCTACTTAGCAGAAATAGAGGTTATTGTTTCCATGGTTAATGGCGGACAGTTGAACGGCTTTCAGGGCGATAAGCCACGCCCCCTCTCCGACGCGTCCAGTGCGAATGAACACAAAATAGCCCCCGGCGAGACCGGCGGCGCAAATGGCTCATCTCATAATTTCAACCACGGGGATATTTTTATTTTCACATCTAACTTTTAATTTTTGTAAAAAAAAAAGAAATTTAAAAAAAAAAGATTCTTTTTTTTTTTTTTTTTTTGCTGGGGGATTCGCGGGCCACATAAAATGACGTGGCGGGCCGGATCCGGCCCGCGGGCCGTATGTTTGACACCCCTGTCTTAGGGTCTTTACAAACTGATTTTGAAACAGACAATGCTTCAAGACCCATGGCAGCTGATGTTGTTCTTATGCCTTTGTTGGTGTAAGTTCTAGCATTGTTCTTTTTATTGTCATGTCCTGATACTAAGCTTCATGCTACATTACATACATACAACAAAAACGAATTTACTAGTGCTTGAACATCACTGTATGTCCTAATTCCAATGCTTCCAAAGCTTCAAAAATTAACTATCAATTTGTATTCCTAAAAAGGTAGCAGAGAGGTGTGACTGAATTACGCAATGCTCCTCTCCTGCGATATCAAACTTCTGTTTGCCTCAGATGCTGAAGCTGTGGTAGGCAAAAGCACGGCATACGAAAATCCTGCTGTATCCATGAAGCCTTCACAGCCAAATCTGCTTCCTGGAAGCAGCAGAGACACAGCGTAAGCAAAGTGCTGCACCAGTGTTTGATTGTTGAGCCGCTATGAAGCAGGCAAGAGGAGCTGTCACCGACTGCGGCTCAATTACTGCCGTTGTGAGGGTGATGGCGGCTCTCCTTGTGCGAGTGGGATTGGGGATTGTCAAACTGTCAGACTGGCGTTCAGTGGCTCAAAGGCAAAACATTCCATCGGCGCCGAGATTCAAAATATCAAGTAAAGTGGGGACAATCACGGCCTGTTTTTTTTTTTTTTTTTTAGACGTCTTCTTATACTTGTCACTTCCTAACCAGTCAAATCTAATGAGTAAAAAAGGACCAAGCTACATTCCATTCTGTATGTTATTCAATTTATGTAAATTCATTTCTTCCTGCCTACGATACGGTAATGTGTAGGTGTACATAATTAACTTTTCTTATATCCTCCACTGCTTGGTGTTTTCAAGTGTTGCTGTAAAATTGAAAAAATAAACAATATTCCATTTTTAAGCCGATGCTAAAATGTATTTTGATGATGACATGAAAGAAAAGAAAAATAAAAAATGCTGCCAATTTCATATCATAGCCGTCCTTCCCTCTCGTTCTCTCCACCGGGTCAAGAATCTTTCTGAGTGGCATTCAATTACATTGAAACGTCTCGCTTATTCTACATAACAATAAGTGTTTGACCTTCTGTACTTCCACTCTCTGGGAATTTGCATGAGAATGTGCCTAATCTGCTGATGTACACAGGAAAATACTAATACAAAGATAAGCTAAATCATTTTACCATTTTGCTACCGGCCACAGCCCGAGCTGATTAATGTTCCGCTGGTTTCCATTTAAAAGGCTGATCTTCCATTTAGTTACGCTGAGCCAGCATATTTTGTGAGTCAATATTTGTCTTTTTTTTCCTCCGCTGGTAAAGGCAGGGATTTGTGTTAGCAATGTACAATAATTATCTGAGCATGCAAATAAAAGCTAGATATTCAAGAAGTTCTGCAGCCGGAGCTGAGAAACTCTTGGGTGCATACACTCAAACATCCTTGCAAAAAGCCTCGCATCTTTTGTCCTGTCTCATGCTCTCTGGGTGAAATAAAACCGCCCACTCACTGTCTTCCTCAGTCTGGAAGGTGACCTCTCTGCTCTCCTTCTTGCCCTCAGGGTTGGCCAGCGCCAGCCGGACGTGGACCGCACGGAAGGGTGGTAGGTCTCTCAGGGTGAAGCGAGAGGTGTTACGGTCCACGGACAGGCACTCTCTGACGGTTGCATTGTTCCCGCCGCTGCCCCCTGTCGGCATCGAGTAGCGGTAGCACAGGGACAAGGAGTAGGTGTGACAGCGGGTGAGGTTGTAGCCCAGCGGCTCCCACTGAAGGGCAAGCTGCCGGGGCTGGATCTCTGCAGCCGTCAGACCCCGCAAGGCTCGCATGGGCTCTGAGAGGGACAGGAAGCAGAAACTGTATCAATAAAGTGCAAACAGCGAGCTCGTATTCACCAGCGTCTGCAGAGGAAACCGAAGGGAGCACAGGCAGGAAATGTTGAACTCTGTAAAGACGAAGCTCACTGACAACATTTTGTTTCTGAGTAAGTCAAGAAAGACAACCATAGCTACTTTTGGACAAATTGGGAAAATATAAAAGTTGCAGATCAACAGACAAAAACAAGTCAAATATTCCTTTTAGCTCTGTTTTGGTCTCTACCAACATATTTCGACAAACTCTGGCTCTTTAGCAGTTGCGTTTGCAGCTAGTCAATAACTTTGTCTGGGATTTTGGAGCAGACAGTACACAGTGATGTTTTCAGAGCAGCCGGCTGCTGCCGCTGGAAATAAGTTTGATAAAAGCAGTGAGAGTAAACGAGAAAAAATAAAGTTGGAGACAGTAAAACCAAAACAAATAACCTCAAAGATGCTAAAATGATGAGAGGAAAGGCAGAGTTGGTGATGATTATCTTTGGTTTCATCTCTGCAAGAGATACCTTTCACATAGCACATGGTTACCCCACAGTCAAACATGTCAACATGTTGCTTTCATATTCGGGGTTATCAGCAGGTATATGCAACACAATTTCACAGTCAGAAGTTGAGCAACGGAGTTGCTGACCCACCAGAGTTTGGGTTACGTAAAATGGCCTGTGAGATTGATATGCGGACTGGTGCAGTGTCTGCATTCATGCAAGTGTTGCACCATCCATCAATTTACAGCTTCGAGCGATCCTTTTCTGGGTACCGCACCATCATTCTGGTGGGGGAAGGGTGAGCATGAGGATGTCCAGATACAAAGAAGGTCAGTTTGAATGGAGTCTGTTGGGCTGGTTCAGACTTCTAATCAGGATACCTCATTGACACTTCCTCCTGGAGGTCCAATTGGGAGGAGACCCAAGGGAGAGCCAGAGCATGCTGAAGGGACTACCTATCCCAGATCGGCCTGAGACCATCTTCGGATCTGCCAAGAGGACGTGACTGGGGAGACGGTTGTTTGGCTACTTTGCTGCCGCTGGACGTTGAGACAGAATAAAATAGATGGATGGCAGCCCATGATCAATTTATTTCAAGTTGCAGGGGATGATGTGCTGTTTTCCGTTGCAGCACAACTTTGAGATTCATGCTGACAAGACAGGCGTGTTTTTATACCTAAAAAAATCGTACCCGGAGCAGCTTAAAAGAGAAATACCGATGGGGGAAAGGAGACACAGCAACAGTTGCAGCTGACTTTACAAACTTACACTACGAGGTTACAGAGGGGTGAATCAATAGCAACGCATAAAACTGCCTGAGGAAGTAGCACACAGCAACAACATTTGACATTTCCATCTCTCCCAACATGAAGGAGGTTCAGTGGGAGACCAGTACATGGCCATGGCAGAAAATCATTTGGGAACCCTAATTACTACTGTCATCTGTGAAAGTCGTGATTGCGGATGTCCATGTCCCCAGATGTACAGTTTCAAGCACACGGGGAGGGGGGGGGGGGGGGTATTTTCTACCTCAAGCCTGGCCTGGATCTTCAAGTGTGCTGCTGAGACATCAGATACACCAAGAGGAGGGCAATGCCTTCAGCGTGGCACAGGCTGGCAGTGCAGAGCTGCAGACTGCTGGAAGCCAGGAATATGGGGGGGGGGGGTACAGGCTCTTGCGTATGAAGCAATGTCACGGAGGACACATCAGTT
Organism: Lycodopsis pacificus; assembly: GCA_028022725.1. Classification (NCBI taxonomy): domain Eukaryota; kingdom Metazoa; phylum Chordata; class Actinopteri; order Perciformes; family Zoarcidae; genus Lycodopsis; species Lycodopsis pacificus. The sequence goes on along the minus strand of CM051706.1, from coordinate 6,794,808 downwards.
CTGAGGGGACAGAGGAGAGAATGTCCTTGCCGATGTGAAAGACGTTTGCTCTTTCCCGAAAGGGTGAAACAGAGTTTGGCTGATTTGTGTCATCACAGCTGATACGCAAGATAAAAACCTTACCGGGAAATATTACCAATCAATCATACAGCAACAATGTCAATTTGAAAAATGATATCATACCCATCATGTCAAAGGTGCATGAGAATAACTGGCTTGATGTCAGATTTTTCTTTCTTTTTACAACATCAGCCCTGTATATATATTGTAATCCTGCTTTAACCAGGTCTGCCACCAGGGACCCACTGACTGAACGTTCACTTTCTGCTCGAGACACCATTACTCATCATTACAGCAGCACCGCAGCAAGCTCTGTCCTGTCCTCTCCACCCGCCGGTCCACCAGCAGTCCTACCCCGAACTGACATTCGGCTTGATTAGCCTAATCAGAGGGATTAGCCTGAGGCAGAGGGGAGAGGGAGGCCGGAGAAGAGATGAGCGGGGGGGGGGGGAGAGAAAAAGATGAATGAGGGAGAGTCCCTGTGGGTCTGCACATTTCATCTCATGCTCCTCATCTTTAACAGCTGCCTCGGTGAGCTGCCACTGAGGCCTGTCCCTCCTGCCACAAGCTATGTTGGAATGATGATGGACTATCAGAGCACACCCTGATACTTACCATTGAAACCATGTGGTTTGGACTACTGACACGCACATTTTCAATGATTTCTGCAGGAATCACTTTCTTGAACCTCTAAATCATTTTGATATTCCGTGGCTTCATGAACGTTAAATATTAACAAATGATCCTGTAATGGTTTGCAAAGAGGAGGAGAGATTGGCCACGCAAAAGAGGAATACAACTTGCAATATGTGCTAATTGCTGTATGTGTCGTGGACTGTGTGCATGTCATTAACAGCAACAAGCAGGACAGAATCTTTGGCCTGCAGGATAGATTATACGTTTGAAATGTAGGCGTCAACTGCGTAGAGAGACACATCTTGCAAACACTGACATTCACACTGTGTCTCCAGCCTGCTGTGTGTCTGTTTGATAAATAAAGCACTTGTGTTTGAGGCCAACCTGCGCATGACTAACCAGCGCTAAAGCCGCAGTAAGACTGGTCCTCTGTGTTTTGTTGTCTCGACACAATTAATGGTTTGCAACGGGAGAACAGCACACACACGTTTGGAGAGTATATCCTCGTAGGCATTCATGGCATCGCACTTGGTTGTTGTACATGACAAGTGATGGTCTTAATAAGCATATTGAAGCATTGAATTAATGAAATACATGGCAATTTTCAATTGAGCCATTTCCTCGGAAACTAAAACGTGGGTCATCAGAATCATGCGAAACATGCCAATATATTACATAAACATGTAATCAAGAGACAGGAAGCATGAATGCTACGCTACGGGAGAGGCACATCTGCATTCATGGCAACGTCGCTAATTTGTAGCCACGGGGCATTCTGTCAGAAATGAATCACTTTCAGACCTCAGCCCTTTCAATTTGAACAATTATTTTCCTACACATGAACAGATATGAGAGAGTGTTAGAACATGATTTGAATAACCAGTCACAAAGCAACATACCCTCTAAATCCAGACGAGATGAGCAAAGCACCGTCAGCGCTGAAAGATCTACACACCTGGTGTGTTGTTCGCGTGACTTTGCACTACACTTATATTCTGACTTGGGATTCCTCGTCATGTAATGCAAGCCTGCATCATTCGTTTAGCGTCTGAACCGGGCCACCCTCAACAATGGCCCCTGAGATTGCAATCCTCTGCACCAGTAAGTATGAAGTGTCACATTCAAAGACTGTCGGTAAAATAGGAGCCACCGTGCTAAAAGAAATGTCTCTGTGTGACACATTAGGAAGACAAATTCATCCAGAGCGTTGTGTCACAGGGCCTCCCTGTTCCCCGAGGATAAAGCTTCTCATCTGAGCAATGGGAGTTGACAAGAGGTGGGCGAGAGGAAGACACTGACGAGAGTGGATCAAAGAGTGTGGCAGGTGACAGGGGTGTCACGCCGTGTACTTGACAGAGCGGCAAGGGTGTCTTTTTTTCACCCGGCTGAGCAGCACTGCGACTAAAACACAGACGAGATGTGGCGAGACCATCCTGTCCTCTGCTCGCTTGACGCGAGAACGTCTGCACTAAAGGAGCTCTTGAGCTGAACTTTTTTTTCTCTCTCTGGCTGTGGTTCAGACCAGTCCCAAGGTGCTTTCAAAATAAGAATCTTCACACGTTATCTCTTGTTTTCTTTCATGCAACTCAAACAACCCTTGTCCCGCATGTAAATGACTGTAGATAACAGCAAACACACCTTTCGTTCTCAGTGGCTGCAGGCAAACTACAAGTTGCTAAGCGATGCGTCAAAGCAGTTTGATGCAGCTCAGAACTCGGGTGAATCTCAGAGCATCCGACTCTGAAAACAGTGTTTGCTGCAGGAGTAACCAGATGGTCTGTTGTTTGTTGTTTTGTAAGTGTTGCTTTGAGACCTCGGTTTGCAATAAACAAAATGCAATTGCACTTTCTATTTGGGGCTGTTATTTAATTAGCACTCGGCCCATTCATTAGTAAGTAAATTATTAAAGGTCCTCTGTACAATATGCAGAGCGTTAATATAGCATCACACAACTATTTGCTGGATGAAGATATAGTGGAGTGATCAGTATATGTTTTTTATCTGACTTAATCATGAGTATTTTCACACAGAACCTGATTATTATCCAGTGAAAAAGAGTCAAAACAAGGTCGATTTTTTTTAGCTTTTGCACCTCTTGCAGAACGGACATATTCAAAACGTACACTAGTGCACAACAACACAAAATCTCACTCGTCTAAGCCAAGAACGCAATCTTTATTACTCCTTTCAATCTTGACAAAGGCAGCACAAAGCAGATCCGCTTCTTCCATTCTTACCTTTCGCAATAAAAGCCCGAGACATATACACTGCGAAACCGTTTACTGGTGTCAAATTCACGAAGAGTATTTGGCTAAAAAGAAACTCAATAAAATAACTTACAGCTTATAACTTACAGCTTAGGTTAAACAACAATTTAGCTCAGACAGACTGCCAGAAGCGGCTCTGGGTCAATAGGATGCCAGTAGTTGGTCCTCTGCCTACACAAATCTATTGAGACCGTAAACTGAAAAAGTGCTGCTACGGTAGCAAATATGCTGTTAATAGTTTTGATTCAAAATATTTGTTGTTTATTCGTCCTGCCCCGGGTGTGTAGAGGCCTTTACAAGACAAATAGAGCAAAACTCATGCTACATGTAGCATCTGTGTGAAGCTGTAGGTGCCGGGGTGCTGTGAACTAAATGCTAACGTCAAGACGTTAATATGCCAATGATAAGCAAACGATTGCCATCTTAGTTTAGTGTGCTATAGTGTTATAGCAGTTGCTAATTAGCATTAAACACAAAGTTAAGCTCAAGCTGATGGGAATGTCGTTTCTTTCGCAGGTGTCGTATCGTAGAGACAAATATATTGAACTATATAAGTTTTAACCACAGGATTAGATAATGTTTGATGGCAATCCATTCAAACATTGATTCACCAGCCATAGAGCGGCTTGCAAAAATGTATTAAAGGTGTAAAACGCAGAAAGCTAATAATGTTTCCTTTACTTATTCCTAGCCTGGATAAACATGATCAAGTGTTGCCACTACAGCCGTTAGCAGTTCCTGTTTGCACTGTTGCCACTGCTTGATCGGACTCACCTGCACACTTAGTCCTGCTGGTCAGAGGGGGTCCAGGTGCTCCTGTTCCCCCTTCCCCGGGCCGGGTGAGCAGGACACTGATGCGGTACTCTGTGTCTGGCTCCAGATGCCAAATCTTATAGGTAAGTGAGCCCACACCGTGAGTCTCCGTCCACGTGGACTGGCTGGCCCGGTACTGGATCTCCCGCCGGATGACCGGTCCATCCCCCACGATGGAGTTGGTGTTGAGCTGGATGATCAGATAGGTGGGGCCTGCCCGCAGGAGCTGAGGGGGAGCGATCGGTGTCGGGGGCACTGCAATAAAGAATGTCTCGTCATTGTTCTGTATATCTATATATCTATATATCTTATACATATATATATATATATTATACATATATATATATCCGCCCTAGAACACTATTGAAAAACAGTTTTGGTCTTTTCTGCAGAAGAGAGCCAAGTCATGCCAGCAAAGGAGAAGTCAAGGATTTCTGTCATTGATTTTTCTCTTTTTTGTTTTATAGTTTCAATAACAATTTTTCCGCTCTGTTAGAGCTTTGAGTCATAAAACACATTTAATCACATCAAGTATATGAGACAGAAAGAGATAGAGGGTTAGAGAGTGAGAGAGAGAGAGAGAGGGAGAGAGAGAGAGGGGGAGAGAGAGAGAGAGCGAGAGAGAGAGAGACTCCTGAATGCTGTAAGTTCTTAATTTGTATTCTAATGATGCCGAATAAGTGCTTATTTGCATAAATAATTGCATTACTAATTAGGCCCTCTCTGCACATAAACAACAGCCTTGATGGATAATATGACCCTTATCAACCCAGCGAACATCAAATTAATTCATCTCTTGGTATAATATGTGAGCGAAGAGAGGGTTGACTGACACAGTGACTACACCTTTTTTTATTTTACGACATTATTTATTAGAATATAAAAACAAGAGACAGTCAGTGGTTTACTTGAGGGAGTAGCTTAGTGGTTTTGAAACATGATTGATTGCTTAGGGGAGTGAGATGAGTGTATATATATGTATATACATATATATATACAATTTTTTTACATATATATATGGATTGCTCGATAGAATTATATTCAGTTATTATATTACAGTCACTAATTCCATTAAAATAAATGTTGTCGGGCCGGGCGGTTGGATAGAGGGTACATATAAGTCCCATCTGTGTGTTTAAGAACTAACCTCTAAACAATGTCCTTCTTGTAACTCTTTCCCAACACTTGTCAAATGAGTCACATGTTCCCTCAATCTAGCTTACCTCTGACAATGAGTTCCCCAAAGTTGGAGACGGCGGCGCCCCTGGTGGACAGAGTGATGCAGCGGTACAGGTCCTGCTCCCCACGCTGTGCCTCGACATGGAAAGACGCCATCAGCCGCTTGTGGCTCAACCTGGACAGCAGGGATGTGTCCAGCACCACGCTGTTTCTCCGCTGACGGACGCAGAGAGAACGCAGCAAAATGAGCAACCGCACATGTTTACCTCAAGTCTATTCAAGTGATTAAAAATGGTCAGCAGGCTGAGACAAAGACAAAGGAGGGTTGGAATTAGCTGCAAGCGAGGGCAAGATAATAAATGCTTGATGAATGTCACCGGTAACAATGGTGTTTACGCTGGTGAGGCTGCTGACACAGGCCTCCTCTGGGTTGCTGTTCCCAGCACGGGGGCTTCGAGCTGACAGCTCCTCATCGTTGCCATGCTAATGTGTCAGCGCTTCAGGCACACTGGCAATTGGCTCAACCGGTGGAACAACACTCGCAATGAGCTGTTTCAGGTGCGAGCTACAATACATATACGCAGCTCCTTCACAGAATAAGCAGATTATTATGTAAACCGTCGCCTGTTCTTGTTTTATTTTTTTTTTCAAGTACGTGGGTTTGACATCTGTATGTGTTTAATTGGTTTAGGAGGATAGGGGGCAAATGCAGTGCTATAAGAAAATGTGAAATTGCATGTAGAGTGGCTGGGTGCTACTGCCTAAAGCTACAGATTAGAACGCGTTTTAACTTTAGTATCAATGTAGTCTCTTCTTTTGGAAACTTTATGTTTTTTTTCTTTTTTTTAATGTTTGCTGCTTTTCAGTTAGATAAACTCTTCAAAGTGCAACATCCACATTTTATATTTTTCACATGGGTCACCTAAAAACTATGCAACATTAAAATCCACCTGCAGGCTTTTAAAACAAATGACTGCTTCCATTAGCCAAGTCTGCATCACACTGTTAGCAAGAGTTGTTGCAATAACAAATTCAGGTTTGGACTCCATGTTTAAAATGTACTGTACGTATATAGCATTTGAGACAGCCGTCTGCAGTCTGGGCCAGAGGACAGCTGAGGAAATATGATGCTAATTGTTTAAGAAACATTATGCTAATTATTTGTTTGGAAAACAGAGTGGAGGTGAGCAGCTACAGACTGGTCCAGAGAGGACCTCCCCCGAACCAGGAGATCAAAAGGAAAGCAGCAATTAGCAGACTCAGTGCTGATGATCAAACAAATGGAGGAACATAAGGCAGTAATGGGTTGTGAAATATCTCTATTTTCTGCTGTTACCAGGTTTACTTGGTTTTTTTTCTTCTTTTAATGAGAAAAGTAGGGAGGAGCTGAAGAGAGTGTTGACTTACGAAGAGAAATCCACTGCAGCATACTGTCAAATTACAAAAGACAAGCCTTGTATTGTTGTTTTTTATTTTCTTGTGAGCGTGTTTGTGTAGCTCAGTCAACAAACTCGCAAACTCTGAAACTGATAAAAAAATTTAAAAAAAATGTCTTTTTCACATGCCGATGATCTTCAAAGGCTTCAATTCAGAGATGAGAGAGGGGTGTGCGGAATGAAATGGGGTGGAAACACAAGGGATGGATCACCACGTGAGCTGAGATCTCATTTGCAAAGCGCCTTCTCCCTGCTGCCATCATTTCAAAAGCACTTCGATGTGCACGCTTCACGGCCAGAGGGGAAGAGTGGAGGCATTCAGGGATGGATTTCTGAAGACTACCGGTAATATTAGCTCATATTCAAACTGGGAGAATTGAAACTATCTTCGGTTTGTGCATGACAGAAACGACGTTAAGGGGCGTTAGTAAACTAAATGCCACCACAATCAAAAGCTGCAAAAGCAGAGGCGCAAACTTAATAATCATCCGAATCCTCAAATGACTCATTTCTCTGCAACACAACCATTAAAAGATAAACTCAGAGTCACACACTTGCTACATTATTCAAGATCACAGAATTCCGGTGTTATCACTGGTGTTATGCCGACGATTAAGATAATGGCTCCCGTTCCGTTTAACAACTACCACTGTAAACAGTTCATCTAAAGGTCAGCGGGGGTGACTTCAACTCTTTCATCAGGCAATTCAATTGAGTGCGATATTAATACAGATTCTCTGTTGTACTTCCATTACATTGGGGGACTTGTGGAGGACATATTTTAAAATACAATAAAAATTGATGCAGCAGGAGCTGCGATATCATGACTTGTAGTACGTTATGTGGTCTAGTTCCACAGCAGCGTATACCACACACCCACAATGTAACTCTTTTAATCTAAACCCTCCATGCTTGGTAAAAGCCAACAGCTTTCAAACTCAAAAACCCCCAGTTTGTGATGCAGGCGTTCAATTAAAATGCTGTTGTGGCCAAGATATGTAAGATATGTCACTTCAATGATTATTTCAGAGCTGCCGAAACTCCCTCAGAGCGTCTAGACAGGATTCAATCCAAATGTAGTGCAGATTTTAATCACATTTCCAGACAAATGAATGCATGTTTCCGGTGTGTGCATATTAGGAGTTGGTTCATTGAGATGGGGCTGTTTCTCCTGTCGGGTGCCATTAAATCAGTGCAGAAGAAGCCGCCGCCACCAGATGACATCATTAAAAGAGCACCAGCCAAACCCCATCGTTTAAGTCTTCATGTATGTCATAATTCATCCACTAGGTGTGCATTCTATTTCAATCTCACATTAAAGATGATGAAGTGTAGAAACGTTGGCATGTCCCCTTTAAGTGTTGACGTTGGATCTTTAGGGGGCCAGTCAGCAACACAACCCTCAAGCTTGGCTATCATTGACTTTTCTTTAAAAGGCTTTGGTGTGCTCAGGTGTAGTTAAGTAACTAAGAAAAATGGCAATGCACAATTTAAATGATGACAGTTAGCCGTAAACTCCACTGTATCGTCTTTGTTAGCAGCTTGGATATCATGTTTATCCCAGTACATGGAGCTCTAGGTGCCGGTAAAGTCTCTGTATTCTCTTCACTGGTTTAGACTGAGCTCACGTAAACAGCCGCCTGAATTAGACTTAAACGGGAGTGTGGCCAGCTGTTCTGTATAAGACTTTCAACTAAATGCCAAACAAGTCTTTCCCTTTATCCTTTGTGTTGGCTCCTCTTCCTACACTCTCCCATCCCATTCTATTATCCAGGTGCTGAGATGTTTTGGTTTGACTGTTTCAGCAACGATAATACAAAAAACACAGACACCCACCCACACACACACGTATCTTGTTCTCACCTCCAGGAGGAAGGGCTCAATCTCAGAAACTTTGCCCGTGGCGACACACTGGAATGAGGCATTCTGCCCGGCATTCACCTCCACGTCACCCAGCCGAGAGAAATGAGGCACCTTGTCTGTGGAAGGAGGACAGACACACACACACAGTGATGAAAGTGGCACATCTGGAGCCCAGCATCACTGTCTAAATATATCAAACACACAGATGTGAAGTGTGATTTATTCAGAGCCTATACAATGACTACACACCCAGGCCTGGATACAACCACACGGACATGAATACGATATAGAATACATATAGCAGAGTTGTGTATAATGAAAAAAGTATATAACCATAAACAAAAATATTCTGCTAGATATTTAATATTTAACAAACTTACTGCATCGATTTGAAAGTGTTAACTAAAGCTGTTTTCGGAGCCAAGTAGAATAATCTTACCCCCGTTGGCAGAGGTTTCCACTCATATAAAGAAAATACAGATCATAAGGCTGCATATGAAACAAAATAACTTATCAAGACAGACAGTTTTTGAAGATTACACCCGCCCCAGCCAAACAAACGCAGACGTTACAGACATTCCCCATTCGGTTTGACAGAGACACAGTTGCCTACGATCACAGAGACAATGTTTTTCTGCCGCATCAAATGCTGTTCTCATTCGCACATTTACGAGGATTCGTCTGTATCTAGAGTCTGAATTACATTATTATTTAAAGCCCTATCAAGAACACAAGTATATCCTTATTTTGTGTTTCTATGGCTCCTGAATTATTACTCAAAAATCAAACGTCAAACAAATACGAAACAGCAAAAACTGAGACTCAAACGAAGGCTGATTTAACCAGGCGGTTAACTGAACTTATTGAAGACATGCGTAAGGAATGCGCCTGTTGAAACGCATGTGCATTGTGTTTATCAAATGACAGACCCCGCAGTTCGTTAGTACACCCGTCTCTGCCAGTATACACAAACAGCTTTACATTTGTTTACTGTAATGTGTGAAACACCATATGGCCGCACAGAGCAGTAATAAATCCACAGTGTCGTCATTTAATATAGAGCAACATATTTTCAGCTCATTGCTTTCAGGGATCCTGTGGAGTTCTCTGAAATACATTTAGTTCCCCCCCCCCCTTGAGATTAACAAACCGGTTAATTGCATTTCCTTCCTCATAAAATATTGACAAATATGATGTTGTGGAATATATTTTCTACATTGTTACGTCCATTTTTTCTTAGCTAGCGGTCTTCCGTGCCTTTTGTTGGCACATTGCTACCTATTGGATCATTACCACCACCAACATGCCAATCAGTGGAAGCATGAAAAAGAATACGTGCCACTTATGCTGGTCCATGCTAGTAGAACATGAGATATCAACAAAACTTGTGCAAAAAGTGGTCAAAACCCCACAAGGTACCTTTAATGGGAAGAATTGAATTAATTAGTGGTAAGATAATTGACCTCCAGTCATTTTCAGCTCTGTTTGGATCAATAATAAACCGCAGAGCACACGTATGATATATATATATATACAGTATGTGTCTCCGTCATTTCTAGTAATCAGTCTGCGATAATAAAGTGAGTCACTCACTGCAATGCAGACAAAAATGCTGCACTGCTCCTGAGGAACACCAGTGATTGATTTGAGTTGTTTTGATTCAGCTCCCCAAAAAGTCAATAACGTCTGTAAGCAATTATGCTTCAAAATGTGAAGATTACAGATTTAATTTTAAAAAGGAGACATTTTGACTGTGCAGACTAAGAAAAGCACAACTGTCGCTGTCTATTAACATCAAGGACGACCCAGTCTGCCACGACCACAACACTCCCACCCCGAATCTCAAGCAGCGGAATTAATTTCAACCATCATTCATTTTATTATTCACCTGAGCTTTTCCAACAGTGACCGTGTCAAGATGTCTTGGCTTACCGTTGAGAATTAAAGCATCAGACGTTTGCTTGGGAACGTTTGCTGCCCTTTTCTCATTACCGTGCACCTATTTTGAAGGATGTACTTTGCAAATTCACTAATGCCTTACTTGGCCATATGTCAAGTTCCAAAATCCATTACATTAGATAACAAGTATTGTGGTCTTCACTGTATCTAAATTATCTTTCGAACATTTGCATTTCTAGAAGCAGCTTCCAACATTTGCATTCATTTAAAAGTTGGCACGAAGTAAATCATTAACAACACACCCACGTACCTACATGAAAAACAACGGTTCTCTCACTCGTTTCACGCGAGACAAAAGTTTATAAGAGTCGATGTAAACTACTTTTATAATGTGTTTGGACCACAGCTGACAGTAATTATATTTTGTGCCAATATGAAATAGAACTGAAGTTCTATTTTAAGCAGTCCCTGTTTCTTCACACAATTACCGGTGATGTATGTTTGGCAGAAACATGTCTAAACCAGCATTGGCCAGTAGACATGACTAAAGAAACGAATTACCTTTATTTTAATGCTATATGAACAGACCAGTTCTAGACAAATGTTCTAGATAGGGACACAGGTTATAGTCCCACAGTTAACGCTGGTGTTTGAGGGTTCAAATTCAAACAAATAACCTCAGCTGGCGAACACAATTTCTTGCTAACACTAGCGAGACAGCAAGAGATGTTTTGCTATCAAGAATAATGCCTGCTGCCGACACAATATGAACACGATGGTCAGTACCGGGTCAGCACCTATACTTTGATATTTATTTCACCAAATTGAGCTTACTTACCTTTCCACTGTCGGTAACTCAGAAGCATGTACTGTGAACATGTTGCATCTCTGTGACATCTGTTAAAGTCTATTTTATAAATTAAACAAGTGCATCTTACTCAACTGGAGTCATATAAACCTGCCGTTTTCATGTTGATGGTTATTCTCTGCAGCTCCACGGAAAAAAAGAACACGCTGAACACAGGTTGAGGATAAAATAGATTCTCTAATGTGACAGGTGGGAAGCTACAGTAACAAAGGCTCTGTTTATCACCGAGCCTCAATCTCCTCAACAGCGTTTAAACAATGAGAATATGGGCATCTGGTAAATACAGTCAATGTAAAACCATGTGGTAAAATAATAACCTTTATATTAGACACGAACAACAATGACTGATACTTTTGCTGTGGTGTGACATGTTCTGGGCAAACTGTTTCTACCGGACACCAATGTGATGGACAAAATAATATTCGGATGGAGAGGCTGGCGCTATTCACACAAGACCCACTTTTATCCTTGGTTTCCACAGTAACCAAAAGCAACATCTGGCAGAGGATGGGACGATAGAAATTGCATCTCCCATTTGACCCATTGCCTCATTTTCTCTTTCTTCTCCGCAGCCCTTATCATGCTCTAGTCCACCAATAAGCATTGAGAGAGGGAAACAAATCCACTAAGGCAGCATATCAAACAACACAATTTCCCACGTATAATCCTCGTACGTTTTTACAAACTCTGCAGACTAGAATTAAAGCTGAAGTGAAGATTGAAGTGTAAAACTAAACTACAGCAAAGTATACACCCGGGCCTGTAGAGAATAGCCACGGCGCCAGTCAGAGTATTCCGTCTGGAGAAAACAAGCATAAACTCAGTCATCTTTTTCGACAAGCGTGCACAGACCCAATTATAGGAGGAGGCATTTGAGGACGAGGCAGTTGCATTAATAGTTCCTGAGAAAATGTAATTTAAAATCAAAAAGCCCAGTAGTGTGGATGTGTGACCTTAATTAATAACATAAATGCGACCAAGGTAATGTGATTCTCAAATGCATTGCGACTGTCTGAGATGTTGGTTGTCCAGATTCGTAACGCTTTCTTGTATTCTTGATGCAGGAGAGATTGGTCCTGACTGAAACGCGTGTTTGGAATAAAGACGCGGACTCCAGAGGAAAACAACACCAATGTTGAATAGCAGTTGCCTTTGACTTGAATCTCTCCAAAGGGGGAGAATGACATTGTTCTTGCTGCCTGTGGGGAAATGTATGCCAGCTTACTAATGTTTACTTACATCTGTGTGTGTTCAGATAGTACAGAAGTACAGTGATTGCACAGATATGGCTTTTTCTGTACTTGGCCTTTGTTTGTGTACGAGCAGATGAGCGGGAATATAAATTGTGCTCTATGGTTCATGTATTTATGGTGAACAATATATATGTAAAGCCGTTCCTTGAGCTAATAGCCATGTGGCGGGTTCGAGTGCCACCATCTGGCAACAAGGCTAAACCCAGCCGAAGCAGCATAACGAAGGGACCTGGCAACGCTATACCTACCCAAACACACCATTGAAAACCACCATGGAAACGCATCCTGCTCCTCTGAGAACATGGTGACAGAGTTCAAGGTATCAAATGTTTGAGATGAGCTTGGGTGAAAAAGATAAATAAGTTTGCGATGGTTTTAGAAAATGTTACTTCGGTTCATCTGCTTGTTTCCCAGACAGGGTTCAAGGATTTATATTGTGCGGCCTGCCTGATTTTTTTAGTAGAGCCAGAAAAGGGTTATCTGCATTTCATGAGCTAATGAATCCCCGACATTATCATTCATTCACATTTCCCCACGATTATGCGGCTGCAAAGCACTGTCACAAATGTCAGTATTGTTGAATATAAGCTTCAATAAGTTCATGTATGAGGGGCAAAGTTTAAAGTTGCATGACTTTTTTCGGGCCACAGTAGAGCAGCAGAACAAGCTAAATACATAACACATGACATAATAAAAAGTTGACACATTTACACTCATTTGAGCTCCGTTTTGGTCCGTGCCAACCTCTGAGAAAAAGAATATCTGGGTCTCTAGCTGCTGGAAGCTCCATAATGTTCACCAGACCACAAACTTTGCCTGCCTGCCTTTTGGTGTCACGCAGTAAAGCATACAGTGGGTTCATTAAAGCTTTCTCACTTAAAATAACGTCCTGCTGCAGCTGAAAAACGGGGTTGATAAGGTGGTTTTAAAACAGGAGAGTTTTAAAACTTCAGAGTTCACAGATCATCTGTTGTGGAATTCGTCAAAAGGAGCAACATCTTGCACATAACCCACAGCCATCTCATCCAGTGTCAATATATGATATTTAGTGCAGCTTTAACATATAAATTGGAGCAACTATATGCTAGAAAACCCTAAAAACAGCACAAGATTCTTTCCACCTCTGCCTCTGCAATGAAACCCTCACTGAAACAACTGGAATTCGACACACAAATATTAAGTCAACGAATAATAATAGACACAAAAACAATTATCTATTCTGTATATGTGTGGAGTCTAATGACAGCCTTGCATGATACTGAATTTTGCTTAATGGCATTCCATCAAAAGTCAGTGTATAACTAACTAATTATAGAGTAATATGTCAAACACCGCATGATATCACAATTATTGTTCAAACCGTTATTTAATAAAAAGCCCAAAATGACACATTTTCAAATCATATTATTTTCTGCTCTGACTCCATGTTATGTCTTTTTACAAGCCAGCATGGTTCAGTGCAGCTTGAACAATGACGACTACTTCCAGGGAGACCAATTACAACAGATGTGGCTCTTGTCCATGGCGTCCAAAAGTGCTAATCATCTTGAAAACAGCACAGCCGTGAAAGAAAAGAGTTTGTTATGAACATCTACACGGAGCCTGAGTACCAAAGGATTGAGGGGGGTATAATGGTATCATCAGAACAGAACAGCACATAATGTAACACTACCGGCGCCCATAAAGCTCCAAACCCCTTGATATCCAAGTGATGACAAAGAAAAGAAAACTTCCAGAGAGGATCAAAGTACACCCACTAACTGTCCTTTTCCTGCCTGTATACCCCATTAGCTCTAAAAGCAGCCGACTGTGAGCATTGCGATCAGAGGGAAAGGTCAGCCATTGTGCCCCGGACAAAAGAGAAGCCTCCTGCTGTGTTATTGTGGCTGTGACACTCGGACAGGTTGGACACTCAGTTGCCCCCCTGACAGCCGGATTGGCTCATAGTCTTCAATCACCTCCAGGTGATGAAGTTTCCTGGCCCGGGGTTTTTTTTTTCCGTTGTTCAGCCGGCCACTCTCCCCGGGCTCAGTAAAAGGTCAGCGGGTATGCTATGTATGAGCAGTGCAGAACGGGTACTTACAACAAGGGTAATTGAGCAGCACAATGTCGTCCAAGGCGATGTAGCCCTGTCGTTCTTCGGAAACGGCCCCTTCAAAGATGACCTGTGGAGACAATGGACAAATGAAATGACTGCAGACCATTACATCTTGAGTGGCAGGTAGACTGACAATATCGGAAATTAGGGGGATGGGGTCCAAAGGCCTGTCACGAACCGACATGAACAGATTTTTCCATTAATTCCACCGTACATTTAAAAGAAGGCTCGGTTGTAAAACGTACTACGGCCATTAAAATGGTAATCTGGAGAGTTTCTTGTATTTCTGGTCCAGTTTTACTTTTACAGCTACAAAAGAATATATTTGCAGAAGCCCCTCAGAATCCAAAAACAAGACGTCTTTAGAGCCACTATCTTGTAATATAAAGCTAAAGGTTAAACAGGAGGGAAAAAAGATGCCAAGATCTGCACCAACACTGGCCTGAACTGATCCGAATGCAAGGCACCTGACAGTTTGTGGTTTCAGTTGAGTGAAGGTAAATCGTATCAGTAGGCGTCTAAATTTGCATGTTCTTTTCTGCAAAATGCATATTAGTTAGCTCTCAGTGAGTGACTATTGATTATACACTTCTTGCTGAGATGACTTTTGGGATATTTTGAGTATATACTGTAATAAATCTTACTATCACAGCTCAGACATCAGCATTAGGTTAAGTGTTAGGCTCATAATTTCAATTGCAATCAATTTGCTTTTTTTCCCCCCCTTAGGCTGGTGGACAAGGCTTATCAAATAACTCAGAGAGCAAGTGTGTTGAGAGTTTATTCTAAGCATCTTTGGTGCATTATTTTATTGACCTTGCAGTGTTTGATGGGCATACAGTCAACATGATTTCAAAAGCAATTAGACCACAAGACACTGAAAGTCTCAAATGCAACTGTCTCTAGCCACCTGCAGTAGCTTCGTCCGTTGGGACTCGCCAGGACGGTCGCCTGTTCGGGTCCCAGCACGGACCAGCTCGGAGTGGGGACTGGTAGCTGGAGAGGTGCCAGTTTGCCTCTGAGGTGCCCTTGAGCACCGAACCTCTAAACTGCTCCCCGGGCGCTGTAGATTAGCTGCCCCCCTGTTTTGAATACTAGGACGGGGTAAATAAACGGTGTAATGTGCAATAAAAGTTGATTTACCGATTTGCATGTACACTTACTTAGACTTGAAGACTGGAGAAGCGACAGGGTACCATTATGAATTGAACCCCAGTGCACAAAGCTGTCACTCTGATTCAAAGACACTCAGCAGTGACATGTGGAGCGAGGCACAGCAATCTGTTCAGCTCGTACGTCATTGTTCAATTACACATGTCCAACAATACATATTGCAACGTACTGTAAACAACAACAACAAAACAACAACACATAAGCTAAAAAAGACAACAGGAAACAAAGTACTTGTGGTTACATGCTCATTGATAAACAAGCCTGAAAACTAAAATCATAAAAGGGAAGAGACAACCTGCTACTTTAGAATCCATAGGTGAGAGTTCACTTTTGAAGCACTTGTAAATGGAAAAACTAACAAACTAAAATAATTGAGTCTTCAAGTCCCAGCTCACCAAGCCACATAGTGCAAAAAAACATGAATAAATCCCTCTTGTGACCCTTTTATCAATCCATACGGCAGCAGCAGAAGTCCTTAAACGCAGCCTAAATATTCACTTTGTCATCTAAATGAGCCGGGATGCATGCAGAGCCTCAAAGTGAATCGGGAGGCCTCCCAGAGTGCGACAAAGTCATTCTGGGTTTCCGAGTCGTAATTACAGTCAGCAGAGCCTAAATCAAGACACTCTTCACTTATAACGGCTGCAGCATGACAAACTCTGAACTTAAGGGTTGAGTGCATTAACAACCGCTTAGATGAAACATGTGACTACATTTTGTGTGTGTGTGTGTGTGTGTGTGGCAGCTACTGTTTTGCCCACACTCACTACGTGTACTAATCTATGCCAAAGTCCAGTGGAAGCCAGACTGTGACTCTGACGGGCAATAGATTGCGATGTTGACAATGCATCAGGCTTTAAGTGCCAAGGGCCAATCAATACCGCAAAAAGGCCTTGGCAGATGGATACACACTAAGGCTTTCTTTCCACTCATTTATTTTTTTATTTTTCATTCCTATGTCGGGCCATTAGAGACGTCAGACCGATTAACTCTTCAATACATCAAGCGTCAACGCACCTACCACCATTGATTCCCTCAGCCTCGCGCTTTGAGCAATCATTAAGCTCCTCTGCATCTGCCCTCACTTAAAAGAAAAGTGCTTGACTGTGACTGTGACTGTGCCAGACATCGACGGACTTGGCATCCGATAGCTGCGCACAAACACCAGATATTATGCAAATGGTTAAAAAACAGCATCCCCTTCCACTCTGCACAACGCAGGGCAGTGGAAATTAAACGATTTGCTGAATGTTTGAGGAGCGCAGTGGACCGGTGATGGAGCCGGTACGGTGGCCCTGAGAGCTCAATGCTCTGCAGAAAACACGTAGCAAATAGATAAAACATCTTCAAACAGCTCGCTCCTCCGGGTCCCCAGCACCAAGCTCCGCACCATGGGCGACCGGGCCTTTAGCTCTGCAGCTCCACGCCTATGGAACAGTCTCCCTGACCACCTAAGGGCAACACAGACACTGGTCTCTTTTAAGACCGGCCTAAAAACCTTTTTATTCAGGAAAGCCTTTCTGACCTAAATCACTGTCAGTTCTTTCTTTTGTGTTTCTGTACATTCACTGGTTTTTATTATAGTTTATTTTTTAACTATGTTTTAACTATGCTTTTTACTATGTTTTTACTATGTACTGGCTTTAAAATGAAAAGTGCGTTACAAATAAAATGCATTATTTATTATTATTATAAAACCTTCACCAATTTAACAACACGTATATAACGTATCACTGCAAATAAAAGGCAAGTAAGCCAAACAGACAACACAACCAAATGATAAAAAGTTAAAACAGACAACACAAGCAAGTTTCTGTATTTGGTTGTTTGGTGGTTCCGTGTGTATTTGCAATGCATTTCAGTCTTCGGCTGTGTTGTATGTATTTGTATCGTGTTTGTGCTGTATTTGCAACTTTATTTGATTGTGTTTTCTGTATTTCCAGTGTAATTTTGTATTTGGCTGTGTTTTCTGTCTCCATATTGTTCATACATTCCTGGATGTCTCAAATGTATTTGCCATTGTTTTATTTCTTTGCAGCTTTTTTTCCTAAATGTTGTGCATGTGTTATTGAATTCGCGAAGAGGTTTTTCCCTCATCTGCTTGAGTGCTGTCTGTTTGTCTTTCGTTATGTTGCAGTGTGTTGGGCTGTCAGGGCCGCCGTAGCGAGGAGATATAAAAAGATGTACGGAGAAAAGAAACAGTGCAGGCAAAGATAGTGGGAGAAACACCTGGCAAAGGAGGAGGAGATTGAAAGTAGATGAGAGGGACCTTAAACCACACTGATATTGTTTGTCATGACGGGGCCTGATAGCATCTTTAATATTTGATAGCAAAGTTTCACCCTTTTCCAGTACTCACACAACGAAAATCGATTTCTGCAAAGACTATAAGAGATAGATTTGTCCAATTGAGAGTATCCAGTTGAAGGCGATGTCATTCTCCAGCTTTCCTCAGCCTCTCTCAGGCTTTTGTTGTGATGAGCAGCAACAACAACAAAAAAGAGGCCTGTATCACTGCAAAGGCACAATCTGTGAAGTGTGAATCAAGGTTCGGTTTACTGCAAGCAGCAGGGTGCCATCTACCAGGGTGTCATCGTCAGCGACCAAAGGAAATGACACGAGAAAAACAAATTTGAATCCGGAAAAAAAAAAAAAGAGTTCTGGCACAAGAACAGCGGCGTCGACAGTTTGAGGAGACGAACGCAGCTGGACAGTCACATGTGATGTTAAAAAGCATGCAAGCATGTTAATATGCGCCTCCTGTTGTGTCGTGTTTGGCTCATAAAATGCAATGCCGCAGAATTAATAGTGTAAAGTAACAGAAAATCCATAGTACAACCCAGGAGGCCTCTCAGTGAATACATAAAACCAGTGGTGGCAGTAAAAGGGATTCCATTAAAAATAAGATTTGAACAGTAATTAAATATGTTGAACTTTTAGTTTTCATCATAGCGCTGCAGGAATTATTTTTTTGCATCAATGATGAAGCTCTCAGTTGATTTGTGGACGCCATCAATCTCCGAGACGACTTTGATTAAATAAACGGTGAACAAAAATTGCAACGGTGTTCTGTTAATTTCTCCAGCTAGCATGAGGCCAACACTATTGATCCGTATCGACGATGTGGCAGTGAAACATTGAAATGTACGACGTGCAATTGCACCTGCCATCTTGTCTCTGCAGGCGGAAGAAATAAAGTGAGGCGTGCAAGAGTTCCACTGCAGCGTGCCGTGTGTGTGTGTGTGTGTGCTGTGTGTGTGTGTGTGTGTTTGGGGGGGGGGGGGGGGGATTTTTATTATTTCTTTGTTTAAAAAAAGGCTGAACTTCAGTGCATATCCTCATTACTTTCTCACTAGATGTGTTCAAATGGAGGCCTAACAAGAAGGCAGGGGATTGCAAGTACTCTAAAATCAAAAAAGAAAAACATGAACAAATAAAAGTGTCAGCAGTAGCATCACTCTTCTCATTTAAATGAACCACTCAAAACACGTCTCAAATCAGACTTTAACTGGACCTTGAAAATTGTTTTAGTCCCAAAGGACCTTCCCTGACCCATCACAGGAACAAGATTTCGATCAATTAGAAAATGTTTTGCATCCACAATCTGCTTGTATAGGAATTAAATTCGTTTGTTGATGCACCTACGCAGATTAACAGGACCGAACTGATCCCTTGTATGAAACAATTCCCCTCTAAGAAAGCATGGAGCGACATTTACACTCAAGCATGGGAAATAAAACGAGAAATTAATCATTCTTACAAGAGAATAATAATGTAAATGCATTAACGTAGTTTTGCTGTCAAAAGAAGGATTTAAGAACACAACAGAATGTGAACACAAAGCTTGAGCTTGTGGAAAACTTTCTGTTGATGTGGGGATGTTTGTAACCTGGAACTTTGAAATGACAGATTTGGCACAATTCCACTATTGACTGTGAGAGATCAACACACGTCCTCTCTTTTTAAATGGCGTGCAGCGGCAAAGACACTCCAGCATTAATGCACAATGACAGAAAAAGACCCAAGCCTTAGTAATGAGTATTTAAAGTGTGTAATCCAAGAAAAGTGATGGAGTTAGGCGATGATTATGAAATTTCTGCCAAATACATTTGCAGACTAGTTAATTAAGAGGAGAAAGAGAAACCCACACCTCAAACTTCTTTATATCCATGGCGTGTATGGGACCTGGTAGGTTGCTCACCTCTCGGTGACTACACGTCAACAGCAGCAGTAATCGAAACGGGGGACTGCGGGGGGAGCCAATTTACTCACCTCTTTTTTCCCTGTTTAACCATTCTGTATCCCTCTGCACGGCATGCACACACACTAAACAGCGAGGCTGATGTCAATTAGGTAAAAAATTGCACTGAATTACCTGCATGCATAGTTTCCTGTGAACCCCTTGTGGTTCGGCAGGCAATCTGAACGCAGGGCAGGAATGGCGGACGCGACCGTGAATAAAAAAGTACTTTTTAGAGATGTAAAAATATGCTCACCATATATAGTACCAAAAAAGGGATTGATTCTATGAATTTTCATGAATTACAACTTTAAAATCCAAGGACCGGACCTTGCTGTGGTCCTTGCTGGTGGTACTTTCCCTTATGACTAAAGCTAATAGGTTTATCGAACCTTATTTTTGCAACACTGCTTCACTGCCTGGGTGAAGGAAGGTGACGGGTTAAGAAAAAAACATTACAATAGGTAAGCAAAAGAGAGAGAGAGAGCGAGAGAGAGAGCGAGGGGAAAGATACGAGAGAAGGCGACCTAATGGCGCGATGCACTGGGAATGAAGATGGTGGGATAAGGAGGACAAAACGGCCAGGGAGTGAAGCCTGGAGTAAAAAAATCAAATACATTTTAAAGGAGAGGAACCAGCGTTTCCAAAAGAGCACCTCTTTAACACCTATTTTACTTCCCAAATCCAGGCTGACAGGGAGAGAGTGAACCAGTCTGATCAATGTTCTCTTCTGTCCTTCAATGCCATGACTATCTAAAGTCCAATTTCCGAGAAAAAAAGAATCTTCAAGTCAAGCAGTGTCTGATCCACACGGGTTAGATGGCGAGGTCATGAACTCAGCCAGATGACACATGCATGGAAGCAGATTGTCAGCCAGTAGAAGTTTAAGCAACGGTGTACTGTAGATATCAGTGCTATTAAACTCTCTGAAGAAGAAATGATATTGGTTGCATTATGGAAAAAGTAGGATTCAGCGTTTTGAGGGTTTGAGTCAGGATTTCTACCTTCTTCTTCTTTTTTATCGGTCTCTTGTGAGTTCCCCAACTTTATGGAAGTGCATTAATAAATCGCTAACGTTCCCTTTTAATGGCTAAATGGAAGAATTTGACAGTGTGCCAAAACGTCGCTGTTCCTTTACACTGTTGACAGGCGACGCAGTTCCACCAGTAATGAATCCGCCATCACGTCAGTGGTGGGATGAAGCAGAAAAGGTTCTAATTTATAGCACAAAATACGCCTTCAACAATGGCCATTTGAAACCCAGAAATATTGGCATTGAATTTTGAAATCTCATATCAGCAAAAGCAAAATGCAAAGGTTGATCACAGTCAAACATATCTCTGAGGCAGTCTGTCTTTCCTGAGGGTGTTGATGCTCGCTGATCACTATTGTTTTTTCTATTTAATCTCAATCGCCACTACCACCAGCAGCCACACACACACACACACACACACACACTTTCTCCTCCGAGCCCTCTGAAGTGGTAGTCGTTTCTCTCTAGGTGGAGCTGCTCCTCTGCGGCCTGCAGGGGCTGATCTGTTGGCTGGGAGTGCTGGACAGTGATCGTTATCGATGGATGAGTGGAGCCCTGTGGGGCCTACGCTGAGCTTTGAGTGGTAGCAGCAGGAGCTGCTGAGGAGAGAAGGAGCTTTCCCTGGGCAGAAAAACGAAGAGGGGAACACAAAAAAAAAGAAAAAAGGCACCGGGCCTGACTCCAAGCCTCACTCCCGTCCCTCTCCGCACAGCAGATTGACATACTTTGTTCCTTCAGGCTTATGTTTAAGGCTCCTCACTCATCTGCACAGCTTTACGTGCTTCATTATGTGCTGCCGATCAGCCAGGTTTATAAGACAAATAAAGCAATCTGTTCTGTGTCTACACTCCGGGCGGGAAGACTTTAGAGAACAGCGCCTGCTCATCACTCAGGCAGCTTGGACATACATCACCAGAGTAGTAGATTACATTGCTTATGCACGCCTGTCCAAATAGTAAACACTGCGGCGCGAAGCAAATTCCCCGCATGGGCACGTCTTGTCTGATCGTACACCTCAGCCTCCCCCCCCCCAACCCCCCAACCCCCCTCCCCCCCTCTGAGAGCACCCGCCCCCTGCCTCCACCTCCTCCTCCTCTGCCTATGGTGTGCGGCAGACAAACTTCCAACGTCTACACAGACCAGAAGAAAAATCATTACTTTAAATCAGTTTGGCTATTTGTGAGAGTCGCTCAGGACAGGAGAGCTGAGGATGGTGAAGCGCAAGCTGTCCCCATTGATCTGTGCAGCCCTCTAATCTCATTAACTGGCTCTTGATTTATTGAGATGGGGCCCAGAGTGCTCCAAGGTTATGGAAGCAAACACCAGGCCCACTCCCCCGCACCGAGGGTCGCATGGAATTGAGGTCAATTGACTGTTCGGCGGACCCACGCTCCCTCAATCCCTTACGCCAGCCACTGCCTTCTCATTAACGTCTGGTCTGTGGGGGGGCGGGGGGGGGGGGGGGGGGGCGGGTTGTAGGAGGCAGCAGGCTTAGTGGGAAGTAAGAGAGCGTTAGGGAATAAATTATTGCCCGTAATGAGGTGAGGCAGGGCTGCATCCAGTCATCAGAATCTTACAAGCGACGCAACAGCGCTAATAATGCAGCATCGACAATACAGGCTTCAAACGGAGCTATTGATTACAATGCAGCACGCAGGTGAATTGACTAATAAATAAAGACACAATGCAAACAGTCGCCCACTGCAATTATACACCTATTGAGCCACTGTGATGTACGACACAGATGCAATTAGCAAATTTTTGCATGTGGTTTGAAGGATAGGGGATGATGATACAGCTGCTGAGGCTGCCAGTATAGCCACGGTTCTGTACTGAGACCACTGAGCAGCTCAGTGGAGCAGCTGGTGGTTCAGTGCCTTGCTAACTGACACCTGAAGTTTTTTTAATAAAGGGCGCAATGATCTTTACAAGGGCTGACATCATAATCATGATATTTCATTTGTCCAATAGCAACACACATCAGGTCAAAATTAGCTGACAAGACAAGACTCCATGCTAGCGGCTTTGTGAGACTGGACTTCAGCACAGAGGTAGTTTAAGCTAAATGCTAACAATAGCACGTGAACACGCTCAGAATGCTAATGCTAGCAAGCAGTTTCTCATGAGTTATATTTTCTATCATAGTTCAGGTGCAGTTAGTTTAGTTATGCTATATGTTAGCATGCTAACAAAAAAAAAAAAACACGCTCGTTTAGTTCGGCTACAATTTTACAAAACAACGGCATGACACGATGATTTCATCCCAATGCATCCTTACTCATCATATCACAGGTAGACTAACTGATGAAGCCGTTTACCATTTAATACATCATCACAATTTGGCAGAACCCACTCTAATGTCTTATTCAGCCCGAGTTCCATATCAAATATAGTCATTTCATATTGATAAGAAGTGAAGCTGTGACGGATAAGAAAATCCTTTGTAAGTATCCATTTGTGAAGCTGTCACTGTGTGTGATTATTTAAGTCGATAAACCAATAAAGTAACTAATCCGTTATCAATATGACAATCAGTTTTCTGTCAATCAACTCATTACTTAGCTATCAGTTTACTAACATTGTCAGCAAAGCTGAGAGGACGGTATTGGATTTTTGAAGGGCAACTCCAGAAATTAATTTTGCACTTCCACAAAGTTGGGAACTCACAAGAAACAGATTAAAAAAAGATCGAAGCAGCAGCGATATCCTGACTTTTAGTCCCTAGTGATCCAAAACCAATAGATCCTACACTTCCCATAATTCGACTCTGTAGCATCTTTCCTTAGATCCTTCCTTAATCCCTACGTCTGTCAAACGTAATACCCCTAGTTTAAAAGTTATTCTTTTAAAACTTTAGAAAGAAAAAGTTAGAAAGACAATTGTTTTTACAAGCTCAGCAGTCGTCTCCATGAAGAGCAAACTGATCTGTGGTGCGCTCCATTAACTACGAGTGACAGTGCTCCGGTGTTTATGTCAAATTCACATATATTGGACAGAAGAAGAACAGCGCTGCAAGTTTAAAATGGCTCGGAGCTACAAATGTTCTTTCTCTTCGATGTAACAAAAATGAATCTGAAATAATGGGAGCATTTGACAGCGTTTGCTCTTTTTTAGAGATACAGTTAAACAATGTTGGACTCTGGACAAAATGTGGCATGTGTGGGTTTTTACGCTGTTGTTTGATTTCGTAAATCTGAAATTACCCTCCAGCATAGAGCACCATTTAGACAACAGTGTGCTCTCACTTCAGAACATCATTTTGTGTGCGTGTAGGTCCTCACCACTCGTAAAAAGCTGAGAAAATAGGTTTTCAGATCCTGCATATCTCCACCAATATGACTGATGATTATATATATGAAAACATAACTACTCCAACCTTGGTGTTGGTGGGCGTAATCACTGCAGGTCCTATATTTGTTGAACTCTCACCTGGTATTCACTGGGCCAGAAAGTGCTGACGGCGAGCTCCACCTGGTGCCACTGGCGCCCCTGGGAGCCCGAGATGTTCCACACAGCGCTGCCCTTGGGGCCCCCGTTAACCCGGACGTAGACCTGCAGGTCCCCGGGGCTGTGGCCGTCGCGGCTGTACAGGAAGTAGCTGAACTGGATGCAGTGGGTGTCGTTCTCGCTGAGGGGGAGCAGGAGCAGCTGAGCTTGCTGGCCCCCGAAATGCTGCGAGGAGTTGACCATCATGAAGGACCCTGGAGGGGACGACGGAAGATAACGACACGTCAGACGACTGTATGCGGAAATATCAAATACTGCTCATTTTACATTTCAGTTACTATTGGCAGTGTCTCAAAGGCAGCTTACTGAGAGGAACTTGAACAGGTAAAGAGCAGTGTGAAAGTTTCGTGTGAATAAAACACAAGGACCTTGCCAGGGTACTTCCATACCTCTATACACTTCATAAATAGCAGCAACTTCAGCATCTTCACCTGCCAGATAAGCACTGATTGACCTGAAGTACAAGAAAATAACAAGATACAACTCTTTGGGCTTCACCTGTAACACAACCCAGGATAGATATGTCATGTTAGTTTTCACCCGCTGAAGAACATCTGCCTCTTTTTTTATTTTTAAACCCCTAAAAGGAGTTTGAGAGCCAAGGTTGACAGGCTCAAGGTTGTTTCCCCGAATATCTGTGTGATCCTCTCTGGCTATTTGTCCGTATTTGGTCAGTCTCTGCTTCTTCCTGCTTTCACGAGGCTTTTATCAGTGTTGCCGCGCTGCCTCAGATCTGGCGTGTTCAAAGCCGCAGCGCTGAGTGTCAGATTGGCCTTTCATTTTGGACTGAGGTTCACAGACTCACTGCTGGTTCTCTCATCCCGGCAGCACAGCAGAGATCCCGTGGCCGCGAGAGGAGCGCCACAATGGACGGGAGGGGGAATGGGGAGAGGGGGGGAGAGCTTTGCCTTTGACTGTGGCCTTCAGGGGAAGCTCAATTTAAAGTGAAAAACAAAAACTGGAAAAAAAATGACTTTGTAAGCTCATTTGTAGTCTAGACCACCAGTCGATGCCTTTTCACCTCTAAAAATAACACATCATGTCTCTAAATGAAATGTAAATTGTAATACATCCTGAAAACCATCAGGAAAAAAAGTTGCACCTTTAACACTAGTAGTCACATATCATAAAATGTGATGTCCATGTCTTTTTTTCATCATAAACCAGGTCTAGACGTTATACAAATAGTGTAAGAGTATCAAAACACTTGACACGTTCTAAAATAAATCCAAAACAAGTACCTGAAAATGAGCATAACATGTCTCCATTCAAGATTTTAAAATGATCTCACCCCTTATGTCAAATGTAGGTTTTATTTCCTTATTAAAATCAATGTTTTACTCTGGATTACGAGCCAGACATGGACTGTGCAAAACAACAAACACAGGGATCAGGTCATCCAGCGTTCATGTATGTTTAGATGGTCGCTATCTCAAACCAAGTGGTCCTGCCGTGACTCGGCCCAAAGAGACGTCAGAACAATCGTACTTCTTACAGCCTGTCTGACGTGCAAAGGTTTGAGAGCAGGAGAATCGGACGCATCAGGCAATGTCACACTAGGCAAGAAAAGGCAAAAAGAAAAGAAAAGTCGGACATGCTCGTCATTCTAATAGCGCCTTGTGAGAAGTGCTGGAGGCGAAAAAAAACTTCTAAGGACTCTGTAGCACTGAACACGCTCTTGGTTAACTCTTATTCCTGGGTAGGCTGAATACACTAAATCCACATTTGGAGAAAAACATCAAGCCAAATGAAAAGTCTACACACGATCAAATATAAAAATGCATATATACATATACACTAAACTCAAGAAAAGATTCTTCCTTTCTTCCAGAGAATGTTTTAACATCACAGCGTCTGTGAATTGTTTTCACTGCTCAACTATTACCTGGTTTTAATGTGGTTTTAATAAGCGCATACAAAATGCCACTGTTTTCTCATTAGACAACCAAAATCAAAGGAGGAAGTACTTCTGTATGCCCTTCTTGGCAAATAAGTCAGGAAAACAGAGACTCATCACAGACATTTTACATTTTACAATTTGCATTTTTCCTTTTATTATTGCGTTTGCCATTTATTATTGTTTAAGTCACCTTACCCTACCTCTAAAAGAGAAACACGACTCAAACGGACATTGTCGCAACGACACAAATGCCAGAAAGGGGAATAAAAAGCTGATAAATGTTTTACGATTAGCTGAGGTGGCAAAAATGTATGAATATATAAATAGAAGATGAAAAGAGATGCGACAAAAGCTGACGGAATCCGACACACCCCAAACTTGTTCCAGGTCTAGCCCGTCTCTTTTTCCATAACTGCTATTAAAAAAACCCCACATGATACAAGTGGATTAGAAGAAATAAGATTAATTTGTAAAAAAGACACAAATGCTGCAAAAAAAGATGTCTCTACTGGTGCATGATGTATTGTGTAATCTTGTCACGACCTCTCATCTTCAGATAAGGACGGACACACAATGATTCAGTTATTTTACCAAAATTTCAGAAATTCGCTTGCGCAACATTTTAAATGAATAAAAGTCATAAAAGTTTGAAATAAAGCTCCAGAAACGTTGAAGGTTGAGTGGATAGAATATTAATTACCAATATTGATCCCTTTTTAACTTTGGGTATTTAGAAGAACGCGGTTCCCTGAAACAAAGTTGAAATCCGCAGCCTTGAGCGAGTTCTGTTTTTCTCATCACCCATTCAAACCATCCATTCAGAACTTCTGCTCTCAAAACATCTTTTTTTCTTTGTAACTTCATGAATAAATGTCCAACAGGGTTGAAGATAAACACAAGGAGACAAAAGGACTGTAAGCTGTCTGTGTTCATTACCTTGGACTGGTTAAAGTGGCCTTGGGGATCACGTGGTTCTCCTCACTCACTTCTAATCTTCCAATCATCATCAACATCACATCGACTCTTTGATGCCAGCAGGAGAGAGTGCTAATTGCGCTCATAACCTTCACATTCGGCGCTGTCGGCGCGAGGTGGACGTGGTGGACGAGCGAAAGCAGTGGGATCGTGGGTAGTGTAGTTTTGCCTTCGTACTCTGAGCAAGAGCGCAATCAGAGCCCTGCCTCCTGCCATTAATCACACTGGCACCGGTATTAAGCCACAATGGCAACCGAGGGAATGCTTAAACCAGAGAGATGGCTGTAATACTCACACGCTGACATGCAGGACACATATCAGCGCGCGCACACTCTCTTCACACACAGTTTACAGGCCCAAAAGCAGACTCCGATCCAAGTCCCTGTTGACCTTCCCTGGAGAAAAACTGTCTTCCTCTTTTTAACCTCCCCCGTCATTCCTCTTCCTCAATTCATTTCCTCTGCCTCCTTTTTCACTTCCACTTCTTTCATCTCCTCATCCTTCACCAGCTCCTTTTCATCCAAATTCTCTGAAATGCAAACATACCTAAACAAGCATAAATAGCATGTTGTTTCACTCCCACACAAAAGGTTCGCCGTCTGTTTTTCTGCTGTCACGTAAAGGCAAAAGCCAGGGAAAAATATCAGTGAGGATCTTTCATTAACAAGTGATGGGTGGAGTCATTTTTGTATAAGAAACAGTCCAGTGAATAATTCCAGTTGTTATTTTAGATTTGTGTTTCTTGTGACTGCAGCTCGTTATTGAGGCAAAGCGTTATCAAGTGTTTTTTTAAAGCCTCAGCAGTGGTAAAGGTGCATAATTTAGTTTTAAAAAGTCACCTGGAGTCTGGTTTACTGTCTGGCCTGGAGTGTGCCTTGTTTGCTTGGTCAGAGTGACAGGAGGAAGAAGAAAAGCAACAAAAAAACAAAACATGATTCAGGTCAGGTCCATGGACATAAAGAGCCTTAAAATCCAAGCCAGAAATCTAGGTGTAGTTATGGATTCAGACCTCAACCTGAACAGCCATATCAAGACAATTACAAAATCAGCCTACTATCACCTGAAGAATATATCAAGGATTAGAGGACTTATGTCTCAACAGGATTTGGAAAAACTTGTCCACGCATTTATCTTCAGCAGACTGGACTACTGTAACGGTGTGTTTACAGGTCTCTGTAAAAAGTCCGTCAGAAAGCTGCAGCTGATTCAGAACGCTGCAGCTCGAGTCCTCACTAAGACCAGGAGGGTGGATCACATCACCCCAGTTCTGATGTCTTTGCACTGGCTTCCTGTCCAACAAAGAATTGACTTTAAAATCCTGCTGTTGGTTTACAAAGCACTGAATGGTTTAGGGCCAAAATACATCTCTGATCTGCTGCTACCTTATGAACCATCCCGACCCCTCAGGTCGTCTGGGACCGGTCTACTTCCTGTTCCCAGAGTCAGAACTAAACATGGAGAAGCAGCGTTCAGTTTTTCTGCTCCACATATCTGGAACAAAGTCCCAGAAAGCTGCAGGTCTGCTGAGACCCTCAGCTCCTTTAAATCAAGACTGAAGACTTTTCTGTTTGCTGCTGCCTTTAATTGAACCACATTCAATTAATATATTAATCAATTTCCTGCATTTCTGCATTTTACTATGAAACTGTCTTACACTGTGTTTTAATGAATGTTCTTAATTGTTTTTAAATCTCCTTTTCTTTTGCCTTATGTTTTGATGCTTTTAATGGTTTTATGTGAAGCACTTTGAATTACCTTGTTGTTGAAATGTGCTATACAAATAAACTTGCCTTGCCTTGCCTTGCCTAAAATGCATGTCACACAAAGCCACCCTAACCACTCTCTGCTCCCTCCCTCCCTCCATCGTCCCTGCACCAAAAGCACGGATGAGACGTTAAACTGCCAGAGATATCCTGTGATAACAGGCCGCTGCTGTCCTTTGAGATCCCGCTGTATTCTTGGACATCGCTGATATTTCCCTCTCCCTCACCTGCGAAGCCGGGCAGGCTCTGGCTTAGTCCCCCCCCCACCCCCCCACCTCCCACAAAACCATCACCGCCGCCGCTGCTTTGATGTGCAAGCTCTCGGGGGGGCTCTGTGGCTAAATTGCTTTTTCTTCAGCTACGAGAGCTGGACCCCCTCATTGTTGTAGGGCAAGTCTCCAACTGTTCTTATGACAGGACTGCACTCGGGAAAAATGAGGGGGAGACAGTGCAGACGCATCCTGTAGCCTCAGCTACAGCAGTGCTGGTTTTCTCATTATATTCAAACAACTGTGATAAACCAAATATAGACATTGCCTCTACAGTTCTCTGTTATTGTAAGCTCCCGTCTGCGTTGTGTTTCAGCTGAAGCCACCTGGTGGTTGTAAGAAAGAAGAACAAGCTGCTTTGTGTAAGAAGATGTAAAGCTGCTATGAAACGGCGTCTTTAGCTTCTCAACTTGATGTAAGCTTATATGAGATGAGTCAAAGCCTGCTCACAATTGATCACTAGTCGATCACCACAGCAATGCATTGCCAGCAAGATTAATCTGTGACTTGCTGTGACGCCACACTGACACCAGCAACGATAGCGGCGTGAGACTGCAGGTGTAAGATCCAGGTACAGCAATGCCTCTTTGCATGATGGGAAACTCTCGCGCCACGGATCTAAGAGCTCAGACGTTTGTGCCACTAACAATATTCTCTACAAACTCTTCATGTTCTGAGTTTATTAGTCTTATTTCTAAGCTCTCTGCAAACAGTGAGTGTGAAAAAGGAATTTAATCTTTTAATCTGCAGATTATTTTCTCGATTAATCATTCGGTCTAAGAAACGTCAGTAAACAGTGAAAATGCCCATCGCAATATTCCAGAGCACAAGGTGACGACTGTCTCGAGTCCAAAACACAAAAAAATATTATATTTACTACATTAAATCCAATACGACAGTTTTCTGAGATCCTAGCTTCATGAAGGTTATGATTATTTTGTGCAACCTTTTCATATCAATGGTAAAATAAAAGGAAACACCTCTCCGTATAATGCAACAGAGTCATGGCTCATGTGTTAGCAACTAGTTGCCCATCAGAGCAATATGAATTGAATGAATATAATATTCACGCTGAGAAATGTGCCCTCTTTAGCTGCTAAGTGTTTCGCTACGCTCTCCAGCTAACTCCTCACCGGTGTCTGTCAAAATATTGATAAGTGCAGCTTTAAACATGTACTCTTACTTGGGGCTTTACTTGAGAAAAGTCCTAATTTTACATTCCCTCTTTGTGTGTATTACATTTAAGTGTAAGAGAAGAGATGAGAAATCAGCTGCTGAAGGTTAGCACACTCGCGGAAAATTGGTCAAAACAGGCCCAGCGTCGCTTCTCATTTCAGCTTGATGGAGTAAGTCAACATGATTGATGCCATAATTAGAAACTTGATAAAAATTCATGAAGATATTACTGGCTCTGATAACCTTACTCAACATCCTTCATGACACACACACACATGTACAGTACACGCAGGAGCAGGTTGGTGTAAAAAAAAAAAAAAAATAAGAAACACACCCAATGCAGAGAAATTCTCCATAAATCCATAAAAGCTGATAACGCCCCATCTATTTCTCCCATGACCCTGTCAAGGGCGAGGGAACATGCATTAAGAGATTAGGAGACGGCCTTCAGCTCCCTGAATTCATATCAGAATGCGGGGCGGGAACCTGAGTCACAGGTCTGCCCGCTTTTATCACACTTACACGAAGAAAAAACCCACAGGAGCCGAAAGTGAAAAGGAAGGGGCGGGGAAGTGCAGCCAGGAGAGAGCGAGAGATACTGAGCGCTTTTATCTTTATGTTTGTCGACGTCGTTTTTTTTTTCCGTTAGCTTTCCTCCGCTGCCATCAATAACGCTATGTATAACTCAGGCGGCCCTATTCTGCACAATGACAACACCATCTTTCCTGAGGAAAAGGCCAAGCAAAACCTGCTGCATTTTAATCAAGTTTTTATCTAACATTTTCTCACTCCCCAACCGCCCGCCTCCACCCCGCACTCTAACAGTCTGCTTTCCCGGTGATGCCGTGAGATTTTCGTGACGGGTGAGAGTGAGCTGGACTATTTTCCTCGACCACCCTCCTCCGGGGCATTTGCAGAAGGTCATCCAAGATTTTCAATTCGCCCTGTGAATTTGCTCTTTCAGATCTTCATTTGCTTTTTGTCTGTTATTACTTTTTTTTTTCTTTTCTAACATTGCAACCCGGAGCCACGGTGACCTCAGATGATATTGCATGTACAAGTGAAGTGAAGTACAGCGAGCGTAGATGATTGGGAGGGCACAGATTGGTCTCGCTGTTTGCTCCTCTCTGTATTTCTGGCTGCAGCGTGTGATCTGTTCAGCTGGCGGGAGCACACTGGGGCTGGGGCTTGTGTACTGGAGCCAAAAGGCAATGCAGATTTTGCCATTTACAAAGTGACACAGTGCTTACACCGTGCAAATGGGAAATCTGCAAACCAACAGCAGCTGGCCATGAATGCGACACTGACAGAGCCTAAACGTCGCGCAAACAACACAAGTCTGACTGCAGCTGACAACACGAGCTCATGAATTCCCCTGGTCAGACACAAGAGCCCGGCACACAACCTGGACACAACAGCAGGATCATAGCCGAGTTTTTTAAAATGGCGATTCCAAGATGCAGCGTTTAGCACCACACACTGAGAAAAACGTGCCAACATTGTCTGTGCAAATGGCCGTGAACGTAGCAGTGCAGCGCGTGTACCGTTTATTTGTTGGTGAATAAATGCAACAACGTCTCGAGACCTAAGACAAGCGCCAGTGTCTTGCTTGCCACCTGCTAATTGAAGTGAAGGCGGTTAGCCCTGAAGTTAGCAAAAACCCAGGCTCACTTAAGGTGGACCGACCTTTAAGGTGGACTGACCTTTACGGTGGAGCAGCTATTCTCATTTGGGTGACAAGCCGCTAATTGACCTCAGACCTTCAACAACAGGTCTGTTTTTATTTAAAATCATTTGTTTTTCATTTAAATGACTGGAAGAGCTCAGAAATACAATTGTATTAAACAAAAGTGTGAATATTCTGGAAAACAAGACTCTAATGTTTGGGTGGATTAATGGTCTGGCCGCGTGTTCTTATTGCCATATTGAACTTATTTTTAAGATATTTGCATTCCAATAGCTGAGCAATTATTTTTACAATTATGAAAACAGTTACAAATTAATACCCAAGGCTACAAAACTAAAACCTGCATTGTAATAACGTGTTGTTGGCCTTCGAGAAGCATCGACTGAAGTCTGAGGATAGATAACAGCCTCGGGTTACATTTGCTGCCTAAATGAATACGTCTGGCCTTTAAAAACATGGATAATCTGTTTCACCAGTTTCTCCTATCAGTCATTTGGAGCTGACCCACGGTGTGATGTCACGCCGGGGAAAAAACACCACCATCATCAGTATGTGCTCGGCTTACCCCTGGGATTGCTTCTATTTGTGCAGCCATTGTTCAAGTCAAAAGAGGGGACCGGGGGTACTTAGCTGATGGCTCATGAAGACGGTATTACAACAGCCGGAAATAGGTGTGGCGCTCTGGAATCCCACAAAAAACAAAGCTGTACAGTCTTTGGTGCAGAGAATGTTTCATAGGCACATATATGCAATCTTTTAAAATAAATTAAGAAAAAGTCAAGAACACTTTGACATGCGTTTAGCTCACTTTGTACTTGCCAGGGTCGATTACTGTTCATAAAACACAATCATTGCTTTGTTTCAGGCAGTAGAAAAAAAATAAAAATAGCAGAGAAATTTGATTGTTCGCCCGTGGCAGATGAAAAAAGTTTTGCTCTGGCCAACTTTTCTCACTGACTCACTGACCGCCCTCGCTTTAGCAAAGTCTCCCTTGAAGCAACGCTTGCTTAGTAATAAAAGATGGACTTCTCGCTGTTGCCCGCAGCATGGACTCAGGCTTTCCCAAAAATAAATCTAATCCTGATCCTAACCTCAACCCTGAACACAGTCAGTCAGTCAGCGTCCAGGCCAGCTGACAAGGCAGGAGTGGATGGAAGCGGACGCAGGATGCGGGGGGGAATCTTCTCAGTGGCAGGAATCAATAATGCATTAGCGGCCGCCCAACGACAACGTGTGGGCTGACCATCTCCCCTCATACCACTACCAGCTCCCCGCCTCACTGCTGCATCTTGATATATACCACCCGCCCTCAGCCTCTTCATCTAACTCCTGTGATCTACTGTTTGTTTCATCTCACCATCCCGGAGGCCTTTCGGCGGGAGCTGGTGCTCGCTCTGCTCTTCCATGCCCGCTATTCCTCGCGCTGCCTGCCCTATTTCTTCTAGGTTTCTCTGGTCATTTAGTAAACAGAGCATGTCATTTCCCAGGCCCTGCTGCTTTCCTCTGCTCTGTGGAGTTATGCGCTGTAGAGGATCAGAGCTTGTGCAGGGACTTCCTGGACAAACAGGTTACAGGAGGACGGAGCTCTCCGCCTGAGGAGCCTCATTTCCTTGAAGGGAGTGATGTATGGGGACCTTTAGAATTCTGAGTACATGGAGAAGCATACGTGATGCTTAAAAAGGCAGTCTTTAGAACAGACGCAATCACATTTAAAATAATAATGTGTTTAAGTACTAATACATGTTACTGTCCACCATTATAGGAGTTTGTATAATGGGCTTTTTGATTTTACTGTGTTTGAAAAATATAAATGTGCAAAACATTTTCCCCTCCAGACACATTTATTTCGGTTAAGTTCTTTTCTTTGTTTTCAGTCCATGCAAATGAAAGCATGATTTTCTATATCACTGATTTCCTGAGTTGTTGGCTAGACATTTCATTAACATTTGAAGATGTAGATTGTCGAGTGGTTTGCGTACCATTAACCAACAATGACGGATACAGCAAACACGATCAAACTGCCCATGAATGAAAGAAAAAAAAAATAGCGCTAAATGCGAAAAAAACAAACATTATCTGTAGCTGTGACTCCTGTTTATTTGCTATTTTCCTGACGACTCCTAATGGACGTGTGCTCGAGCTGCAGAGAGAAACAGCTTGAGTGGCCGTAATGTAGCAGCGTTGAAATGTCTCAGACATCAAGTCTTACAAAGAGGTGATGGAAAGAGGAGACTTAACAACATCCTGTTAGTGCAAGGCGCAACGCAACATGAGAACAGGTGCTCAGGTGGAGTAACCTGAAGTAAGAGGAGGAAGAGGCTAATCAATAAAACCGGGTCGGACGAGATGCTCCCGAGTCCTCGACTGCCGTGCTGCTTGGCAAAGACAAACAAAGTCCTCCATTCCCCGAAAAACCCATCTCCTATCAAGATACGCCTGTTTCTTGGATGTATTTGCCCTTCAATGACAGGGATCGTGAGAAGTGGGTGGGAAGTTTGAGGCCAATAGCCTAAAATCTGATTTTCATCCGTTGCTGCAGTGCAGAGCTGCAGCATCTGTGTGGTGGAGGAGGGAGGAGGGAGGAGGGAGGACGGGAGGACGGGAGGGGCAGTATTGGATCTGCCAGGCTGGATCAAGGCCCAATGCAGGTCCCAGTCCCACCCACCCCCTCCACCCACCTCCACATACAGCGTGGCTGCGATAAGGCCCTATCTGTGACAGTCCTACTTTGTGCCAGTGGCGGATATGGAAAAGTAAAGTGCATCTGGAGGAGAGAGGCGACCATCTGGTCCAGATCACCTTCAAGCTGCAAAGACCAGCACTTCTTTCCCTCCACCTGTCCCTTCCTTGACCAAGCCAACGAAGCCTGACCCCAGGAACACACTGTCAGCCAAGGTTAGCGTGGGCTGGGAAATGCTGAAATGCATGGATGTGGAATCTGTAACTACAGCAGCAATGTGAGTATGACAGTATCACTTAGGGTTTGATACATGGTCATATCAATAAAAGAAATAGCATGTGGACAATCCAATAAACTCAAGCTCAATTGGAATATTATATATTATATCTATATATATATATATATACACACATTATTGTTATATATTTGCTTTTCATATTTAAAATGTTTAATAGTTTGGGGCTTAATAAAAACCTACTTTTGTTTGAATTAAAACCCAGTAAAATAAAAAGAGTAGAATTAGTTCTACAATGACACAATTACAGAGATAGTACATCTTTACTGACTGACAGTATGCCAAAATGAATCCTGTTATCCCTGTAAGCCATCTACGGAGCCTCTTCATTTCAAAGACAAGAATCGTTTTTGAATTTCAAAAAAGTAGCCCTCAGTCTGTGAGCTTCAGTCTGGCAGTAGGGGGCACACTAATACTGGCCTGCAACATCCACTGAGGCCCTTCAAAATAACAATGAACCTGTATGTGTTCCTAACCACAAGCAGAAACGCATGGCACCCTGTTGGACTAAAGAAGCAGGGTGGTTTAAAATTAAAATGTGCCGTTGGAAGGCGGACCGTTAACTGACGGGGCCTTTTCAAATCCCTTTTGGGACTCGCAGCCAACGGACCAACGGCTTAACGTGCCACACACAACGCCGTGGCTGTGAGTTATTCAAAATCCCCCCCCCCCCCCCCCCCCCGCTTCAACCCAATTGGCCCCGCAAGGAGACACAAAACCAGCCAATAGCCAGGCTGCGTGATTCAAACGGGCCAAACAAAAAGCAGCCATTACTTTGCGTTCATTTAACTTCCACAGACGCACGCCCACAGTGTTGCTCGTTCAAAAGGCATTGCTCTGCCTGACACAATTGAAAGGCGTTCGTAATCCCCGGCATCTTAATTCATATCCTGTGTGGCTGCAGTTTTAATGGTACAGCTTCCAGCAAATAAAGCCTTGGAAATTGAAATCAATAGTAATAAATCAGCATAATAAGCATCTCGGCTGCAGTCAGGAGGGGAGAAAGCACGCTGTTGTCGAATCTATCATCTGACATTTATGAGCGGAACTCTTAATCCTGGGATTCGCTAACAGTGCGAGCGGAGTCGTCCGACTGACTACAAATCACGGCAGGAGAGCAGACAAATGTCCATAAAGGGGCTGAGGAAGCTGACCCCGCACCCGCAGCAGCCTCAGGTCCGTCATTACAAGCAAACGCAGAGATGAGAAAACCCACACCAAGCCGCGGCAACTACATTCATTATTTCTTTCCCTGCCAAAGAGGAGCATGTTCGCAGCAAGGTCACGCGCTCTATTGTGAAATGTGCTTGACAAAAAGAATCTGCTTGGACAATAATGCATGATCGGGCACAGGCGAAGCAGCAAAAGGCCTCCCAAGATGGCCTTCTCTTCAGTTTTATTACAGAGAGCGGGGAGGCCAGATTTAGGGCGACGGGTAGAAGAGCAAATAAAAACGGAGAGAAGCAAGTTTTCAGCCGTACAGTTGGGATAATTCCTCATCTCTCCTCCTTTACTGGCTCTCTGTGCACTACAGATGAACTTAACGCCAACAGCCCCCTAGCGTGGTCCCAAAACATGCCAGGAGAACAATAGCGCCGGCCGCGGCAGTGGCTGTTGCCGTTGTGACAAGGCAGCAAGTGGCTGGAATTGAGAGGGGAAGGAGGGGGGATACACGTCTTTGTGTGTGTGTGTGTGTGTGTGTGTGTGTGTGTGTGTGTGTGTGTGTGTGTGTAGAGGGGTTCAAAGAGGGAGTCCGGCTTTGTCCGCCGGCTGTTGCCCTCCTATGAGGGGTAGCAGGGAGACAAAGGGTCCCAACAGACTGGGAACGAGGTAACCAGCGACACACTAAATCCTCTACACACATTTGATGACCCCCCCCCCCCCCCTCCCAACACACACACACACACACACACACTTTTTACACAATCTCATGACAGCGCCCAAGCGGAGCACAAGGAGAAGGAGAGGAGCAGACTGGAACTGGGTCAAAAATCCAATTAATCCATGACAGGAGAGAGGGTTTGGAAGACACTCAGAGAGACGGTGCAGGAAAACCTCAAGAGATGGGAAACAATACAGCACTGCCCCTTGACCTGTGTTTGTGTGTGTGTGTGAGAGAGAGAGAGAGAGAGAGAGAGAGAGAGAGTGTGCGGTTATGTGGCGAGTGCATTCCTGTTGGATCTACGCCAGGCAGGCCGTGTGTGTTATTTCAGAACCTAGTGCCAGCACTGTAACTGATGTACTTGGACTTCTGGCATTTTCTTTTTTCCATTATAGCCCTTTGAAGTTCTCTGAAATAACTATAAAAATTCCCAAATTGTACATAAAAAGCAGGCCTGACTTTTTGTTTTATTGCCCTGACTGATTGAGGAGGAGGAAGAAACTATTTCCACACTTTCTAATGATCTTCTCTAATCCTTCCACAGCTTTACTCAAATCCCACCTCCTCTGCGTAAGCGTGTGCGTGTGTGTGTGTGTGTGGGGGGGGGGGGGGGGGGGGGGGGGGTTGGGGTCCTTCCAACTGAGTAAAAAGTGGGGAAAGTACATGCTTGGGTGCCCCCGGAGATCGGGAGATGTTAATGTGGGGCGAATGGACTGCGGCAGCGGGGTGACAGCTGGGATGTCAGCGGGGCTGCGGAGCAGTCACTACGGGTGATGGGTGTCAGCCGGGAAGATAAATAATGTAATGTCTACGGGATGTAATAGCGTCCCTATGATTGGAGCCGGTGACACTCCTGGGGAACACTCTATTCCAATGGAAGACAAATTCACAGCCATCAGCCGCTGCTCCCAGAGATAGCAGCGCAGCAGAGATGGCGACGAAGGAGGAGGAAGGAGAAAAGGAAAACACCAGCATTTAGTAGATTGCTCTGTTGCGTCAGTCTGCCCTTTAAATGCTCACTGAATGAGATGAGAAAAGAAATGTCGCACTGTATGCCGTTCTCCCCAATCAGTGTTGTCAGAGCAGGTGTTGCCCATCAGCTGGCACAGTCTAAATATCTGCAGCTTTTCATTCAGTATGGATTTCCCCTTCAAACCTTTGACCGGTCCAGTTAAAAACATGATGACTTAAGCAACCTGTCGGCGGCATGATTTTGTCAGCTGTCACAAAGGAACTTGTCTCGCGTCACTCCCCAAATCAGTCAATCTATCAGGTTGGCTGTTCTTACTGAGT
This sequence comes from Lycodopsis pacificus, assembly GCA_028022725.1. Taxonomy (NCBI): domain Eukaryota; kingdom Metazoa; phylum Chordata; class Actinopteri; order Perciformes; family Zoarcidae; genus Lycodopsis; species Lycodopsis pacificus. Next base: position 6,756,563 of record CM051706.1, on the reverse strand, counting down.
GAGGCATGGGACACTTGGGTTACAACTAAAGCGGGAAGTGGAGCTTTTGATAATTGGCAATGCTGTCTGAGATTCTTATAAGTCCAATTCTTTCTGATCACGCTTCAGTAAATGGTCTAGTTGTCGTTGCTCAGGTCAGACTGCGAACGAGAAACTGACCAAGAAGAGGACCGGCTCAAAGATGCAATCCCAGCTCGATTATCCTAAGTACGCTCGGGATTGAGAAGTTACCTGCTCGATGTTTAGTGTGGATTGTTTGGAAGGTTCAACATATTCTAAAGCAAGTTTCCTGCAACATTCATTGGTCTTGAGTCTGTGTTGTTTCTGGAGAAAGAATGGAAAGCTGAGACTGAACGTTCGTATTTATTTATTCATGACTTTGAATTGTCTACTGCTGGCAGTGTTGTGTGACGGTATTGGAATGTTTTCGGTGAACAGTGAACTGAACATGTCTGTTACCGACGACTGAACGTGGGCTCTCGCGCGCTCCCGTTGTCTTTAGAGCGGCACGGCTGGTGCAATGAACGGCGCGGAGACATCAGCCGCTGACTATTACATCATCGCCAAGGTTTCAGAAGTCAAATGTCCTCACGAGGATGCTCGTGTGCTCGCAGATACCGTTCTGTGCGCTCCTATCATGTGCCTGGTTTTATGCGTGAGGGTTTTAACAATAATTAATTAAACATCATAGCATCCGACCAGTTAAACTAAATATAATAATAAAATGAAGAAATTAAACTGAAGTCGTTCATTTTAATGTGTGAACTGAACTTTGAGCTCTTGTGAAGTGCAAATGGTCGATTTAGCTAAATGTGAAATAAACTGTAATTAAAGAACATTTGTTCCTGACAAATTAGCAGATGTGGTAAATAAAAGGAACTACTAATACTAGACTGAGCTTCATTTTTAGATTTGGAGCACTGAAGCGGGGTCACATAAGTGATTTTGGTGACAATGATCACTTCATCATCAAAAATCCCCCAAGTGTAGCCTTGTAAGGAGATGTAGAAGAGAAAAAGCCCAGACTGGACAGACTTAGAAGGGCAAGGACAGATTGGACAGAAGAGAAAGCAGGAGGTGAGTAAAAAACTAATAAAGTATCTTATTCATTATTTTTCAAATAATCATTTTAAAAAAGAGTCAAAAAACGAAGAGCGGCTGGACAAGAGATGGGCGGAGTGGGAAAAAAGAAAGAAAGAATGAGCAGATGTGTAAACGAGGGGGTCTGATGATTAATCTAAAGACAGAGAGAGAATGAAAGAGAGAGAACAATGAAAGAGAGAGGAGGGTGAAGCCTCTGCGTGGCACTCATTTCTGGGGTCGCCTCTGCCTTAATCAAGGCACTGAGGCACCCGCGGGTGCACATGGCTCCAGGAATGTGCACCTGTAGTCTGCAGAAGGGTGATCAATCAGGAGCCGGTGGCCACCGCGCAGATGCTCCGCTGTACCGTAACTAACACACACACACACACACACACACACTCACCGAAAGCGACAGTGATGAATTAGGCAACGCTCAGACAGTTTAGGAGTCGCCGACTCTCCTCGTCTGCATAATACACTTGCATGATGTCATCTCACTTTGTCCCCCACCCTCCCCCCCCCCACCTTTCCTCCTCTCTGACTTGAGTTTTCTCTTCGTTTAACCTGTTTTAACCTCTGTTTAACAAGTTCCCCCAGATGTACCTAAACTCTTACAGATGTTTCAGAGAAGCTTGGGTTTTCATTTTTGCAGCTTTCTCACCTAAAACCTTTGAAAATGTATCTTCATTTTGGTAAATAAGGCATTTTCTCATTCTGCACTAATAGCAATCCGAAATAGAGTTAATAGAGCAAGTGAAAAGAAATTAGCATGCCGCTACTACTCTGGCTATGGCACCTCTCTTTGTCCCCTATCAAGTGGGAAAAGCTCTGCTGTTCCCTGAGGACCCAGGGCACCTTGAAAATAATGAGATCCTGTTGGTGCGAAGACACTCTCTCATAGCATCCCACTCCAGTTTTGTTGACACCCGACAAGGTCTAAAAACAAGCACAACACCCCTCAACAGCAGAACGAGTAGGAGGGGAAGAGGAAGATTTAATGCAGAACACAGCAACTGCGAGACACACGCACAGCTGCTACTGTATCCCAAAACCGTTGCATAAAGCTAAGTGGTATAAGATAACGCGTTACTTGACGGTAAGATTAATATTCCCAGCACGATGAATTGTAATAACGTTGGTGTTTCCTTAAGTTATGAGGTCACCAGGTTATTGAGAAAGGGCCCTAAGTCAAAATCCACTGTTAAATACATTTTATATTCCAGTTGATATCAGGCTTACATGGTGCATGCTCCTGGGGTGGTGGGGGCTAAGTAGGGATCAGGGTAAATCCAGCCCGAAACATTGCCTCTATCAAACTACTATTTGCCTGTAAGCTGGTTTGACTCCAGCTTCTGTGCAACACAACGTCTGTAGTATATGTACCACTAAAGTTATTTTATTTCCATTGATTAACATGGTTGTATTCGTCCAAGAGGGTAATTACAATCCAGACAATAAGTCTTCATCCGGCTGTATTTTAAAGTCTGCTTTATCTTTACCTCCTTCCTTTATTAAACCAACAAGGTTTGACGATTGCAGTGGTTTAATCCAATGAAGCAGCATGTTGTTTATGTTTTCCTCACGTCGAAACCTATCCATCCACTTGCTGCTTGCATGTATTATTTCTGTCTTTTTTGTCTATATTTATGACAGTGTGCACTAAAGGAGGGCGGTATATGAGCTTGGTGCATTATAGACTCTATTAATCACACCCATGTTCCTGCACTCTGAACAATGACAAAGCTGGAAATCCGGAGATGAAAAACTGCTGCCACAGCTGAGCTGAGATGGAAATCAAAAGCCGGCAGATTTCAATCTTCCAGAGACTAAAGATTTTGAGACCAAGGTGGATAAATTTAAGATTCGTGGTTTTATTGTTGCTTTTTATTACTCCTGCCTATATGCTTGTTGAATTACATACAGTATATGAACACACAGACACTCACACAAAGATGTGTTTTTCAATTACAGAAAATGACTTGTGGGATTCACACAACAAAAGGAGAACAGGCTTGAGACCTCGCTGTTCTACAAAGGTGGGGGTATTTTTGCCCTCAGTATTCATATGAATGATGCTGATGCGACAAAATACCTGACATCAACATCTATCATATACTAGAGCTGGGTTTCTTTAGATTTGTATCAATAGCAGTGGCGATGTGACAGCTGAATATAAAATGTTGTCTAAAGAACTGCAGAAATACCAGCCTTGAATTGGCTAAATGCAGACTTAAATCAGGAACCACCTGACCAAACCTAATGCCACGTGTTGGTGGCATTAGGCTGTTTTTGAGTACTGAGGTTGAAAGAAGAAGCTGTATCCAACATTTTTCTGATAATCGCGTCTACTCTACTGATGGTGTGAAAGACAGGGGTTGAATATCTTTCTCAAGCTTTTCAATCGTCACATTCTTGTACGATTCATTGTGTCAAAAATTACAAAGACACGCAAGATACTCGGAGTTCTTGGAGAGTTCGAGGACGGCAGGCTTTTTTGCCCACCCTTCTAAGGAACACCACTTTAGCCTTTTTGACGTTCTTGGACGACATGTCGGACAAACAACTTTATCTCAAGCCTAATCTTTAAGGGTTAGACCAATATAAGCTTCCAAAGCGCAATACTAGAAGTCTTTATCTCAAGTCACCACAATGTTCTCGTGCTACATACTCTCTGTCAACAGATTCTGCATTCACATGTAGAATATGTTGGCAACAGGACAGGATTTTGGCATGGAATGTTGGCACTCTGGTTTCAGTTTGTAGTCTGAGTATATTCACTAATCACGTTGGAGCAGGCTGAATGCAGTTAAACAGTCGGTGTGTGGAGCAAAACAGGTGAAGCACAATAGCCGAAATGCAATCATGGAAGCCACCGGCTATTGTCTGAAGATGATTTAGCTTGTTTTGGTTTAAAATTAACTTTTATACTGACTACTGGTGAAACAATCAAACTCCAAATCCAATTTTGCATCTCAAGTTGCTAATCTGACTGTAAACAATGAGCAGCACAAGAAAAACAAACGTATTGGCTCACGTATCCTCTGGCTGCCGGAGCCCCACAAATATAGTCCCTTGCCCCCAGAGGCTTATCCGTCGTCAGACTCATGGAGATTGAGCGCTACTAACTATGCTGGAATCGGACCATTTTCATTCCAAGGACAGTTTTTAAATGGTATCAATATATCAACATCAAAGACGGAAAAAGTCTCTAAAAAATGCTTTGTATCCATAATACGGGAAGACTAACAATGCTGCACAAAACACACAACCATCTGATGATCACCTTCTCCGACAAGTACCATGCAACAGACCATGTAAGTACCATGTAACAGACCATGTAAGTACCATGTAACAGACCATGTAAGTACCATGCAACAGACCATGTAAGTACCATGTAACAGACCATGTAAGTACCATGTAACAGACCATGTAAGTACCATGCAACAGACCATGTAAGTACCATGTAACAGACCATGTAAGTACCATGCAACAGACCATGTAAGTACCATGTAACAGACCATGTAAGTACCATGCAACAGACCATGTAAGTACCATGTAACAGACCATGTAAGTACCATGCAACAGACCATGTAAGTACCATGCAACAGACCATGTAAGTACCATGTAACAGACCATGTAAGTACCATGTAACAGACCATGTAAGTACCATGCAACAGACCATGTAAGTACCATGTAACAGACCATGCAAGTACCATGCAACAGACCATGTAAGTACCATGTAACAGACCATGCAAGTACCATGTAACAGACTGCTCTCCTCCTTCTTTTGTGTGTTTTTTTCCCTCTTGTTGCAGTAGAGGGATGATTATCCGAGACCCCCACCCCCTTTTGGTTCTAGCTGACAGGTGTGAGAAACAAAAGCTCAGTTATCAAAGCTGTGGAGATGGACCTGGAGGCAGTGGGAATCACACATTACGTTTTGAGATGAGTCCCCCCCCCCCCCCTTGCTCATGTGGAATGTTTTTTTTAAATTTGACCTTACCCTAAATTTTTTTACGATATTTTTGGGAGGAATGGAGAACAAAAGAAAATAAGGACCTGCACAAATTCAATTCTAATTCATTACAGCTCCTTTAGAGATAGTGCTAATGCGGTGTTCAAAGACCGCTTGAAGGCAGAAAAAAGAATACTCAAAAAAACGAATTCAATGTGCGGTGGAGAGAGAGAGTTTCCTGACTTTTAATTACTTTAAAGCGCTCATTTTCTCCGTCTTTACAGTATTTTAGTACGAACCTGAGGAAAGGGAAGGGAGATAGAGCAAGAGCTTGGGAGATAGTGAGAGGAGGGGGAGGCGGTGTATTGTTGAGACGTGGACTTCGTTCAATCTCTGCCAGGTCTTTTTCGGCCGGGCTTTGAAGTGCCTGGGTCCGCAGTCCCAGGGGCGAGGGTGGTTACGGCCCGTGGGAAACAGGATTACTCAATCCTCTCTTGTCCAATTAATTATCCGCCTGTTTGGGGGATATAAACTCTCCTCATCTCCCCGTGCCATCGCTCTAGCAGACTTTACTCTTGCTGATGGTTGGTTGGGGGGGGGGGTTTCAAATCGAACTCTGGAGAAAAGTGAAAACTCCGCGACCAACTCCAATTTGGTCTCATCAGGAAAGATTGTTCCACATCCAATTAAAACTGTACGGAATAAACTGCTGAGCTCAGATTCATGTACACTAAATAAAAAAACACTTTATTGGTTTTGTGGGGAGTTTTCAGGGTCTTGGCCACTTCTAGAGTAAGGTGAAGTGGGGTGTCGGTCCACTGTTTCGCTGTTTGAGATGCATGGGGGTTTTGTTTTGCAGCAACATCTCTTTGAGGTGTTGGTTCTCCTCATGGAACACGCAAAGTGTGGGGAAGCAAAAGTCTATGCTTATCTTAGCCAAGGCCAATTCTCAAGTTCACAACCTTTTATTCGTTGTTTTTACTCTGGCATCAAGTAAAAAAAGTGCCCAGCAACAACTGTAAAACAACTGAGCCTCCAGCTCTGGCCAAAACATTGCACCAGTGTGGGCGGCCCAATCAAAGTCTCGCATTCTTCTCCGTGGGAATTGCAGCCTAGAACAGCACATCCTGAAGTCTGGATTAGCCCTGCCAAGTGTAGATTCCCTCGCTTTCTCCCGCTCCCTTCCTCCGACGGCTACTCCAGGAGAGCATGTCAGTTCATCTCAGCGTAAAGATGCGCCCGGGGAAAGCCGAGACAACCCCCATCCGCTGCTGAAGCGCAGCATAGGAAACCATGAGGTCCCCATGGGTGCACCTCCCAGCGTGGCTCCGAGTGGTGGGCTGCCTCTCAGTTGTTTGACTTTTAACAGGCACTCTGGGAACTAGGTGGTAATTCAAAGACGAGAAGGCAAACAAGTGCAAAGACAGACACCAGATGTAATTGTGAACTTGTCACAAGAAGGCATGGAAGAAAAGGCTCGTCAAGATTGGTACGATAAAAACATCTGATCCTGTGTTCGTCCAAGATTGGATATGTTTTTGATCTTGAAAAGATTTCAGTACGTAAAGATGCCATATGTTCTCTTCTAAATATTTTTATTTTATTTATCATTGATTGATTTTATCCACCTCCAAACCCCTCATGTGAGGACAAATAGCTTTACTTGACTTGAATCCACCAAAGTAGATTCAAGTCAAGTAACAATTCCAGTTGATAATTGGTATTTTCACTGTACAGTCAACCATTCAATTTGAAAATGATGTTTTGCTGGTTTTCAATTCACAAGGAAGCACCATCAAGGGCTATATCAAAAGGATGCTGTCCTATGTGCAACACATGGGAGGGAAGTGTTGAGTTTCATTTGTGGCGATCCAAAAGCCAGAAAATGGAGATGACGGGAGATAATGAGAGATTGAGATGTGGAGATGCGATATCTCTGCTGGAGAAGAGGAACCAATTAGTCAGGATGTTGTTGTAAAGTCGGAATAAGTGCTGTGAAAATGTAGAAATGACTAGTTGAAGGGAGTGTTGAGTGCTGATAGTAGCAACGTCAAAATAAAACAGAAGCAGGTGAGCAAACAGGAAAGCGGCTTATGCACGTGAAATTCCTCGCCACTATTTGAGAATTTACATGAAGCTCACTACAGGAGAAGGTCACCAGTCGGGCAGAGCAAAGCTAACACTTTAGCGGTACTTCAACAGGTTTAGAAGGAAGAAAAATGATGGCTTTCCATCCCGACGGGGCTTTCACATTTGGATGCGAGCGGCTGACGGTGAAAAATATTTCCTTTTGACATCATCATCATCTTCACCGCCAGCCCTATTCCCCACGTTGCCTCAGCTTTTTCAAACCGCCGAGCAGAGAGGATATTTAGCAGCGGCATTTCAAATTTTAATCCGACAAACTTTCAATTTCACTGTGGTTGAGATGAGCAAGAAAGAGCTAGTGAGAATGAAAGAAAACGAGAGATAGCGACAAGCACTCATCAGTGGGCAGCAGGCAAGAAGAAGAAGAAGCAGCAGCAGCAGCAGAAGAAGAAGAAGCCAATTACCCATGTGGCCGAGCCGACTGTCGGAAAAGTGGTGCGCCGGGGCTGCCTGTTCTGAGTCCGATAACCCTCCCGTGTCATCCCTCTGTGTCAACCGGCATTTTATCTGCCACGACGGAGGGAAAAGACAGCCGCCGCAGAGGCAACAACAACAACAACAACAACAACCTGCAGCCAAAGAGAGCCGTGAGCCACAGACGGAGAATTAGGAGAGTCAGGCAACCGCAGGGGCAACTGATACGCAACACATGAAAGAAGTGGATTAGTGGGAAATACCAACGCACACAAAGGAATTCATCGCACACAGGAGGGACCAGGAACAACGTCACAGCCATTAGAATATGTAGGGCTCGACCAATTTATTGCTTTGCTTATGCATCTACCAATACTGCCCTTTTCTTTTTGTTCATGGAATCCATTTCTGACACGACATAGAGGCCTATGCTGCTTGTGCCACTGCTGACGATTCTTGGTTTAAAATATCAGCTATCGGCAGCCTGAATCAGAAATGATCTGCGTTTAACTTTAAAAACCACCGGCCCTACTGATTGTGAAATAACACAACATATCACGTCCTCTTCACATGTATTTTTGGTCAAAGTGTACAAACTCATTACACTTTTCTCTCTACTTCAGACAAAAGGGAAGATCATTTCTTAGCTGAACAATATTACCAGCTCCATAGTAATTAAACTCCTGACGTGTTGAGTAGGTCCCTCAGTGAATCATTCCCACATGTTGGCGGCTGTTGATGAAACACTGCACTACCCTCACTCAACTGTTGCTGCAGCACGATGAGACGTCGTTCGGAGAAGCACTACGTTGGCCGATTTAAGCACACGCAGGAATGCACACAAGGAAGATGATCTAGTGCACCTTGAAGCATTGCAGCATCTCGTGCTTGAAGGATTGTCAAGATCGATCGATCAATGATGTGTGAATGCTGCTGCGGCTTCGTATGCTCTATTTCAAGATGTGCGCTTCCTAAATGTGTGAATAATAATCCGTGTTTGGAATTGTGTCTGAAATATAATGTAGCAACGGCTCGTGGCTTCCTTCTGTATCCATTGATTATCAAAACAGGATTCTTGTTTACATTTCAAATATCTTAAGACCATTTAATATCAAACAGAATAACATTTTACTTCCTGTTTCACGGCCATGCCGGTGTGAGGATGATGGAGAACCAGCGGGGACGATATGGCCTTGTAAGTATTTATTACGTCATTTTTCAGTAAGCTAATTCCCCGCAGTACATAACCATAACTCGTAGTTCAATTAATGACTTAGAACTGCATAAGTGGCAGAAAATGGATAGATGGATTCACAATAAAAGACGATTCATTCACTTCAGTTCCCTTTAGTTTATGCTAAAATCGACACTTGCACATGATGGTATGGCACTAATGATACTGTCTACAGCGTGAGAAAAGCATTGAAAAAACATATTCAACTTCACCTTTTTAATACCCTTTAAAAGGAGCTTTGATGGAACACTGACTGCATTACCTTGCATTATTCTGCCGGGGAACTAGACAGTCTGGACGGAGGCTAATGCTTCTTCAGGTGTGTCTGCTATGCATGAAAGCCATGAGATGGCCTTCTCAGACACTGTATTCACATCGGCAGCATGAACCAGGGCATTTTTTGGGAGCGGCCCAATGGGGAACCAAGACTAAAAGGACTGAAGAGCAAGGCAAAACAAAAGTTCATCGTACGGCTGAGCATTTCCATGGAGACGGTATGAATGGAAAAAGGGATATCGAGTGTTTGCGAAGAGGGTCGGAAAAAAAAAAAAAACACACTCGCCGGGACCGGGAAAGTGGCAAAGCAGGGGCTCAGGGACTCGCAGTCAGATATTAGAGACATGTCGAGGAAGCTCTCTGATATAACACACAAAATAGGGGACGACTACCTCGTGATGTGAGAGGAATGACGTGGTGCTTCGGTGAGAATGAAGCCACGCTCCGTTATAGTCGACAGGCCAGAGGCGGCTGGTCGGTTAGCGGAGTCGAGTCAGCTGAGTCAGGTTTAAAGAAAAGTTGTTAATGACCTAAGTCTGCTATCAACATTAACACCACACACACTGCCCCTCTCCAGACACAGCTGCTTCACCATCATGTGCAATGTCACAAAAAGCTCACCAGCAGTACTGAAGCGTGACTTTTACTGTGGATTAAATGCCATTTGTGAAAGTATTTCTTTTGTCTGTTCGGTTACAAACACAGTGCGATATGAACAGTGGGCAACAGGGCATGAGGCGCCACTGTTAAGCAAAGGAATATGTATATGTATCATTTTCTGGCTCATGGCAAAACAGAAAATGACAGCAGATGTCGGCCAAAAATAGTACCGCTTAATGCCTCGAGGGGTTGCCTCGTCATCAAATTACTTTTAGCAGCTTGAGTCATGTTTAGATTCAAAGGATTTACAAAGTAGTTTGTTTCCGTCTTTGACTTTATTCTTTCTGATCTGAGCACAAAAAGTAACTCGCTAAGTTTTGGTAGTTGTAAAATGTTTGTGTTGGGTTCTTGGGATCGTGGGTTAGAAATCCTGTGGTCTCAGCAGGTGCTATAGTTAAAAGACTTTCAGTGTCGACAAAAGTTCTTTGAAGGATTTTGACTTTGTTCTGAGTTCAGTCAAACTCAGGATTTCCTGTGTATACTCCCTTTGCTCGCTACAGAGCTCCGGAGGTTTTGATCTGGCTGGAAAATATCACTTATTGTGCATTATTTAAACGGTCATTAGTCTCACAAGCCTCATCCTTTCTGGGTACGGCTCTAGGCTTTCATTATTACATCAGTTATCAGCCCATTATATGCAAATGACTCACCCTAACTCTGGAGCCTATAATATATAATACATCAATTACACCGACAGTGAGACGGGGGGGGGGGGGGGGGGGGGTATGGAAATATTTCCTAAAGATAGCCTGTCAGCACCTGCGGGAAGATGGTGAGGAAAGGAGACAAAAAAACAGAGGACAAGAGAAAGAGATATTAGAATCAATGGACAGTAAAAGGCAGGAAGAAGAAGAAGAAGAGCATGAAGACAAAGCGCCGGGATAATAAGAAGAAACGGGGTACAGTGTTAGAGTGGACAGGTGTTGACAGCCATTAAATCTAAAGACACGAGAAAAGTGCACTCAGCAGAGTGCAGCTCTCTGCTAGGTGTGTTTGCAACGGCCACTGCTGTAATGTTTGAATAAATACAAACCAGATTTGTCCAACCCAGAGACCGTACATCACCCATTGGTTTGTGGACTGCCAGCTGATAACAAACTTTGTGTTTTTTTTTTACTGTTTGTGTAAGTAGTATATCTCAAATAATTGTATTAATTCAGGTATGTGTCAGTATATTCAGGGACATTTGTAGTATATGAAAATGCATGCGACTAAGCAGCTTAACCTGAGTAAGACCTCGATCAGAATATGAGCTTTTGGCCACAACAGCGCTGTAAAGTTAGCATAAGTAGAGGAAGGCACTCTTACTTATAGTCCTCAGCCAAACCTGTTGACTTGTGCCACATAGAGATCCATTTGCACTTGTATATTACACTTTACTCTACATCAGTGTCACCATGAATACACCCGGAGTGATGCGGAATGGGAAAACGTGTCTACAATCAAGCCTCTCAACTCACGCACATTTACATCCATTTGAAAATGTTCTTACACTGTTCTACTGTTTTAAATGTCTGTTATATGTGGCTTTCTTGGAGCTTTACCTTTTTAAACTATAGTGACAGGAACTGCACTACACATTGTTATGTGTCTGTGGGTGTATAGCCTACACACAGTGTGTGAACTGGTGTGCGAGGAGAGAGATGAAGTAGTCAGAGAAAGAAGTAAACAGCCTTATGATCAGTGGTTTGCAGTGGTGTACAGTAATGAAGTAGAAATACTTCGTTACTGTACTTAAGTCATTTTTTTGGATATCTGTACTTTACATTACTATTTATATTTGTTGACTTTTGCATATTTTATATATATATATATATATATATATATATATATATATATATATATATATATATATATATATATACATATATATATACATACACACACACACACACACATACATACATATATATATATATACACATACATACATACATACACACAAGGCAGAGGAAATCAATCAAGACAGTTAACATTAACAACAGCAGCAAACCAAATGTCAGCAAAAGTGTTTATTAACTTGCAGTAACACATATGCACATACTTTATATTTGTATATAAAACTACTGGTTGTCTTATTACTAAAGTCTTTATAATGGATGAGAGCTAATGTAACTGTAACCTCACGATGGTCAAATGGAGATATTACAAATGGACTAATGTCTTAATTCAAAGCCATAGTTGCTGAATGTTTGTCCATCGTTCTCCCCTCAGCTCCTGGCTCTCTGTAACAAAACAAGAACAGAATCAGCAAAATACTCAAATTCAGTGTATTTGTGTAGTTCATCTTAACGTTTGAAACGTTACCGGACTTAAAGTAATATTTCAGGTTAACAACCTGTCTACCTGAGCTCACGTTGGTTCGTTTATGTAGCTACATGATATGAAGTATAAATCATCTGTAAAATCATCACAAACTCAGTAAGATGTTATTCAACCTCTGAAGTTTGAAAGTGAAGTTATTAAAAGTTACTTTTAACTACGGTCGGATGCAGGCAGCCGAGCAGCAGCTAATAGCGCAGCGGCTAACGTCAGTTAGCTTGTAAACTACGAACGTAATGTAACGGATCACTTTAACACACATGTGATGTTTATAATATCTCTTATTTAGCTTTCACATTAGTATCGGTGACATTCAAGTGAGTTGAAACCCAATACTTACATTTAAAAGTGAATCCTGCCGCTTCTCCGGCTCCCGCATCACTCGCCGCCATGTTGGCTCAAATAAAATCTTCATCGGCACGCAATGCATCTTGGGATATGCTGGGCCGCGAAGCCGAAAGATGGCAGTAATGCAACTAAAAGGATGAAAGCTGCCGTTAAACACCACAGAAGAAGAAGAAGTATTAGTAGTGGAAGAAGAAGAAGAAAATAGGCATTACAATACGCACGGGGACGCCTAACGCACAGCATCAGCTTGTTTTGGCGTCGCGTGAGTAACTTTTACGGTTGATTTTTTCACTACTTTGTTGGAATTTGTTTTGGGAAAGATGTTGAAACAAAGACCAAAGAAACATGTCACTCCGGAGGAAGTCGTGAACACGCTGGAGGACGCAGGGAGCCTCGTGTGTCCTCCTGATTCATCGCCAGATGAAGAGGACCTGGTGCATCACGAGAACACACAAGACACCAGTGACTCCGATGACTGGCTCCCATCATCAGAAAGGTATGATCGTCTTATACATGTTATATTTATTGGTGTCGAATTAGCTATCTATCTAGAGCTAGCAGCTTTCCCAGTGCAACACTCTGGCTTAGGTGTGTGTGTGGTGAGGAATTTAAGTTTAAAGCGCTCCTCGTCGTGCTGGATACCATGTGTTCTTAGGTCCATAACTTGTGGACACAGGAAGAAATCGCCCCCCCCCTCCCTGCAGCCATGTGCTCTCCATGGCCTCCAAAACACAACAGCAGGTTTAGTTATGTGTGTGTCTTTTGTGAGGAATTTAAGCTTAAAGCGCTCCTCGTGCTCGATATCATGTGTCCATGTGTTCTTAGGTCCATAACTTTTGGACACAGGACGAAATCCTCCTCCCTCCTCCCTGCAGCCATGTGCTCTCAATCGCCTCCAAAACACAACAGCAGATTTAAGTCAAAATCAAATGGATTTATTATCCAAGAAGCATAAAAACAGATACAAACAGTCATAAACCGAATCACACTACTAATAACAAAACAAACATAACGTCTATGAAATGTGAGATCCAATCCGAGCCCCCCAGCAGGCTGGTCTGCCTCCTTGGTGGCCAGCAGAAGATCTGAAATCCCCCAGAGCTTTAAACCCTTTCGAGTTACATGGAGGAAGGTGGCTGTGTGAGGTGTCTGTTCAGGACCAGGAGGGGCTTATTGGATTCCAGCCAATCACTGAGCTGATCGATGGGCTGAGGAATGTGTAAAATGAGACTCTTCAGAGACTTTGAGGGACAAAGAAACTGAATCCCCGGAGATGATCCGACCTCCTCAGGGATACACCAGTCTGTGGTGTGGATTGGGCCTCTAGTTCATGAAATATATGTTTGTTTTACTGTTGATAGTGTGATTCAGTTTGTAACCGTCTTTGCTTCTGTTAATTATTAAATACTTCTGATTTTAACTTTAACCAGCTGATTCAGCCTCATCTCGCTGACTGATCAGGAGCAGAGAGGAGCTTCTCTCTGCCTTCTGCTTGAGGCATTTTGAACATAAACACTTTGTGTGTGTGTGGGTGTGTCTTCATAAGAGTGTGTGTGTTCCCCAGCACAGTGTGTTTATTTTTACCAAGTTTATTGCTTTTATGTTTACATGAATTACAATTTTCATATCTTTATTTTTCTTCCACATTCTGGTCTACAGTGATGAGGATTACGAGCCCCCCCGTGCCAGTGTCTCAAGTACCCCACAGCCAACGCGTCGAAAAGCAGCTCGACAATCGGCTCCAGGACCTTCACACCCCCAGCCGTGCCCAGCAGCACCACCTCCCCCGACCACTCGGCGGAAGAGAGGACGCTCCTCTCGGGGAGCTCCTGCTCCAGCTACCAGGCGTGGAAAGAGTAGGTTGGCATCTACAGAGAGCGAGGAGGGGGACAGGTGGCACGACAGAGAGGAGGAGTGCATCAAACCTGCCCCTCTCAGGTTTAAGCCGGCCAGGACGCCAGGCCCCACATTCGACACCAGCAGAGCATGGTCTCCCTTCAGCCTCTTCCAGCTCTTCTTTTCAGCATCTGTTGTCCGAAAAATCATTGAGAACACGAATGCCAACGCTGCCAAAAGAAAGAAAGCTGGGCTGATGTTCAGCTGGGACGTGCTCACGGTGAAGGACTTTTACGTATTCCTCTCCATCATAGTCTTCACTGGCCTTGTGAAGGTCCACCATTGGTCTGACTACTGGAGGACGGAATGGCCGTACAACTTCCAGTTCCCCGGTGACAGCATGGCACGGGACCGCTTTGAGGCCATTGTGTGCTCCCTTCACCTCAGCGACCCACAAGAGGACGAGGAGAACAACAAAAGAAGGAACACTGCTGAGCATGACCGGCTCTTCAAGATCAAGCCACTCTACACAGACATGGTGACCGCCTGCAAAGCCCATTTCCAGCCGCACCAGAATGTGTCCATTGATGAGCGGATGGTTGCCTGCAAAGCCCGCATCAGCATAAAGCAGTACATGAAGGAAAAGCCCACAAAGTGGGGTTACAAACTGTTTGTGCTGGCTGATTCATCGATAGGCTATACCTGGAATTTCTTTATCTACGCAGGTAAAAGTGAGTCCAACACAGGCCACGGGCTGAGTTACTCAGCAGTGATGGACCTTTTGCCTTTTTCTCTCCTCGGTAGCGGCTACTCGTTGTACACGGACAATTTCTACACGAGCCCTGCCCTCTTTACCGATCTGTCCAAAAAGAACATCGGCTGTTGTGGGACCATCAGGAGACATGTAACTGGCTTCCCTCAGACCCAGACCAACGACCTGCCCAAAAAGGCTAAGAGGGGGGACATGCGTTGGATCCGGAGTGGCAAACTCCTCTTCGTGAAGTGGATGGACTCGAGAGAGATAGCGATGTGCTCCACAATGCATCAGGCCTACAGTGGACAGACGTTGGGGAGGAAGCTGAAGGAGGCTGGGGAGTGGCAGAACAAGTCCATACCAGTTCCGGACAGCATCCTGGACTACAATCGTAGCATGGGGGGGGTGGATTTGTCCGACGCACTGATCGGATCTTACAGCGTCCGCCACAAGACGATGAAGTGGTACAAGGCGTTTTTTTACCACTTTGTGGACATCGCTGTTGTGAACAGTTTCCTCTTGCACAAGGAGCTGTTCAAGTTGAGGCAGGACTCCACCCAGGCAAAGCCCTTCACCCACAAGACCTTCAGGGAGCAGTTGGCCAAGGAGATGCTGGAGTTTGCTGAAGGCTCAGCAGTCACCACACCCCCGCCCTCGCCCTCCTCCACCTGCATGCCCATGATGTACAGCAGTGAGGAAACAAGGGTCAGGAAGTATTGCAAGAGGTGCCACGATGCTGGAATGATGAGGGTGAAGACATCCATTTATTGCAGGAGGTGTGATGTTCCTCTCTGTTTCAACTCCAGAAAGAACTGCTTCCAGCTGTGGCACGATGGACAATAACTTCCTGATGGATGGACCCCACCCAGACAAACTCCTTCACCCACAAGACCTTCAGGGATACTAGAGTGCGTTGACGGCTCAGTATCTACCCCATCCACCCCCCTCAAGCAGCAGTGGGACATTGAATGTGTAACTGTGTTACGTCTGTCCATCCGGGGAGAGGATCCTCCTCTGTTGCTCTCCTGAAGGTTTCTTCCCTTTTTCTCCCGGTTTTGGGGAGTTTTCCTGGAACCGATGTGAGGTCCCGGGACAGAGGATGTCGTATGTGTACAGATTGTAAAGGCATAATGGAGAATTGTGTAAATAATGTAAATAGTTTACCTGTGTTTCTACAGTTTGTATTGTTACAAATGTTTTCAGTTTGCTCAAATTAAATCTGTTCCATTTGGATTCAACATTCAGCTGGTTTGTGTGGCTGTTTATTGAATGGGAAAATGTATATAGAGGGGTGGTTGAATTTAAAAAAAAAAAGGCCAAACTTGTATTTGGATGTATTGAACACCATCAGTGATATGCAAGTGAAATGTAGAGTTTGGTACGTGAGAAAATTCAAATGTTACAGATGGTTCCCAAATGCCCGTTTTGGTGACCTCGCCTGATCTCTCTGTACTAAAACCTCTAACTTTGTTCTGCTTCACTTCATCAAAGTCGAACTCTGCAGAGAGACTGTTCACATGTTGTGGTCTGATTTGGGGGAGGTTTAGACCTGCAGCTGCATCATCCAAAGAGATAATCATCCTGAAAGTGCTTTTTCTTTTAGGCGAACCTGAACATCGAGAGAATCCCAGTAGGAGAATGTAGTCTATTGTTTTTAAAAGGTTTGCATTGAAATCTCCTAAAATGTAACGTTTGTCCTCGTCGTTCATCGGGTCAAGAGAACTGAACAGACGTCCATTGAACACGTTGATGACGGAGTCAGGTGGGCGATAAATAACCAACCAGAACATTCTTTCCACCAGAGAGTCTAAAGACAGGTTCCACCTCCTCCCTCTGACTTCAGACAGAGATCGTCCCTGATGTTGACTTCATAGTCACCGTGAATAAACCGATGTTCTCTCCTACATGGTGAACTCAACTGTATATTAAAGACGTCTCTAGTCCTCAGTACGCCATGTTTCTGATCGGGCAATCACTGAAAAATCTGAAAACACTTTAATCACACTAAAGTAATTGAGTGCTTTTCAAATGTATTCGTTTCATGAAGGCACTTACAGTGTCTCTCGGTAGTGTCAAAATAGATGAATAGAAATGTGTTGTCGTGGCATGTGTTGCATATCTGAGCTACTCTCTTTTAAGAAGTACATTTATTTAAGACTAGTGGCGTACATCCAGTCGGCACATTGCTTTAACTGCTGGGATTACCATTGCCTACTACTATAGGTGACTTTTACTGGAGTCATTTTCCAGTAAGGTATCTTTACTTTTACTCAAGTATGGCTTTTGGCTACTTTATACACCGCTGGTGGTTTGTAACAGAGAGGCCGTTTCAGAGCCGTGGGGGAACTGTTCGTAGGAAGAGTCACTTGCGCTGCAACGTGCTGTTAATTCCAGGTATTAAAAGCTCAAGCAAACATTGAAGGGCATAGGTAAAGCTAATAAATAATGCAAATCCACTCTACATGCCTTTCATAAACTGGAGAGAGCTTAGGCAGGGCACTGGGATTGACCCCCTTGTTAGCAGAGGACTGAAGAGACACATTTGGCACGAAACCCGAAACAAAAAGGATGTTTCTGTGGGTGGTAGGTGTCATTATCATTCACGCTGGCACCCATTTTGGACTTTTGAACTGCTAGTTAACAATGTAGGCTTATCATAATTGACTAGTTCAATGTAAATTATATTCTTGATTTAGAGTTGAACTTTAAATTTGTAAAATATTAGAAATAAAAACACATTTGCTTTTGGCTATAGCCAGTAGGCTAGTTAGCTAGCTAACAACAAAAATGTCTCGCTAACAAATACAAAACCTGCTGTTTTAGACTGAAGCTAGCTAATTAGATGAAGTAGGGACGGGCAAAGAAACAATTGAGAAAGTGTTCAAGGAAAGAGTGGCGAAACATGAATGTCTGTTATTAAAAGGTATATAGTAAATGTAACAAAAAATCTTACTATGTATCACGTTACCTACGGGCCCTTGCTCTCAGTGCATGTTAGTGAATGTAAGCGTGAACCACTGGATAGCTCACGGGCTGCTGCTCTGCACTTCTGTTATTTAGCAGTTGAAGCTGATGACGTCGTCACGGAAGCATAGCACCCACCGTGCCACACTTTTAGCTCCGTCAGCACTTTCACCGTAGTTTGCGCTGTTAGCACATGAAAACAATCCTCCCAATCTCAGATCTTGCACCTTTAATGCTCATTTTGACCTGTGATATTGCTGAATGTGGTTACACACACACACCAATTTATCAGCAAGCTCTTATGAACAATTACCTGCACAACAACTTTCTTCTTTGACAACCTCTCTAAAGTGAATCTGCCCCCCCCCCTGTCACCCCCACGCCTCAATGCACACCGAAAAGGGTGTAAACATGACACCGTGGTCCATCTTAACAGGGTGAGTCAGCCTCTCGCTCTAATTGCGTGACCAGCCTCACACCCTCTTCTATCTACAGGCCTGTCATTAAAGTCCTGTTAATTATAGAGGAACGGTCACATTATTGTCATACCTTCTGCTGTGACAAAGTAATCCCCTGCAGATCTGACGACAAAATAGGCACCTTTATTTAAAATGTCAACCCATGCTTGTCATTGAACACGACATGGTGTTGTATAAAAAAAGAAAAAAGCTCGTCGGGACTTGTCAAAGTCGAGTGAGAACTCTGAAAACTGTTCTGGCGCTACAGCGTGTTGTTCCCAGTTTATATTTGGAAAAGGTAGCATGCTGAGGGAAGAGCATTCATGTGCTAATACATCCCTTGTCAAAACGCATATATAATGACTTTCTCCACCCACATTCTAATCTATTTCAAGGGTGACATGTGCCATTAAAAAATTCTTGCCTATTGAATCAACTGATTACTGTGGTCAGCAGCAGTTCTCCCAAGACAATAGTGAATCAGTCGGAGCCCGCCTAATCACATATCTGCCAAGCTGGATAATACGCCAATCAACATGTGCTGTCAACATCATTTCTATAGCATCCTACACGTGTTGTTTATTCACGAAGATTACAAAAAAATAAAAAATGTGTATACTCATTGTGTGGCATTCAGGGTCGAACCTTAAAGGTGCAGTGTGTAGGATTTGGGGGCATCTAGCAGTGAGGTTGCATATTGAAACAAACTCAAACTTCTCCCATGTGCCAAACGTGTACATCAGCTACGGTGGCTGATGCAAAAACAGGAAATATCTGGAACCAGGGTTTTGGTTTGTCCTTTCTGGGCTACTGTAGAATCGCGGCGGCCGGTTCTGTATGTAAATATAAACGGTTCATTCTAAGGCAACGAAAATAACGATTTGTTTAGGAAAAGGTGATTATTCGGCAAGGACAATAAAGAACTTGAAAATGCGAAATACTTGTTTGCGAATGGAAAGGTACGGAAGGAGTGGATCTGGTCCTCGCCGCCTTTGTCAAGGGTGAAAGGAATAATAAAGTTTATCGTCTTGGTGTCGGACTCCGAAACCTCTGTGTTGCCGTTTTAATAAATATAGGCGCAACTAAACCCTTTCTGCATAACGTGAATGATAAAAAGGTATGTTGCTTTTTCGCTGCTTAATATTCACGATCCGTGTAAGGGCCTCGAGGAACACGCCTACAGGTTAAGGTCCCTTTGTTTGCAACAGTTTTTCCCAACAGACAAGAGCAATTTTTGTTTATCCCGAGCCTTTATCCTTTATCGTGCCACTTGAGGATGAGAAAGCAACAGGCAGGCAACAGTTCGACATGGAAAATACTGCCACTCAGCCAATTCGGTGTTCAGCCAATCACTCCTGAATCTCCCCACAACACGTCGCCTTTTCGCCTTGAGTATATATGTTTTCAGTCTGTGGTCTGCTTGTGGTATTCAGAGGGGTCAGTCAGTCTTGCCCAAGATACACACATGGTTTATGTCCCACCATTAACTTTTACCTGAGTCCGATAAAAGAAAGTGAATTAGAACCTCAGGGGGAGCCAACGAGGGCAATGACAAGCGACACTATTTCAAGAGGAAAAGGAGGTCCAGGTTCCCAGTACTGCAATGAATAGTCAGCAACTTTTTCCACTTAAAAACAAATGTGCCTTCTGCCACTTGTCTGTGACGCCAATTAATGGCAGCAAAAATCTGATACAACCAGCAGTTCATTAAATAACAATGTGCTGTCCTAAACAGAATGAGATATTCTTCCAAAGAAGCAGCAACTGATTTATTTTGACTCAATAAAAGGGAAACGAATATTTAAAATATTTAAAATAAACTCTTATTATAGTCACTGTTAAATATTGTGTTGAATTCAAAATAGAGATAATTCCTCATTCATTATTTATGAGAGGAGCTACTGTCAGCTCTAATAGGAATTTGGACAAATTATCAAAACTTGTTTTTTCCTCACAGACGCTGATGTCCATGTTTTATTAGATATACCGACATATTTGATTGGTATTTGATTGGTACTGCTGAAGAGTCCTTCAGCAGTATATAGACCTTACCGTACCTCCACAATCACAGACTCTCCAATGCTGACAAATTCAAATAAGTCATGCGATCAAGAGAAACTGCTCTCTGTTAATGTTCCATTTAAATGCAAAGAGTCATTCTGCCTCCTCTAGTTAGTTTTCCTACTCTGGACCCTGGATCATCAAAGCCAGCAGTGTTCGAAAAAAAAAAAGAAGCAGAGAGCGGGGACCGGCGAGAAGGACGCGGGTGGAGGCAAGAAACCATAAATGGTTCGAAGTTCTGCGCAGCAAATGAGCGTCACGTTCAAAGCCCAAGAGGGAAGTTGGAAGGGAGAAGAGCCTCAGAAGGCTGCTTAGCTTGACTGAACTTTGCAGAGCTCTGTGCCTGCTGGACCAGCGCTGCAATAGCATCCATAGCTCAAAGGTGATTTATGCTGAAACCAAAAGCTGCCATTAATGATGACTTTCTCCCATGACATTATCTCTCTGCATGGGTGACGGTGCTGCTGCTGCTGCTGCATTTTCAAAATGTGAATTGGTTTATTGTCCTCGACACCAGAAGTAGCTGCAATACACAAACATACCCTTTTTCATATTTTTCGTATGTCGCTATTAAGCTATTTGCAATAATACCAGACAATTAATGTGCTGCCCTTTAAAAGATTCTTCCTGATAATTGCGCTCATTTCCCAGATTGCCGCCTGCAGTTCATGTGGATCAGCAGAGCGCGTTTCGCTTCGGCTTACAGGCTACGCTTTCTCAGGCTGAAAACGATTGTCCGAACAAAACGAGGTAATTAGGCATCCTGGTATTAACCACAGGCGAGCTATTGACTCTGTCTGTTAGATTAAACTGTGAATAACTTAACTTGAGAACCACTTTTTTGTTTAGACGACAAAACAGGTTTTGAAAATTTCCATTTCTCAAACAGACCTTGCGGCGAGAATGACTTAAACATAGACCTATTTCTTGAGGTGTCCTCTAGGGGTTTGATTTAATTCAACTCCAATACAATCGCCTTCAAGGCCCTCTGAATCAGCTTTGTCTGATCCAGCACAGCAGAAAGCTGGTCAGTTTTCCTATTAAAAGAACACTCTGTCCATCACGCACAGCAATCATGTCTGCTTTCCCACATAGCTCCAGACACTGAGCCTTGGCTTCCGCATTCTGCATCATAATGCCGACAAGCAGGCTGAGCGATTCAGAAGAAATACTGTCGTCGACAAAAAAAACCCTGCAAAGCTGAAGGGCGTAACATGTTCCCTTTTAGCTGCAATGTTTCATGTCATTGGTATTCTACTGGCTCGTGGGCACAAATCAATACTATTGAGCTGCTGCTGCCCAATAAACTAAGTTGTTGTCTCAATTGCAGTCTCTTTAGCGTCTCTGAAAGAATTTAAAGCCCTTGGAAAAATTCAAGGTAAACCCTATATTTTCTAATATATACGTTGCCTCGGAGGTTCTGTTGTAAAACTCTGACCTGGCATATTCTTCCTGAGCTGCTGGATAAACGAGAGGGTTGGATGAACAGGTCAGGTTTCATTGCAGTGTGAAAACATAAAGCTGCCTTTACACTGGAGATGATAAGGTGAGGTCATAATTCCACTATAAAAAGAAAGAAAGCGGGTTCAGTTCCAACTAATTCATCTACACTTCCCTGCATTGAATATTGCTGCAGTGTTAAATAAAGAAAAATAAATAATATCTCATTCAGTAGTTAAAATATTTCATCTCCCCCCGTGCAGCAATATGTATTTTGCATTAAAAAACAAACAAAAGCCTATGTGGTGCCTCAATTAAGGCTGGAAAGCAGCTAGTAATGCCATTTTTCGTTGCTGGAGTGTTTCAGCGAGGGCTTTGCTGCTCATACCAATTGGTGGGACTAATTGGTGGTTGTTAAGAGATCCTTTACTTCAGTGAAATTAGCAATACTCCAAAATACTGCAAAAAATACTCCAATACAAGTAAAAGTCCTGCATTCAAAGTGTTATTTGAGTGAAAGTACAGAAGTATTACTATCATAATGTACCTAAAGTATCAAAAGTAAAAGCACTAAATGCAGGAAATTAGCTTCTGTGTGATATATTGTATGTTGTGTTATTATCATGATTGTTATTAGTATTACTGATGCATTAATGTGTAGAAGCTAGACTTTTAATGTTGGTTGAGTTGGAGTAAATCTTTTTTTATTTATTTAACATGCTATTGGGATATAATACATTAAAGGATTGCTATATGATTGGTTAGAAAAAAGCTTCCTTTCCATTAATTCAAAATTCAACTCAAACTTCCATCTTGAGGTTTGAACTGTTACAAAACTGTTTCTGTCACAATCAGTGTTCATATCGTCTCTATAGCCCAGCACAAATGCTTCTAACCCACGATGTACTATATTTATGCAGGATCCATGGAATGAATTGTGCCATTTTGTACTAAATAGCAGTACATGACACAAGGGTTAGAATTAACATTTAGAATAATAATATGATACTATTAGAGTGAATAATATGCTGAGGGCTGGTGATGCCAGAGACTTGTGTAGGAGGAGATCATGTCAGTGAAGCACCGGCTGCTACTCTCGAACACAGTCTCTGGTTTATGTATGACCCCCAATAGGCTGGCTCCCAGCAGGTACATCCGATGATGAGATCCCACACAGCCATATATCATATCTTCATCTCTTACCCAGGAGCATCTGAGAGGAACATCCAAGTCACTAGAGCATGTGCTCATCTTGTCTGAAATTAACCTTCTCTAAGGGATGAAAAGAAGATGAAAAGCAGCCTTTGTGGCGCTGCCGGCCCCTGAGGAACACAAGGAAGTGTAATCAGCAATGACCCGCGCTAGACTCCACCAAACCCAGGGAGTTCCTTCATATACCCAGCTTGCCTCGGGGGAGCTGTGCCTGGAACAGCGGAACAAGCATTTGATCTGAACTGCGAATGGATTATGAAATCCCGGACGTCTGCCGGCTCCTTCCACAAATTGCCACGATGTACCCCAAACAGCAACCTAAAACCAGCACCATTCACACTCCCGGATGCAGGCTTGCAAAGCAATTACCTAGAAAAAACAAACTGCTTAAAATAAACATGTATGTAAAACGTCAGCGCAGATTGGAAGCAGGCCACCTGTGTAGATGCATGACAAACCTAAATAGAAAAGCAGCGAGGGGCTGAATGTGGGAAAACAAGCTGTCAGTGGGTTGATGATTGGAACGGGGTCCAAGGTAATAAGATTGTTTGGCATAAATCACTGAGGAAACCTGGTGAGCATGCAGACGTAGGCTGTAAGTCCATTTCAACATCCATTACCATATAACCAGAGTTGAAATAAAGCATGTTCACACTTTCCTCACGACACATAAGTGAGAGACTGCTGTGATTACTGGTGAGAATGGCAGGATTTCACGGCACGTCAGCAATGTGCATGTTTAATCATTATACGTCAGCGTCTTCTTTTCTTTTTTTACCCACATGATCTAGTATTTGTTGAATCATCTTCTAAACTTACAACAGTAATTAGAGTTTGTTGAAATGGAAAGAAAACAAACAGGACTTTTACGTGGGAGGACACTATTGCGTTACGTAGTTGCGTTACGTAGTTGCGTTACGTAGTTGCGTTACGTAGTTGCGTTACGTAGTTGCGTTACGTAGTTGCGTTACGTAGTTGCGTTACGTAGTTGCGTTACGTAGTTGCGTTACGTTGTTGCGTTACGTTGTTGCGTTACGTTGTTGCGTTACGTTGTTGCGTTACGTTGTTGCGTTACGTTGTTGCGTTACGTTGTTGAGTTGAGTCTGCGTGAGGAGGTGAGAAGGCCGGGGATGGTGGATGGCCACAAAACACAAGACTTTCACCTAACAGACTGCTGTTTGTCCTGTGCAAAAGAAAGCTTCGTCATTTTAAGCCAAACTATGATGTTTGTACTAAACCTAGCTGAATAGTTTTGTTTTGTTCATTTCCTATGTTTAAAAATGTGACTGTTTGGTCCAGAAGAAGTGTTTCCCTCAAAATGTAATTGATAATGCAGTTTATTGGTATGGGAATGTAATTTTGTAGGAGACAGCATTGATTTGCTTGGTACAAGGTGATTAAGTTCGAGGCCTCCCTGAGGCAACACCTCCAACAGTCACCATGACTGTTGTTAAGCTGCATTGTAAAATAAATGTGTTTTTTCTGTTTAGCAGTAGTCAGAGTCTACTGCTTATGAATCAAAAGTGAGTCAGGAGGCAAAATCACATCACAAATCCATCTCTTGATATATGCATCTGAGATACACTGATGCTAGGTGAGGAACAGGATGTCTGCCAACAGCTGGCTCAGGACTTTATCTGGACTTGATACAAGTTTCTGAACAGGGTCTAATGTAAAGTTCTCCCAGTATCTTCTTGTTCTCTATTAAATCAAACTGTGAGCACAGCCACATATCAAAGATGGTATTCTGTAAACTGTGATTCTGCTTTAATTAAAATGACTATTTCAATACTTGGAGATGAATTCGCATTTCCTTTAATTCGATACAGTATGTGTCTGTGAAGTGACCAGTGTTGGGAATAATTCAAATTAAAAAAAGATAAGCGCTGCATTCCCATTGAAAATGACGCACACTGAAATAGTTCAATAAATGTTGCCAGGCTTTTGAAAAATGTTGTCAAAAACCATCTAACTTTTGAAAGTAGCTTTCACAGCACCGGCAGTGATTATGCACGACTGTCCCTCCGTTCCTTTGGACCCTCCTCATTCAAAACCACACAATTATCCTGCCTTGATTGCTCTGAAATGAATTCAGACTTAATGTTTGGACTTGCAGTCCCCCGTCTGGTAACTGAGAGAATTCTGCACAAACAGTCCCATTTCGTTTCCAGTAAATTTGTTTTCGTTGAATGTGTCATTACTTTATTCTGAAGATTCACAGAGCTCCCATAATGAACCACAGAAAAAAAACAGCCCGCACATAAAAGCTGCAGCAAGCCTCTCTATAGTGGACTGGTGCGTTATTCTGTGTTGTGTTTTTGTACCAAACTGCATTGTTTATAACTCTATTTCTAGACGTGGGGCATCTCTGGTTCATGTTTGTTTTTACTAAATATACAGTGTATTCCAGCAGAATAGTCTCAAGTCAAGCAAGTCTCCATCAAATATGTTGTGTTCAAGCAACAAAACACAGGAGTCTCTGGAGAGCTTTAACTCAAACAAGGCATGCTGGGACGTCTGCTAAAATGCTGATCAAGTTGCTTTAGAAACTTAATTTGATGAGTTGTATAAACTCTTTACTCCTCAAGTTGATGACAGAAATGACAGTTGATTCCAGTACATTCCCGTGCGACGCTTTACAGTATCCAAAACGGGGTTTTATGCCTCGAGAGGTGATGCGTTCGGGCCCGTTAGAAACAAACCTCGTAGAAGATCTGGGGTCGGGTGTGGCCAGTTGTAGGTCCTGATCAGCTGCCAGTCAAAGTCGTCATCTTGTCCCTGTCGGTACTCGCACAAGCCAGGGTCCGAGTCCTCGTCGAAGGTGCAGCCAGCTACAGTGAGGGAAGAAGAGGAGGAGCAGATTGAAATACATCATCGTAAACTGATGAAGGAATGGATCAGACTGTCGTCCTTTTTTCAGAGAAACACCAAAAGAAATGATTGCTCAGTTACATCACCACAGGCTCTCTGGTAATGTGTTAATACATCAAATCATGGAGAATCTTTGAAGCTATAAACTAAATTACAGCTAATGGTTGGCACCAGGCGGTCAGCGCTGACTGCCTATCTCATCTGTTCCCTCACAATCCACCGCCATTTGGTGCAATTAGCCCTGTGGTGTGAAAATGACACAACAGCCACGGGTCACCCACATAGCCAGATATAATGGGCAGCTGTACCAGAGCAGCAAAAAGGGGGTTCTTCAGTTGAGGGAGGACAACAACAGCCCGGCTCTTAGCCTGTGAAGGTGACCCAACCATGTCTGGCCTCTAATGGCTGCATTTACTAGTCGGCCATTATCACACAAACCACAGGCTTTTAAAGCCGCCAGCTCGGTTGTCAAGCCACGGGACAAAATGGTGTGTTCTTGTTTAATTGGTGAGAGAACACAGGCGCACTTCAGGAAATCTAAAAATGAATAGTCTTGACTTGGGAGGACCAATTGTTGGTCATGCGTGTGTGTGCCTTACGCTCTACTTTGCTTCATCCGTGGAGTGATGTTTCCCATTGATACGTGTGGTTTGGACACAAGATGGCCTTTGCTAACGATTGTTTTCTTCTTTGATCGATCTTTTGACACTTTTGCTTTCTCAGTCCCATCACAATTTCCCAGAGCCCCCTTCAAATAGCAGTCCAAAGTACAATATATTTATTTTACAATGATCTAAAACAGGGAAAAGCTGCACCCAGAGACCGTTTGATCGAAAATCAAAGCTGACGGTTAAGTTTCTATTCCCAGAGCCTTCTCCATATCTGCCCCCACCCTCTGGAACTCTCTCCCCAAAAACATCCGAGATTGCACTGACCTTTCCACATTCAAATCACAAATCAAAACTCACCTGTTCAAAACTGCTTTTAATGTGTGACTATTATTGTGTACTTTGTTTTTAGTGTATTGTTTTTATATATGATGATTTTAATGTAAAGTGTCTTTGAGTGTCAAGAAAAGCTCTATATAAATAAAATGTATTATTATTATTATTATTACGGTGTGGACGCACATGACTGTGTAGTGCAACTTAAGATGAATACGAGTTGTTGTTTTTTCCACAGGAGACTTTTTGACATTTGAAACACAGCTGCTACTAATCGCTGCATTGCAATCATTGCGGTACTGCAGCATCATTAATGTTATTGATTCCCCACCTGTGACTTTCCTGTGAATCTAATTAATTTGGGAAACGAAAAAGAAACACGAGTGCTCTGATGCTGCGCGGACATCACGATTCAGATTAGCAAGATTTATTTAGAGAGTAAAACATGTCAAATACAAGATGGAGGGAGTTATAACGGGGCGGCCATCGATCGGAGGATGCTCATCGACGGAACATTTAAGTATGTACTGAAATATGAAACTCTTCGGCTTCCAAAGGGGGCCTGACATTAATAGTTTGGGAGCCACTGTCTTGGATCGTGCAGACATTGCTCAGTGGACATAGTTTCAGCAGTCAGACAAATATCGAGGTTTTTAGGAAACCTCCTGGTCGAGGTTAACTGTACAATTGCAACCTAAACTGTCCTTTGTAGACCTAAACACCTACTTTCATGTGTACAATGACATCATGACGAAGAACAGCCACAAAGCAACATCTAATGAATGCAAAGTTGTAATAAATCACGGCATTAGCTTTACTGCAGCTCTAGCTAACTCCGAACTAACTGCTATCTGACACCCTGAGCCCACTGAGGTCCCACTGAGGTCCCACTGAGGTCCCAGGACCCTCTTCACTAACAGATCGCATTAAGGCTTGGCAGCAGCGCTGCTGGTGTTAAAGAGCAACTCTGACTCCGTGCCAGCTTCCGCTTAATAGCATCCCGTTCGGCCCAGTCCCCCGATGCTGTCTTTTGTTTGGAAGCTGCATCTGTTTACTTTGAAGTTTTTGATTCTGAAGAAATATTGTATGTTGCAATAAACGACTAAGACGACTTATTACGGACCTCCGCTTTCGCCCTTTCCTGCTGACAAACGCATATCACCCCCCCCCCCCCCCCCGCAGCCAAGCTAGTGTTTCCGGGTGTGTAAGCAGATCAGAGTTTTAATTGCCTCCTGTGTGAGGGCTGCTTGTTGTGCTGCGGCCATGCCCGGTTATCCGAGGATGAGGGGGCTGAGTGGGGGTGCAGACCCCACGGTGAAGGCCTGCCTTTCATTGAGAGCCCTCCAGCTCCAGCAAGAAATGTCACCATCAGACACGTTCCACTGATTCCCCTCATTAGGACTCATCCTTCCCAGCCTCCTTTGCTTTTTAGCGTGCACGTTCCTCTCAGTGCCCAAATGAGCTTCTCTGGCAGCAAGAGGGCAGACCCATGTAATTAGAAAAGTGTGTGCATTCCTTCGAATGCGTGTGTGTGTGTGTGTGTGTGTGGTTAGCTGTCGTTGTTTGCTGTGTTGATGTTTACTTAAAAAATGAAAGAAATTATAATGAATCCGTCAACGTCACACAGGCTGAAGCTGTAACGACTGGATATGAATTATTTGTGTTCATCACAGCAACAGGGACTCTGGCCAACAAGGGAATAAGATTGCACAAATTTCCCACGTAATAATAAGTTGAATGTGAGAGAAAGCGGCTTTGAGAATGCTAATTGCTTATCAGAGGCGATAACGCGCCGCTGTTCGGCACAGTCCCCGAGCAATGCGCCGCCATGCGGAGCATCAATAACACCTTGAGACGTGGACGACGGCGCCCGAGATAACTTTAGTGAGCCACTGTCACGGCTGACATGTTCCTCAGCAAGAACAAAGAAGGAGGCATAAATAAACGTGCAAGAACAAGGCGCCTCTTTCAAAAGGTAGGAGAGGTAATTTGCCCAACAAGACTGTTTTGGGGTCTTTCTTCTACCTGGCAAAGAAAGAATTATTAGTACTGACTTTGTCTATTCCGCAGCAGACAGTCCCACCTGTGTACCTTCCTGCTGTTATAACCCAGTAAAACTAACCATTACTATCCATATCAAGTTCCAGAGGTTCATATCAAAGTCCCTTTATTCCTCCCATCAGAACATCCGTGACCATGTTTCCCGTGAGCAATACATTTTAATCTCGTAACTCATTTTGTACGAAACTGCTGATCAGAGAAATCCTTTGTGTGGTGTTGAAGGATTTTACTCAACAGCCAGCAAAGCCTGCATGAGGCAGCTAAAGAGCTCATTAATACGGCTTTCAGTGACAGTCCAAATACTGTATCCCAGGCTTCCCCGTGGCACACCAGAATTCTGAGGGGAAACCCCAATATTAGTCATTTCTTTGACTTTCATTTTTTATTCTTTAAAAAAATTGTCCAATACTGAAAATGAGTCGCTTATGCACATTTGCATTTTTTAAAAAAGGGCTCAGTAATTTCCTTTAACAGCTGGGCAATGTAGAAAATTTAGAAAACTGCATTCAGCAGCAGATTAATACACGTTGTATTCTCTTTTGGGTATTTGGGGCAGCAGCAGGGTGTATGTGGGATTCATTAAAAAATAAACTACAACGTGTCCGTTCAAGGTAATGAAGGAACATGTCACCCGGTGTAACAGTGTGACTCTGATGCGTTTTTAATAGTTTTTGGACAACAATGCAGCTCTACGGCACAGAGGACAGTTATATCAGGCTTTGACGCACACACGCACACACACACACACACACACACACACACACACACACACACACACACACACACACACACACACACACACACACACACACACACACACACACACAAAGTAGTTATAGTGAAGACTTTTCATGTTGGGTTCTGTGTATTACTATAATTATATAATTAGTAGAAATTATTTTGACCTCCAGAATTCTCAACAAATATCTCAATGCGCGACCAAATAAAACCAAAGAAATCTAGAGACCAAGTGAGAAAATGTTGCTTTTGTAATCTGGGCGCACGAAACCAGTCAGGAGTCTAATGCCTTCCAGTTAATTGAACCCTATTAGCAGTGTTTTTGTCGGATCAAAGTCAGGACGAAGCGGGGAAAGAGCGTAACTCTGCTGCACAAAATGCCTGTGAGGGAGCCAGAAGAGGCCCTGGAGGCAGATTAATGGGCGAAGGTGTAGGCCAGTCTGAAGTGCTTGTGATGGACCACGGGTGCGACCGTCCAGTCTGCCTCTAGTGGATACAACAGCCCTGACTAATAGCCCACGCAGCTGCCATATCATACATATAAGTTGTGATGGAGAGGGAGGAAAACACAAGCCTCTTACCTCGCGTTCATCCTGGAGAAGGAGAAATAAATTAGAGGGGCGAGACACAAACTGGGCTGGGTGAAGAGCCCTCAAACAGCAGAACGAGAGAGAGAGAGAGAGAGAGAGAGAGAGAGAGAGAGAGAGAGAGAGAGAGAGAGAGAGAGAGAGAGAGAGAGAAAAGCCACAGAGGGAATAATGAAAACAACATTTACAGTTAACAGTATAACAAGAGGATTCGGGGGAAAAAGAGAGATTTTGGTTTCTTGGCCTCAAACCCGATACAGTATAAAGAGGTAAGTATGAGATGAGGATGTGTGTTTGATCACACTGTTCCCATGAAGTTCTCAGATAGGCTCAAATCATCTTCATCCTGTACAGACACTCATTTGCAATCATTCAGAGCGACGGCTGATTCTCCCGGATATGAATCTCAGTTACATGGACGACCGGAACGCCACTCTGACAGATCTGCCGATCGCTGCTCATTTTCAGAAACCTGCAGTAACAAGAGGCCCTCAGACTGTTCTTGTTTCAAGGTAAAATTGCACTTCCCCTGCATGCGAGTTACAAATTCGAATGCAAATGTTTCCTTCACACAGAGCGCCTCTCTAGTCGCCATAATCTTCCCTTGCTTAAAACTTAAACTTGACTGGGTGGAAATCTCACCCTGTGCCCACGAGGCAGCTGTTGAGCTCATCATGCTTCCCCGTTGCATTAAAGCAAAGTCCCCAGGCAACCCACCCCGCTGAGCTGGAGCTCTGCTGGCACTCCTGTAATCAGAGCCTCTCAGAAACAGCAGCTCTGTTGGGACTGAGGATCCAGGATGTTCTGCCGCTGCTCTCGTTTGCTTTGAGATAAAGCTCCGCTGCCGCGTGATTTGCATTCGAGCGTGTGCAGGCAATGCATCAGACCTGACAAGTTTACTTACGGATGGGGACGGGGACGGGGGGGGGTTGTATAGCTCATCAATAGTGAGCCAGCAGAGGAATAATCACAACACAACTTCTTCATGGACCATTAATAACAGCCGCTGCATTTTCAGAAGCCTCACCGAGGGGGAGGAGGACAGCAACTGCGAGAGAGGGAGTGGGGTGACGATGAAGAATTGGTGGAAGAGTGGAGTATTAAAGGGAAACAACCCTCCTGGTAGACTGTGGGCGTTCGGCCAATATACGTGTTTTTGACTGACAATACCGAAAGCAATATGCCGCGTTCGGAGCAAAGCAACAGAGAGACAATATTTGGATGTCAAACACCTGTCTGCACCTTTTTTGATGCATAATAATATTCAGTGAATTTATTCTTTTAAACCTGAACCTGCATTGAGGCCATCAATAAACCACCTAGAACTGACACGCACACACCAAAAGCCAGATGTATAAATCATGTATACAGACAACAAACATGTGTATGATAAATGAGCACTCTGTTCGAGTGGATAATAAGAGCCGGTACTGCACGTGTGCAGACCAGTGCATCTAATGTAGAGGAATGTAAAGCTCACCGTCTATGGAAGACAAATCATGGGCAAAAGTTACAAATAATGGACTTTGAAAAGATGGATTATTCAATTAATCTAATTGCTCCACGAAATTCAAAGCCAAGTCATTAATGGACAAACTTTTTCTTATCATTTATATATATATTCTAGTTTCCTGTGATTTGTCGAGTGCTGTAAGTAGCAGCCAGAGTGTGTAAAACCTCCGAATATAAGGAGAGCCTCACCCGTGCAACATGGGCAATCAGGGAAATTATATTGGTATGCAAACAGCTGATTAAGCGGTGTGTTACATAGAAGCCAACAGCCAGGAAATGAAAACGTACGTGTGGCAGAATCCAGTGGTTGATCTCATTAAGACTGCCGACTGCGAAGCCCGCGTAAGTAAACAGACTACGTGAGGAGCGATCGATCAAAATGTACTTGGCGGAGCCCTGCTGCAGTCGTCCATCATCATTTATCATGATATGGGGATTTGACTGGAGATATCCAAGCATGTTAGGACTGATGGACTGAACCACTGCGCTCTTGTGACCTTTACAAGTCGGTAAATGTGGAGTAAATGGTCTGCTAATGGCTATATGCCTGTCCAACCTGAGACAAACCCCGCTCATAGGTCTCCATTAAATGAGGATGAACTACGTCTCCTCTTCCTGACCATATCGAAGCTCTCTCGTAGCATCTTGGTCAAACCGGCCACATTCTGATTCACCAAAGAGACAGAGACACATGGTGACAGAGGGTAAAACCAATCAATCAAACAATCGATCTAATTTCCCTTCTGTATGCTCGGGTTAGGAGAGGTAGGCAAGATTGGCACATAGATGGATTTATTTTAACTGCCCCACAGCACAAAGTAACCACGGTCTACCTGCAGGGGTGGAGAGGGTTTTTGACATACGCAGCTAAATGAGTTGCAGCAGAGAGCTGGATTGGAAAATTGCTACAGTTCCTGGTTGGTAAAGGTCATCGACTACCTAATGCGCTTTGAATTGAACTAGTTTCCTGTTCAGAAAAGGATGAAAAATCTCTGCGCTTCCACAGTCCTGTTCCTGGAGTATCAGTCTAACCTGACCCGACACCGCGGCACAGATGAACCGGTCCGTGTACGGCGAGATTAAAGGGGGTGGCTGCATGATATACCAGCAATCGAGATGGAAAAACAGATAGCGGAGGAGAGAAAGCCTGCGTCAGCGTGGAGGCGATGTACAAACTGTCTGCCAGTTGGTTATTTAGGGGTATAAAAAGATAGCCAACCAAGCATGTACTTTTCATTAGGCCAGGCTCTCTACTTCCATTTCTCATTTAATCTTTCCATCCCCCCCCCCCCCTCCCTCCCTCCACAGAGACATCAGTGACAGGGCTCCATCTCCCGCAATCTGAACTGCTTAGCCAGTTAATGCTATTGTTAGAGATGTCGTGAGGAGAGCGGCGCATGAATAGCGGTTGATGAATAAAAACAGACCTTGTTCAGTGAGGCTCAAATCACACTAATTAAGAAGACGGAAATCCAGCACCTGTATTACAGCGCTGGGCCTCTTCACTGATGGAGAAAGGGAGGAAAAGTGACAGATACTCTCTCACTACTGTTACATATGAAAATGTAATCAAGAGTGCCGGAGGAGACAAGTGGTTGTGTCGAGCCTTTTTTGTCCCCTGCAACAGATGAATATTCACATCAGGACTGACCTAAATGCATTTAGTTGAAAGCTTTATATCTCTGTTGAGTGGTGACGTAATCATATCGGAAATTGTTGCCGTCTCCAAGCTTAAATCCGTCATTGCCAATTAATAGCGACATACTAATGAATGGTCTTAAGGAACGTGGTTTTCATTCCTTTTAAAATCGAACACATCTGATCCTGAACAATTAAAATACAGTCGCCTCAAAAACAAAACTAAAAAATCCTGCATCTTCCTGCTGGATGATATTTGCAGTTATGTCGTGCATAGATTTACACAACATGCCTGATTGCATGATGTCAAGACAACCAACCGCCCGACGGCTTTTATGTTGATTTCCATACACTCAAAATGGTAAAAAAAATAAATAAATGCTCAGAACCGCTGCGAGCAGACTGAACGCAGTCATGTGAAACCGCAAATGGGGAAACAACTCTACAGCAGCAAGATTGTGATGGTTATTTATTGGCGGCTTTTCTTCTTCAATGTGCGCTGCGGAAATATGTTATGCACGCGGCCCCGGTATTCACCGCGGGTGGTCATCCACCAGGACAGAACCCTCAGTAAGCCATTCTTAAGTTTTTATTATTCATTTTAAATATTCTGCAGAAAAAGAAAAAACTAGGGAAGGGATCGTGGCCAGAATGCCGAGCGACGAGATGCAGGGGGGGTGAAAGGCCTCCCTCCCCTCAGAGCTCCACAGGCCCCGACACTGCTGCTGCAGCTGGTCCCTTGGGTGCTGCGGGCAGCTGCAGAGCCCTGACCTCCATTAGGGCTCTGACTGCACAGCCTCCCTGACGTCCGTATCCCAACAGGCTCATGGCTACAACACAGTGTGCCGCTACAGTGCAGGTTACTTCTCAGACCGGGTTCCAAGAGTCTTCCTAACTTTCTGGCAGGATCCTGCTCCAGGAAATTAATTTCAGATTTCAAGTTACAGATCTTTTAAGATGATCAGCGATGGAGGAGGTATTCAGATTCTTCAGTGGCAATATTGCAATGCAAACTACTTCATTACAAGTGGAATTCCTGCTTTGAAAATGTCACTTCAGCACTTTCAAGTAAAAAAAATGGCCCATTATTACTGATGCGTTAATGCCCCTTTAAGGCCCTGGTGATTCTGCCTTTTCTGAGGCAGATGAGATAATGATTTGCATTATGAAGACCTTTTTGGATCTAAAATGTTACTTATGAAACAATGATGACCAGGGTGTGTTTTAAGGATCCTTCCAAGGCTGATCTTCAAGGAAACAGCATCCCGCCTGTTGTCTAGGAGCCTATGAAATCTACCGAGGACTGAGTCTTTTGTTCATAGTATTTTCAAGGCTGCATGTGTGTATCCTCTAAGCTCCTAAAACACCCACAATCCAGTGTGCGTTTCCTGTCACCCCATTTGGGAACACAAAAAATATGCCAGTAAACATTTACTTCACACTTTTGACGGCCCAAAATCAGTTGCTGAACAAATTAGAGGCAAGAAATTGGCAATCCAGTCGCTGAATCCTCACTCTAGGAATCTACAAGGCCAAATTTAAGAGTTTATTCCAACAAAGCAAAAAAGACTCGCTCCCACTAATGTTATCAGAGAAGCACAAAGCACAACGGCAGAGAGAGAGATGATGGGTGAGAGCCGGCACATTTTCACATCTAACTCGGTGAATTAAGGTTTATTTAGAACAAAAACAGAGTTGGTGATTGCAATGGAAGGAGTAGACGAAGGCTGATGAGTTTCCTTTTGTGTGTTTTACAATCAGCGAGGTAAAATGACTGAGTCTGTGAGGAGAGCGTATGCATTTGTCTGTTTTGTCTGTTAAAGAGAATATAATAACTGTCCAAATCTCTGTTGATTTCATTCATTTTTTTAATACACCTACATGTTTTGAATCCGTTTATTGTTTTGAGGAATGCAAAATCAATATTACTACTAGAAATTGTAATGTACTGAAAGCCACGTCCATTTTTCCCGCTCACCGGCACACTTCTAGTAATATTTTGCCAATATTTTGCACTTACTGGCCGACAGCGATACATAGTTTCTGCCATATGAAACCCAGGTACTGTATTGGCAGGTTGCGATACCCAAAAATCTCAATATACCCATCGCGCGTCTCATGATTGTGCTGCTTTAAAAAGTGCGCGATGCTATCAAGACACCGCACAGAGCATGGATTCGTGAATTCCGCCTTCTCTGCAGGCTAAAGAGGGGACCACATGGCACTGCTGCTAAGTGTCACGTACTGGGAATATGCAGAGATGCACTCAGTGAGCCAACTGTCGAAAAAGTTTAAAGGAAATACACAAGCAGCCGTTTCCACAATAGCACTTGAAAACCCGCCACAAACACACACCCGTCTGCACGCGCAAAACAATATGCTCGAGTCGTAATGGGGCACTGTAACCACGGCGATGAGAGGCCCTTTTCCAAAGTGATCAGGGCTCCTCGGAGAGAGTCGCACTGTCTTCGGCTCGACTTAATTACAGCTCACACCTCCCCTCTCGCTCTGCAGAGGAGAGAAGAGAGGGCTTTGATTCAGATGCCCCGTGGAACACTTGATCCTTTTCCTTCCGGTAGCATCGTTTACTCCCTTCTCATGAGCTCTTCTGTCTCCTTGCGCTCCCTTCTTGTTTTTGTATTTTTCCCCCACACTCTTGCGCTGAGGATGCATCGAGCATCATTCTAGCAGCAGCACAAGGTGACACACCACTCAGCCGCACACGGAAGAGCGGTTAAGACGTGGAAGCACAAAGTGCTATTCAGTAACAAGAGGCTTTACATCACATTATAAGCAGCACTTCCTGCAGCGCCGTATACATTTAAAATGAGCACTCGTAATAAGAGGCTTAGCTGTGAGCGTGCTGTCCATTATTATAATAGCGAATTATTACCAACATGTCCGAGATGCAAACATAATTGCTCTTCAATCTTTCAGGAGAATTTTCTTGGAGCTGCTTAGTCCTCAGCACACGGGGAAATGATGCCTGCAGTTATTTAGAGTCACCTCAACATCTGGGAAGAAAAGCAGGAAGGAAGGGAGAAGGAAGGAAGGAAAGAAAGAAGAAAGTGTTCATCCTCTTCGGGAAAAAAAAGCCTCTAAATGCTCGTCTTTGTTCCAAAATTTACCCTTTGAGTGAATATTCATGCACCTTATATTTTCTAAAAAGCTGCAACAGCTGTACCTGTTGAGCTGAATGAGAAAGAAGCTGCTGCTGCTTAAGCGAGAAAGAAAAAGCAATAAATATGGAATAACGATATGGAATAACGATATGGAATAACGATATGGAATAACGGTACGTGTAGAGATGAGTCATCAAGGCAACAAAATGATGAGTAATATGCAGCTAAAATGTGATAAAAATGGACTAAATTAGACGATAAATACAGGTCATTCCACAGCAGACTAAGAAAGGTTGCATCAGAAGAAAAACAAACAGGAGAGAGTGCATTGAACTGAGAGAGAGAGGGTCTGTGTTGGTTATGAGGACAACAAGAGAGTGCTTTCTCTTCCGACAGTGAGGCTAAATGCAGAGATTTCACCGAGGTGAAGCGTTCTCCTCAACATAACGGCAGCCTCATAGGGAACAGGGAACCAGGGGCAGAAATGTTTTGGACTAAAAGGTTTAAAAGCAGAGGGAAGGTCAAGCTGAGTAGAACATTTTACCGGCCAGCTGGCCGTTATGTGTTGGCTACGAGTCCCACACAGAGAGAAGGAGGTGCGTAAAAATGAAATTGTCCCCTAGATGTTTCCCCTAGCTCGTGTGGAGGAGATATCCATTTAGGGGTCGGCCAAAATAAAAACCACAGCACAACCCCCCCCCCCACACACACACCCCTTGTCAGAGGACTGGTGGTTCAACGACCTGATGCAATCTCTACAACTGGAGAAATAGTGAATCCACTCTAACAGGATTGTAGTCAGCTGATGTAATAACTGCCAGATAACATCATATTCCATCAGAGTGCGATACAGCGAGCGGCAGGTGGCTCAGTCAAAAAGCCTTCTAAACGTTTGTCTCAACACAACTGAGGAGACGGGGTTCATGTCTGACACAGAGAACATCGTTTCACTCCGACACGGCTTTGTGGGAAAGAATAAAAAATAACTTCTCATCTCACCACCACTGCACTTCTAATACACACACACGGATCCAGAAAGGGACCAGTTGACTGAATCAGAACGTTGCTACGTGTCACTTTCTACATGTCGTCTTCACAGCGGTGCAGCATGTCTGATATAGGAACTGCTTCTATTATAAACCTTTTCACATACTGTTATTCTACACTGATGCTACAAAAAGGTCTCATTGGACTCATCCAGTCCATCGATGACGGTGCGGTGCACGTGCACCACAGAGCCGCTGTGAACACACAGAAAGTAGGCAACAGTGTTACTGTTTTGCATCCACTATGTAAAGAATTCAGGGGACATATTGTTTTCAATGTACGCTTTGGTTAGAACAAGAAATAAAGAAAAGCTTGTTGTATTGTATTTTTTTTTTCTTCTTTTTTTTTATTGAAAGACACGAGACAATATTAAGACAATACATAGACATAACAACAAGAGGATGACAAGAACAGTGGGATAAAAGCCAGCAAATATCACATAGTCAGTGTGTGTGAGAATGTCTGTGAGAATGTCCTTGAGCCTTTTGAGATGGAG
Source organism: Lycodopsis pacificus (assembly GCA_028022725.1). Classification (NCBI taxonomy): domain Eukaryota; kingdom Metazoa; phylum Chordata; class Actinopteri; order Perciformes; family Zoarcidae; genus Lycodopsis; species Lycodopsis pacificus. The sequence continues at coordinate 6,718,382 of CM051706.1, read as the reverse complement.
GGAAAAAAATATAAAAATAATAATAATTAAAAAAACAACAAACCAAAAAATATGAAAAACAGGTAAGTATGTGTGCATATGGATGTTCATGTATGCATGTACGTGGGTTTCAATTGGTTGTCCGGCAAGAAAAACAAAACAGAAATCAACAATAGTAAAAAATACACAAACAAATATATATATATATACACACACCGGTATATATACTATACAAATTTCAATATTAATAGAATGGGTGGTGTCACGTTTGCAGAAACATAGTGAGGTGGAATGGTGTTCTGTTGTATTGTATATGATGGAAGAGGTTAGATTTTCCATTGAAATATACTCTATCATTAAGTTTCTCCAGTGTGCGATGTGTGTATTATTCCTTGATTTCCAGTTCATGAGGATAGTTTTCTTGGCGATAGTTAGGGCCACAAGGAGTAATTTGCGGTTTGTTTTACTCAGATGTATTGTTATTGTACTTTTATTTTCCACCTCAAGATTCACAAATGTCTCATTAACGTGTGTCTAATCTTACGTGTTAATTAGGAGCAGATTGATGTGAATCTTACACTCATTTCAGCTAAATTACTCAATATTTTCGGCTCTCTTGTTCCCTCCCAGACTGCTGTATTTGGCGCTTCACAGACTGCAGCCCTTCACCAGGCAACAGCCGGACAAATAGCGACCGAGCCCGGCATCAGATGTTTTGCCAAAGACAACTGTGAGCGAGGAGGCCATACGGATGTGTCTGAAATTTAGGCTCTGTGGTGGTGGGGGGGCTATAATTAGCATAGCTGGGGGCCTGCTCAACTGGCACTCTCGCTTTCAGAGGGCCGGCCCTCGACACCTTCACGAGGGCCCTCAGAGACCACAATGGCAGACGACAATGTCAGCCCCCCCACCACCACCTCCCCTCCCTGACACGCTGCGCCGACGACCCGCGATAACCTTCTTCACGGGACAGTGTAAGCTGGTAATTAGGTGCTCATCCGCGCGGTCCTGCAGAATTACAGATCTGACGTGCAGGCCTGTCGGTGGTCAACCAGGGAGGAGTTCAAAAGATTGCAGAGCAAGGGTAAAGAATCACAAGCGCTGGGAATTTGTGCTGCATATTAATAGTAGCCAATATAGAGGCCAGCGCCCACAGCCCACATGGCCATCCAAGCTGAGTTAGCGAGCAACTGGGACTCTGTAGAGGGTAACTAGAGCCTGTGTGAGGGTGTGTGTGTGTGTGTGTGTGTGTGTGTGTGTGGACGTGCTGCGTCCGTTCATGCAGGCATGCGCAGAAGCTCGCGGTACGCATCTCGTCTTCGGGGCATTAAGCAAGGAATGAAAGTTTACGACCTGGTTCTATCTATTATGACACTTAAGCCGCTGTTCGGATAATATTTTTAAAGCTCGCCGTCCATCACTCGGACTGGACCACTGAGCCCCCTCCCCCGACAGCAGGTCCCATCCTCATTTACCATTCACACTTAAAACCGCTGCCAATATTATTTTACAAGGAGCGGCATTCCAGGCTGGGCCCCGCCGAGCCAACGCCATTAGTTTGTTCTCCATTTAGTACCACTTGGCATCTGGCCTTTTTAAATATGGGACACACCCCCCGACAGCAAAGTGGGCCAACAGCTGTAAAAACAGGAGGAAATAAAGTGTAACCTTAAACCAATCCTCAATCAGGACACATCACTTTTGGTCCCAGCGTCAAGCGTCAGCAATCGCGTGTCTGTAAGAGAACGTGCTTTATGGTTCAGGCGTCGAAAGACAATACATGTAGGCGATGGTATTTTAGCCACCTTCAAATTTTAACTATTCCCAAAATTATAATTCGATTTTGGTCGCTGTGACTATACTCTCGAAGGAAACACAGCTTTTTAAGATAGAAGAGTTCCAGCATTGACACAACGACACCACACCGTCTTATCTCCACAGAGCGGGCCCCGGTGTGTGTTTGTGTGTAATGTGGAGACACTGTGTCCTTTTCAAGGGGAGGCAGTGGGCGTCTTGCCAACACGTAGCCCCTTTTTGCAGGTATTGTAAGAAAAAGAGATTTTCCTTTGCTCGGGGTTGTCCGTGTCAGTGGGCAGAGCGCTGAGAGACCTTCCATCAGACGCCCAGCCAGATCAGATCGGCTCTCCCGCCTCATGCCGTGTTAACGTCGTGTCAAGCTGCCGGCTGGGAGAAACACATTATAGCCTTATGAAGGTAATTACAAGTAGTGAAGGAGCTTTCTTTGTGATGTTGATAATGCAGGATCGGATTAACTGTCCGGGGGGCAGATATTAAATGTGGACCGAAATCTTATGGGAACATTTTTGTATTAACTTTACTTTCTACCAAAGAAAAGAAAGAAAAAAAACTCAGGTCGACGTCAGGTCATTGGTTCAGGAACAAAATTTTATAACAATTATATTTGCCTATATTGTACTGTGGTGGAGCCGGAAGATGTATTATCTAAAAACAACAACAACAAAAAAGCAGGAATGATCATACACCTGTAAGGACAATGCTGCCTTCACTTTGAGTCAGGAGTTGCCGTGCAAAGTATAAAATGCAGGTTCCTCTGAATCCTGCCCGCTCCTGAAGCCTGCTGTCTCTGTTTCACACCAACACGGTGGCGAAATATTTTCCCACTATTTGCCTGATTCACAGTAGGATCAATTTGCTGTTTACAAGGCTTGTGCAGATTGGTGATTGGATCGTCATCAACCATTGAAGGGACGATCAACGATTGTTTTGACTACACCGATATTAAGATGAATTCCACTAACTTACAATCAGAACTATAGATGGTGAAAAAAATAAAAAGAGATCTAGAATCTGTGCCCTGCTGTGCTTTTGGAGATGTTCCTGGTGGAGCGGCATGTCCGTTAATCAGCACAAGTGGATTTTGAATCCTTTATCATAAGGCAGTTTGCCGTCTCTTGTCCGTGGATCTGACACACTACATCCTATACTCACCAGAACGTTGTGCTCCGTAAGAGTCGTTCACGTTATGGATATGATTTGGATTGTTACAAGCAAGCAGAGACACAGACTTTGTAAAAAGGGAGCCATTGTTTGAATAAATGAAACATTGTTTCATTTCAATGTTTCATTGTTTTAAATGAAATATTCCCATTCTTTTGTGTTTTATTTATTTAGCTGTAGTGCTTGCAGAAAGCTCAACGATTCTATTATTTCTAGGCTCCGTCAGATACTGAGCCATGCCGCCGCCGACTATTGGCGATCTCCAGTGATTTGACGATATGAAAATATAGAAACCGTCGCCCAACCCCTGCTCTGTACCCGGTGCTCAGCATGCCTCTGCCTCTATTTCATACTGTGATAAGGCCATTTTCCTTTTGCTTCGACGGCATCACTTCACATTATGAACGTGAGCCATCACATTGTCATAACTATCCAAACACTTGCCACAACAGGCTGTCGCCCCACTACACCCTTCCACCGAGCGCGGGCCAGAGAAGCCCCGCAGGAAACTACAGAGTCGGAGCAGCCACGAGCAGATGGCTTCACTCGAAACACCGGCGGAGCCGAGTAGAAAAGGCGCCTCGCAGCTCCCGCAGAGCGCTCACGGGTGATAATGACCATCGGCTCTCTGCGTGGAAGAGTGCGTCTGCGAGCGTGCGTCGTGGGGAGTGGGAGGCGGAGCCAGGAGTGCTGAAGCGTTGAGGAAATGAGTTGGGGTGACAGGGAATTGGGGAGCTGTCAATCTGGCCCTGATCCTGGCTCCTGCTAATCTAGCCCCTCGGCCTCCCACCGACTCCCACCAGCACCCCAGGGTGCTCTTAATCACCACATGGAGGCACATTACTAATCTTAACATGTTCCTTCAAGAGCAGTTCATGCCTCCATTTCCTTCTTTTCTCCCTCAGCTTTCATCTGATTTATCAGCTCTCCTCTGCCTCTCTCTCTCCGAGTGACAGAGACAACAAAGTCAAGTGTGTGTGTGTGTGTGTGTGTGTGTGTGTGTGTGTGTGTGTGTGTGTGTGTGTGTGTGTGTGTGTGTGTGTGTGTGTGTGTACCCTATAAAGAGAGGACTCTATCTGTAATCGTAAGTGAACACGAGACACGGAGGAGAGTAGCTTTCCAGAAACTTGGAGAATAATAATTTAAAAAAAGAACATTAGCACAAAGTCTCCCAGAGGCTAATGAGGCCCAATCTCCTCAGCACTGGTTCCACCGAAGCCACTGGCCGCTTTCTTTGGCTTCATTCAAAAGGAAATGGATTGGGGAGGGCAGGAAAAAACGAAACAAAGAGTTGTTTTGTAAAGCCGGAGTCTGTACAAATGAGCATGAAAGGAGAACAAGGACGCGTTTGCTTTATCAGGCTTTCTTCACACCTCTGAGTGAAAATGCTTTCGTTGGAATGGGAAAAGAAGCAGTAACATAATGCACGGCGCAAGACAAACATGAGCCCCGGGGCCGTGCTTTACATACGGGTGATAAATATTCTTTCTCGTATCAGGACAATCTGTCTTTTGTAAATTGTTTTCAGGAACGATCGTTGAGTGTTTCTCTCCCCAGGGCTAAATGACATGAAACTGCACATTTAATGAGTACAACAGAGAGAGAAAGTTAATCCTTACCTGACAGGAATAGAAAAAAAAAAACACATGAATGCATTTGGGGCGTGGAAAAACATCCAAATGTTATTCCAGACATTGTTGAGTAGCTTTACTTGGGAATCACTAACTTCACTTGATTCCCTCTACATGTGCTTGTTCACTTGGTCCCATTAAAAGCCAAAATATTCTTTCTGATTTTAATGATAACCCAATCTTCTTTCATTCATCCCAGCAGCCGTTTTGTAAGAGCCGACATCCCTTTTTGTTTTTTAAACGTTGCATAGCTCATTTCAGGATTAAATGTCAGCTTGTTTTGACGGGGACGTGTGGGGGCGGATTGCTATTTACGGTACTTTTCTACAAGAGTCATGTCATTTATACAGAGGCCATCCTCCCCATGAACTAGATCTATTTCAACTAATTTCATATCTTGACAATATACACATATAATATCACAATGCAGCATGTTTCCTCTACGAAATAACCACATGTTTTGGAGACTCTTTGTGAATAGCATACCTGACAAATGAAGACTATTTTCTCATTTAATTCAAAACTTCAGTGCAAAATAACTTGAGTTATGTGCCATTGTGTGTCACGACATCTCGATGTATGATTTTTTCATCATATGAATCCATTGACAGAAGATAAATTATAATATATATTGAATCATTGCCAAGTCCTAATGTCAGGTTTTTCTGCCGTTATTAAAATCTAAATTATTGGATACAGGAAGTGTATGCGTGTGTGTGTGCACATCACTTGAATTTTTGGTTAAGACTTCACTGCTCATTGTTATAATAAACTGCCTTTGTGTATTTTAAAGGGGTAGTCAACCTATTCAGCTCCAAAAAACACCAGACACTACAATTCCCAGAATTCAACTCAACAGTTTCATTAGACCCTCTATTCCTGGTTAAAAACCTGCGTCTCTTTAACTCCCAGTTTATAAGGCAGGCTTGTTGTAATGAATTGGATGATGCCACACATAATGACATCACTATGACATCATCAGGATTGTTTTCGTCAGACTTGACAAAGCGTTTTTTTGGGCTCCCCCGGAGCCACAGAAGACATAACACCACTGTTTTCACGGGCTGAGTAGAAGCTAACATGACAAGTAAACCGCTCTCCGTGTGGAAAATCAGCGGAGCGCCCCTTCAATGTTTAATTTTTCATGGCATACAAATAGTCTGCACTGCTGCTGATATTCGAACATCACGAATAGACGTGCAAGCTTTTTGTTAATTGTTGTTTGAGCCTGTTTGATGCTGCGGTCTTACACGTACATTTCTTTTGCTTTGCTGTGGTAAAGTAGTTAGTGCTGAAACTCTTTCCCCCCCCCTTAGGATGATTGAGGCTTCCAGTCCAAATCCTTGCTTTGTCAGGCAGAAACGCAGCATCATGATGATCTGAGAGCACAGCGGGCGCCGGCTCTGAAGCAGCAGCAGCGCTGTCGTGCGGCTCAGACTTTGGAGAATTAAAGAACGCAGCGGATACTTTGAGGGGAAAAGAATGAGATGAGATCAAATGAAACATTCATGGTTGCCCTGAGGAAATTCAACGGTTGAGGCCACAAGACACCAAAGGGGAAGAAAAACAGAATAGAATATATATACAGTGAGAAGGAGGATAATGGCGACGATTTAATCATAATGCAGCAAACAATCTAAATGTCTTAAGAGTTAAGTTGGAAGGTATGTCCACAACATGGCTCCATTATGAGGCTATAAGATAACAGACAATATTTACAAAATATTGGACAAATATATAGGATAATAAAATACGTGGGTGAATTTTTCAGGATATGTAATAAAATCATTTGTATCTTTTTTACACTTAAGTGAAGCTTTATTTCAGGGAGGCTGTAATTTAATGTAAGTACAGAGACTTCATGATTTATTTATTTATTTTCAAGTGGACAAGTTTTAACTGTTATTTTATGTCAGTTAATATTGTCCATATATGTGTCCAAGACAATATAAATATATATCAGAGAAGACGGCGACAGCAAAAACAGCTGATCGGTCACGTGAGTTAAATGTTGGCTACGTCAGAATATATTTGCCAACAGGCATTTCCAAAAGTTGTTCAGCAAATAAACTCCTTTTCAACAAAAGGTAAAAAAAAAACGCAGCAAAAAACCTTTAGTACACAACTGAGAAAGTCTAAATGTTGCCTCTAACATATAGCTTTTGTAATGCCATACTTCAAAATGTGCAGATAATATGTGAAAAGCAACACTCAGAGGAGCTCACACCTTAAACATCTCACAGACTCAGGTGTTTACACAACACTCTATATTTATATTTATGCTGGTGTAAGGAGCCTGTGTCTCAGGATTTGTGATCACGGTTGGATGTGTTATAAAAACAAAAATAGAAAGTTGGTGGCAAGGTATCACAAACCGCACATGAAATAGAACACAAGAAAGAGAAACTATCCTCTACCCAGGCCAAAGGAAATCCACTGAGACGCCATTCAATCAATCAAAGAAATAGGTGAACCTTCACAGAAATTCACTTCAGACCTTGTCGGTTAAATGTAAAGGAAATATATATGAGGTTTGGTGGGTTGATCTCATGATCCAAACTCCAGATGGATGGCACTCATGTACAGGAAATTGACAATATGACAGTAAATAAATATATGACAATATGTGATGCAAATCCTTTCAGAGGAACAAGGAGACAAACAGATGACTGGTTTCATCATCTGCAGTGATGATAAACACAACCTCAGGAAATCACACACACACACACACACACACACACACACACACACACAGACTGAGTGGGTCTGGGCTCAAGAGAGCTGCGACAGGAAGACTCAAGTGAGCTTAAGAGGGGAGAATGTCTGAGGTGAGAAACAACAACACAGGAGAAGACGGGAAGAGAAGAAGAAAGAGAGAAACACGGTTAAGCCGCGTTCAAGTCAGGTGGGAATATCTGTCGGAGCGATTGGTAAAAACAACAACACAGGAGTGTATAAGTATGTGTGTAGTGCTCTATAGCCAACGCTGACATTTGCTCAGCTGGAACTTCTGAAGTGACAAGATCTGAGTCCACGTTCAGATTTCAGAGCAGCTGAAACACAACACAACACAGCGCAGGTTAGAAACATCATGTCGTGCGTCATGTCGCTAATGGGCATTTAAATGCCTCTTCGGGGGAAATTGTCAACCGACAAGGGACGGAAAATGTGGGCCAAAGCTAGAGATGCACAAATGAGTTGATCGTTAACTACAATCAGCCTGTAAGTATTTTGATAAGCGATTCATCGTTTGAGTTATTTTTCGAACAGATTGTCTGCCTTTCTTTGTCTTGTATGATACTAAACTGAAAAGTTGTTTGAAACCATATGTCGAAAAAAAGTAATAATATTAATTTAAATGATCAATTTGACCTTTTTTAAAACTGTAATAGGCATGTTGTCACTATGTCTCTGACATTTTACTGAAAAAAAACTGTTCGCAGCACGAAGCAGAACTAAAGTTGTATTGTCAGGGAAGCTCATTTAATTTAATCAGTCAAACATCAAGCCCACCTTTACTCTTGGGTTCACTGTCAGCGTAACAGGAGGACGCCATTGTCCTCGTTTTGGGGTCAGTTAGATTCACGGGCGTAAGCGTGCGAGGCCTTGCACGAGTCAGGGAAAATGCTACTCCCTGCCCAGCCGGCTCTACGAGTCGGCTGTTTGTCTAATTAGAAATTAATTTGAAATGCATCTTTCCCCGACACTCGACTACTCTTGTTGGTGACACCGACCAGAAAGTTATTTAAAAGCAATTTGCGCCATCCTGAAAGCATGACGTTAAGTGTGTACAAGCAAAGAAGCTGCTGTTTACAGAGTCCTATAAATGCAGCATCGGTGTCTTTCTCTGTTCATTTCTCAGAAAGCAATTTTGCTCCCCTTTCCCAGGAGTGCACGCTACCCCTAGCGGAGGAGAGCTGTGCTCGCCAACTCCTTATCGTCGCTGCAGCATTGTTCTCAGTCACAAATGGTAATTAGTCACACGTGAAGCGGAGGGGGAAAGATAACAGCAGCCACACGAGGATGCAGGTGTTTGCTTCATGGGGGCTGTTTGAATTTGCATTGCTGTCATTTAAACTGCAGCGAACAGCCCCTTCTCATCAAATGTGTGAAGACACGGAAGGTTGGAGAACCCGCCCCCCCCCGCGCCTCAAAATAGGCCTAATCTCAATTTACCCCCCACAAACCTCTGCAAACCAAAGCAGAGCCTTCCTCTCCTCGTACCCCCCACGGTGCAAGAATCGTTCCAACCCCACCCCCTCTCCCATCGGAGCCCTAAACCACCGTGTCTAGACGACAAATGGGCCCCCTTCTTCCTCTCCTCGGGTTTCGTCACCCCGCGGCTCATCAGAACGGAAATGAGAGTTTGACAAAACAGGAAAAGAGGGGAGCGAGGATGAGCGTCTGAGAGAGTGATGAAACCTGAGATGGTTTTCATGCAACGACATGTCACATCGTTGTGTACAAAAGGTAATTTAGTCTGAATGGAGCAGCGGGCGCTGAGATTTAGGGAGTAGGCAATTTCACCTGGTAGGTGAAATGGCCTTGGGGGCAGAGGGGGGGGGGGGGGGGGGAGGCAATGGGCCCTTTTGATGTACTCTGCTCTGACGTTTATGGAGAGCAATTTGAAAAAGTATGCATTTATTCAAAACACAGAGACCGATGGAATCACACGCACACACACAGTGTGGATATGCATGCAGGAATGTGAGAGCAAACACTGTTTGGTGGCACATATGCGCACGTCCTCACATAGACGAGCGTGTGCAAATTGCTTAACCTTCGTCAGAGAGATGTGAAAGTGCACGCATTAACACATAAACCCGTGATAATCCACGCCATTTAGTTTATTTTTATTTGAGGTTGTTTTTTTTTTTACACGTTGCTCTTTGCGATGACACAACAATGTCTGGCAGCCTGAAACAGCGGGAGGTGTAACTATTGATCGGATAATGCTTTAAAAAGAGAAAAAAAAGCCTTCTTGAAGATGGAGACGAAGATGAAGCGAACAATCCATAGCTGTGGTTGTTGTGTCATTTAATTTCCAGGATAATAACAGCACGGCGGCGGGAAAAAAAGAGCATAAGAGCAGCCTCTGTCCAAACATTTACGGAGCTCAATAAAAACCTGTGAGCCAAATCAAGGTGGGCTTAGATTGCTCACAGCGGCTTCATTAAGGGAACAATGTTGCCCTCTAAACACTCGCAGTCTGGATTGCTTTCTTCCTGGGAAAAGTCTTCGGTTGCAGAGGAAGTGATGCATTTTAGTGTTATGGTTTGTTCAAAAATAAATAGAGGTGTGTAATTGTCAGTCATAAAACCAGATTATTCTGGTGTATTATGCTTCTTTTTCATTTTGTCACGTCAAGTCATCAAATTCACAATGCAAAGCACTTTCTTTTGATGTAAAACGGTTTGGATTTGTTTTTTCTTCCAACTTTGGCTAACCTGCAGGTTTGTTCAAAATGCCTGCTTGTGTTTCTTGCTCATTCAGATCACAGCCCAAACTAAATAATTAAAAGGGACAGTTCACCCCAAAATGAAATATACACCTTTTTCCTCTTGGCTGTAGAGCTCTTCATCAATCTAGATTGTTTTGGTTCAAGTTGCCTTTTTTTCGGAGAAGTTGCGAGTAGAGATGTCTGCTTTCTTTCCCGTACAATGGGACTATATGGCACTCGGCTCGTGGTGCTCATAGTGCCGAAAAAATACATTTGAAAAAAACTCAACAGCAATGTCTTGTTTCATGACCCGGTTACTCACGACCATCCACAGACCTTGTTGTGAGCAGTTTCATGTAGGAACTATGGTCAAATTGTTAGAGAAAGAAAATATGCATTTTTGATTTTGGGGTGAACTGTCCCTTTAAGACCCAAGTTGTAATAAACCTCAATGTTCCTCTAAAGTACCACCTGCAGACACTCCAAGAGGGACAATCCAAGAAATCATTGCTTGATTGACAGGTGAAATCCCTTAGAAATACAGACAAAAACAACATAATGGAAAAGAAAAAAGGAAATCATTTTTTAAGCAATACTACTTCACAAGGTGTACTGTACCACGCAGTGCATGTGTGTGTGTGTGTGTGTGTGTGTGTGTGTAGGGGGACGGGAGCTATTCGGAAAAGAGCTGGTGACTGATAATCACCGGTCCAATTATGAAAGCTGTGCATTCTTTGTACCCACAAACAATAAAAAAGCGGTTTAACTCAAGCGTTTGTCGCAGCCAGACAGGTTGCCACGAGCAGACGGAGACGGGAGTCTCAGGCAGCTGAAGATTTGAAAAACAAATGACAGCTAGAGTCTCCATTGCAGTTTGTCATTGCATTTCCTTCCAGCATAGCCATCTGTGCCTTTCTCTGCATAAACACTTCCCTGCAGAGTTTACTACACTTGCTCTCTCATAAGTCTGGCCTTCCCAAAACTCAAGTGCCCGGGCAGACACTAAGTCTGCCCAAGCGGTGGCGACAGATTGTCAAATCTTCAGGTCGTGTTGGGCAAAACGAAACCTCCAATCCTCCTCCTCTCTCACATCTGAGGCCATTAGCTGGCACCTGAAAATAAAAATCGTTAGCGGTTTCTCTCAACTCCCCGCGGTTCATAAAATATTCACCTGTTACTGTCGGCAAGGTGGCTGGCTACCGCGAGGTTATTTAAGGGCAGGGACAGAGATGCCCCCCCCCCCCCGAGGGCCGGGCTGGTGTGCAGAGTCGCACGGCCTCAATTAATCTCTGTCAGACCTTGGACAATGTGACCTATACCCGTCTCTCCTCATGATGGGGTTTAATGGGAGTAGGTGGCTTTGACTTGGCCGCCATCATCCACTCAATTTATGGATATCCTATCGGAGCTGCTGTACCGAGCCTGAAGGTGGGGCAAAAGCATTGATTTAGTGTTCTGACATACAGCCATTAAATCAGTCATTCACAGAGTTAGTTTAAAAGCCTATCACTCCCCTGCTTTTGTGTGCAGTCTCCACTGAGGACGAGAAGGAGAGCTGAAATAACGTTTGAAATAATTCAATAACCCGGCTTCGCCTTCTTTCCTCGTCTCAAAGCGGGCACGTATGCCCTCTGATCGGCATTAGCTTGAGCTGCTGCGCGGCACTAGCTGCGTTATAGCGGCCCGCTAAGCAGCCAGAAGAACACAAGTAAACAAGATCAAGGAACGAGGTCAATGAATTAAGTGAACCCCCTGTCATGCCTACATTGTCTAATGCTGTCTGAAGACATTCAGCGCAGGCTGTGCCTGAATAAAAACAAGCCACCCCACCCACTCACATATTAGTACGCACACAGGCCTTCCAGTTGTGTCGATGGTGGAGCAATGAATGTTTTCCTTTCTGTGTATTAGATGTATACTGTATCTGTTGTCTAATGCAGGCAACACAAGGACCCCTGGGACCTCGCTGCAAAACCCGTGAAGGAGAAAGAGTATATTTCGCTCTGTAATGATGCTACGCACAAGACCATGTCCTTTCTTGAAATGGAGATACAACACGCAGTGGAATTAAATCGTGTTTGTCACTTGAAGAAAGCTTTGGACACCATCACATCCCACTAATAGCCTGCCTGTGGTAAAAAAAAAAAAGGCCATCAAGCGGGCAGCGTAACGACGGCGAGGAAGACAAAAAACTGGGAGCAACATGCACTGCATCGTTATCTCCGAGTTCTCGAACTCTCCTGCTGCCTTGCTCGAGGTTGCACCCGGTGCCCGCAGTAGCGCGGTTGGTGCTGCGGCCACCCCGCGGACGGGCGAGCCTTATGACAGGGCTGTGCCGAACAACACGTCCACTCCTGTTTGCGTCACAGCTGGCATTCGAGCTGAGGGTTTGAGATCCTCTGCGCAAGGCCACCGCGGACCCATCGCCCCGGAATAATGCTCCAATTTTCATACTTATGCATGTGTTTGTTTGCAAGTGCTTCGGTGTGTTTTAAGGATGGAGGAGGAGGAGGAGGAGGAGGAGGGGGGAGAGCGAGCTGGAGATGCCGGGACGTGCAGGTTTTATAAAACAGACCGTGGATTCTCAGTGTGTGTGTTTTCTAATCCACTTGTGTTTGCACCCTAAGGCTATCACAGAGTGAAGTTCCAGAAAGGAGCATTACATTAGGCTAACCTGGCAGCTCATGCTTTATTCAAGCAGAGAGCCCCCCCGACACAACAAAATGAATCACTCGCTCTCAGAGAGATGAAACACATAAATACATATGGACCAAATCTGGTGCTCTAAATGGGATTACTCTCTTTGGTCACAATCCTGAAATCCATAGGTCCTGGGATAACGAGGGATGAAGGGAGACTTAGCTGCAGGCTGCCCAGTAGTTGCTTCATCTCCGGTAAGGGTCCGTGATAGCTGAGGGGTAAATTAACTACCTGTTGACTGCTCGTTGCTGGCTGGGCTGCAAGGAGATCCAATGGACTAGAACACCGTGTAACTCCCCCCACAAATGATTCATACTTGTAGCGAAGTCTGAGGCGTGATTTATGAAGCTCCCTGATGCCGCAGACACCGACCGTGCAGCCCATTTGAAGACGGACAACATCTGTTCTGTCCTGATGAAGGAGAAAATAATTCATTGCCGACTCAGCGAACACGGGTGTCCCCTTTTGAGAGCAGCCCGATCTCAGTTTTCGGCAGCCTGAGGGGTCTTTGCGGCCTGCAGTCAGGCTGTGCTCGAGTGTAATCAAGACTTACAATGATGAGTTGGGGGATGAAGCTTAGTCAGTGCTTTGTGCCTGAATATGTTGATGCAGTGTAGGGGGCTACATAGGCCTGGATGGATGCCGAGGTCAAAGGTCACATAGTAGTGGACCAAGAGGGGTGTAGTCTCTTGAATTATGCAGATACATCCCACATTAGTATGGAGATGGGATCTCCGGATGTCTGAGAACCCATCGAGTCCGTCTGGAGGTCAGAAGGTGTTCCGAGTTGGCGTCCAGGAAGTAATCCCCGTCATTTGCCCCAGGTGAACACTATCAGATGCACCTGTCATTGCTGAACGGGAGAGAGACTGAGGACACATAAAGCTAAGAGGAGCGCAGTCTGGCGACAGGGATATAAAGCTTTCTCCGACCCTCAGGCTAGATTCACTAGTCGGGCTGAAGTGGATTTCAGAGAAGAATTAGGGCCTCTTAATCTCTTTTGTCACCGTTCCGCAGAACTCAGCCAGGAGACAATGACTATTTCAGAAAGGAAATTTTCCACATTAAATTCAATAATGCCACTCAACTGTTTAATTATTTTGTGTCCTAAATAACAGACAAAATGAGCCAGAGCTTTGGCAGAGCATCATGGAGCAGCGGAGGCAGGGGCTCACATTTCCTGCAGTGTATGTTCCTAAAAGTTTGAATTTCAATGTAAATCGGCAAATCTGTCATTGATTTTTTTTTTTTTAATCGAGCATTCATAAAATATGGCCAATGAATTTTGGATTCGCCCTGCAGCAAGAACAGTGGGTAACGTCCCTGCACCGAATCGAAAGCCTTTTCTCACTGTTGCCACCCCAAATGGCAACAACATGCAGAACCGCTACATTCGGAAACATTCCAACAGTCTCCTATCGTACAGTCTTTTGCAGATGCTCCATTTCTGCAGTGATAAGCATGTGGTACTAGGCGGGCATCTTGGAGACAGACCAGACCGCCCATAGGGAATGAATGGATGCGATATCCAGTAATCCCGGATCATCCAGGCCCAGATTGCGGTAAGAGCCAGCCGCGTCGCTGTGCATCACCCACCCTGTTTAGCAACCCAGACACATTAATGCCAGTCATGCATGGAAAACAATCACGGGCCCCGCGGACATAATCCTCACCCGAAGCTGTGTAAATAACTCGGCACGGCACGGAGGGGGGTTACGACGGAAAAGTCACATACCGACTGTGAGGGATACAGTTTTGGCATTCATGAATCCTCGCGTTTGGCTAACGGAGCTTCGCAGCAAGAAAAAAAAAAAAAAAAAGCTACAGGATACACAATGTGCATCAGCAAGAAAGCTTCTTTGAAATTATCCAATTATAATGCAGCTGTGTGTATACTGTACGTGTGTGTGTGTGTGTGTGTGTGTGTGTGTGTGTGTGTGTGTGTGTGTGTGTGTGTGTGTGTGTGTGTGTGTTTAAGGGTGTCTGTACTTTTCCCCCACTCTGTCAGCACTCTGGTCTGACAGAGAGTTGTAAGTGAAAGGACAGGGCAATATTACTGGCTGTTTGTTTGGCGCGTTTCCCCCTGTCGCTCTGTCACTCTGGCTCAGCATCACAGCCGCTGACTGAGATGCTCTGACGGCTCCTCTGTCACATCGGCAGAGCGGCGGGGAAGGCTGACTGATGGCCAGGACAGGCAAGAGGTGCGGGCTGGTGGGTGGGTAGCAGCAGGCCACAAAAACATGTGTGTATTTGTCTTGGTGTGCATTAGAAAGCAAAGGGAGGAAGAAACGAATGTGCATCTGTTGGGAGGCGCAGTGAGTGTGAATGTGCGTGCGTGTGAGGGATGAAGAAAAGAGACGCCTTCAGCTATTCCTGTTTGTCTGCCTCTATGGCTTTCAGTTCTGAGGCTTCATGCTGCTTGGATCATGCTGGAGCTTCAGCCAGCTTTTTCGTAAGAAGAAGAAGAAAAAAATCTAAATAGTAAAAAAAAAAAAAAGAGGTTCTCATCTCTGACATGGCCGAGGCTTGAGTGGGGGGGGGTCATCCAGGCCCAACGCTGCTGATCAATTAGCAGCAACACACTTCTAATGAGCCGCTGATCCTTGAGGAAAGCCGGCAGCAGAGGGGCATTGCGTGGGAAACAGCACAGCAACTAGCCAACTCTGGCTTCATGCGTTATTCATACAGACAGGGCAGTGGCGCTACAGGGTTGCCAACTTTGTGTTCGTGATAAAGAAAGTGTGGCGCTTTACTATGAAGCTCACTGTAGGCTTCGGAGCGGCATTACGCGGCCTTTCTATCGACCTCTGCTGGAAACTAGTACGAGCTGAAGTTGATAAAAGTTGCATATACTGAAGATGGTCTGGAGACAATAACGTCATTGACTAACTGTGGCTGAGATCAAATAAAAATGTCAGGTTAAGAGGTAATATGTCACCATGCAAAACGCTGTGATGAATACGGTCATAAAATGTTGCTTTGTCACTGTCGCTTTCTGGCATGGGAGCGAGGCGCTTTAGCTTTCGTAGCCGAAACTCACTCACTGCCCCATCCATCAGTGAGCTGGAAATGGCAGTAGCCGGGGGTGGGAATCATTCCACAAACAGGCGCGACTCAAAGCGACGTCTGAAAGGTTTTGTTGTGATTAGGGCGGTTACAATTATAAAATTCTCGTTGACTAATTGATTGTCTTTTTCTGTGAATGTTTTGCCACTAGCTGTGCTGTTGTGTTTGGCTTTGCACAGACGTAGTCGAACACAGGTTTCCGAAGAGCTGTTGTGAAGAATCCAAGAATGGGCAAAGAGGTGGATCTATTATAAATAGCTTTTCCTAAAACTGTTGTAAGAGCTCATGTAACCAAAATGTGGTTCAAGACAGTTAATTCATGTAGGAGGAGGCTTGATTTTATTCTCACAAGTTAGTACAAAAAAACGTGCATTTACTAACACTAGACCACTTAAACGGCTAAGTTCTCCTCTGCGCCGATCGCCAACACCTGTCTCTTCTGAGCTCATCCGCCACGGCCTCTCGCTCGCGTGACCACACACACTCGCTATACGCTCTCACTGCACACCGAGCTATTCCTGACAGGACCCACGCTACTCTTAGAAACGCTGTGTTTCCTGCAACGTTTTTACTTCAATGATCTAACTTGAAAAGGTGAATGGAGGAGAGAACTCCAGCATAACCTTCCCCAGAGCTGTGAAACACGCCGCTGCACCGGTGGGGAAGAAGCTCCATTATAAATCAAGAGAGCCGTTATCGGCACCTCTCCGTCATTAGCAACGGAAAGCAACAAATTCAGTCTCATATGAGCTGGAACGGAAGAACCTGCCAGACAGCAGAAAGATCTCTTTTGCTCAGGTAGACACTTTATTTACAACCGGCTGATGGACACAAACATACTTCGCTTTCTATTTGTTGCCACATTATTGCCACAATATTGGCTTTAAATTCCTTTGATTGTGGAATCCAATGAGTATGCAAAAATGATAGCGGCCATGTTAAATGATCGTGATTGGGTAATTTCCCGTATAATTGCATCATGTGTTCATTATAAGCAAATATTCTTTATTCGTATCTTGTGCTTAAACTAAAAAAAGCTATGTGTACTACGTGACAAGAAATGTCTTAAAATTGGTGGACTAATATACCGGTGCAGTCAGATTCTTTTCAACGTCTCACAAAGTCTTCTACAAACTATATTAAAGCCATAATTAAAGCCACACTTGGTGCTAACAAAATAAGCTCATTTGCACATAAAACATTACAGCACTGGTAGATTTTCACTCGTTTCCAAAAGAAAGTGAGATTTTTGGGGTTTAATAAGACAAAAAGTACTTGATAAAATGAGGATTTTTGTGTTGTACATATTAAATTCTTAATGTTACCCGATGGATCAGATTTCCACTAAATGCTTGGGGATTGGATTAGGTTTCCATGAGAGCTACACAAGGTGTGAACGTCATCTCGGCGGCAGAAACATGCACCGAATGCAGACAAACCGATACAGACATTTACACTGGCATCCTCTGTCTCATCTAAGAAGACAGGGGGGACTGAGCCTTGAGGATAATGGGCAGACAGCGCTGTGTGTCTTCTTTCATTTTGGCAGTAAGAGAAGAAATGAGAGTTAAGACACTCCGGAGACGCATTCTTCAAGTAGACAGATCGCTTCTACAAATACACCCGGTCCCCTGTGCAAGAGGCACGCTCCTCAGAGAGGACGGTTCTCCGAAGATATTCAGTGGAATTTACTAGAACATCAGAGAGAAGGGGAAGATGGGGAGCAGTAACCACCCCCATAAACCTGTCTTTATTTTAGGAGTATTGACTAGAATAAACCCACACAGTGCCTCAACAGCAACAGCGTTCAGCGTCGCAGGGTCGAGGGATCTCTCTCAGCATGGGCAGCCTAGTTAGCGATATAACACATTGCTCTGAACCCTTGAGAATGATTATAATTAGAGGCTATTGTATCCTATATGAGTCATTGAGAAAGCGGGTAATTCATTTTCAAGAGGAATGATATGCCAACTATCGGCCAGCAGCTCCTTTCCCTCCGTCCTCCTTCAACAGAAGCTCTGATCAACAGTTTGTTAATGAAGCATCAATGATTGCGGGTACGTTTATTTCTGAAATGTTTTATTTTTTGGGGGGGGTGGTTTGGGACAAAACACCCCCAATTTTCTCATTTTCCACTCACCACTCAATAAAGTGAAGTATATGATCTGTCAGAGCAGGGCTGTAATTATCATCCATTTCAACAAGAATACGGAAACTTGGCAATCAGCGCTCCATAACATGAAACGCCGCAACCGTGGATTATATAGAGTGGCGTTCTACGACAAATGCACTTTTCAGCCTTTTGGATAATCACTACATGGCTGAAGGTCCTTGCAATCAGATGCACTTGTGTTATTGGCTGAAGCAATCAAGCCCATTCCAGGCCCATGGCCGGGAAGTCCAGAACAGGTGCTAGCGCGCTGGGAGAGGAAGTAGCGCATTGTCCAAGAGACGTAGACAGAAAACTTTGAAGTGGACCAAAAAGTGATGCTGAGTTCAGGTGATGATGGAAAGTGGGATATCAGCATGTCAGCCGTGTGACCATAGTCACCCAACTGACAGCTCGCGCTGTATTCACGCTAAATCCGAAAGCAGGATAAACCTGATAGACTTCTTCACGAACAGGACTGGTGGATCTCATGTGGACGCTGTAAGTATATCAATCAGTTTACATTCATCCCAATGGACACACCGAGAGACACACAATGAAATGGATTTTTGAAGTGCACTGAAATATCGTTCTGAATAATCTGCCTCTTGCTGATATGTCATACTATTATTGTATATTGATTTAAACATTCTTTCTTGTCAAAGAATTTAGTGTTTTAATTTCTTCTCAATTGTATTCTCGTCAGAATGAAAGGGTATCTGATAAAGCCCGACCAATACTGGATTTCTGAGGTGGAAAAATATATATCATGTTAAGACGAACAATCTTGCAAAAACAATCGGATTCCCAAATGGCCAAAAACAAAGGTTTGTAAAGCGCTGACGCTAACAAATGTCTTATCGGACCTTTTATCGCTCCTTTTTATGAGCAAAAAGCAACGTACCCAACATTTAGGTGCTAATAACTTTAACAACGTGAAAATGTTGAAAGCTAAAACCAATTAAAAAAGGATTGCGAGGTTGCTATCAAACGCCAACTGTAATAACAACGATGATAACAACTCATATATATATATATATATATATATATACACACACTCACATTAACAGGTGTGATGGATCCTAACAATGTGCAGCACACGGGTGGACACATCCTGTCTGATATTTATATTTTTAATAAAAGTCCTGTATCAGCAGACCAATGCATCAGCGTAATAGTCACAGCATGTCGCTGTGCTCTACACGGAGCCTGGAAGTGAGGGATCAGGTCCACAGATCATCAATCAGACCACAGTTGTGAATCGTCCTCACGTTCCCTCCAAGGTCACGCTGTACAGTCCTGGAAGACTCTCCACTCCGGCACGCAGTCCTCGAAGTTTGTCCATTCATCATCCGTAACCCTGGAGCAGGCCGGGGAGGACAGGCCCAGTCAGCCGCTCCCCCGTGGAACATCCCCACTGCTCCAATCAGGTCTGCGCTCAAGACAGACTTTTGGTACATTGTGCTCTTTTGGAAGGGCCACACTTTGGGGAGGATGCTCCAGAAAACTCGCTGGGTTCATCCCCAAGTAGCGAAGGGCACCTTAAACTGAACTATGTTGTATAGGCAGACAAAGCCTCAGCGTACGCAACAGAGTGCTTCCTGTCTCCCGCACCTGGTTTACAAAATGAAGTGTCTCCCTTGGGTGCTTTCGAAGTCTTGAAAGAAGGCCGAGACGGCAGAGGGCCAGGAGAATAAATGGAATGATCTCTCAATGCTCAGCATGGATATTTTCCACACAGGTTGTTATGTGCTTTGACTTTTAGTGTAGCGCCGTGATGAAGACGGCCAATCAGACGTGATTCCTGCCTTCTCTTGACAAACGAGCCGTTCTTACCAGGACGCAAATGGTCTCTAAAACGAGCCCCGTGCCGCGGCGCACATTAATGAGATGCCTCCCTTTAGTGCGACTCCTCTCTCTGTGTTTGTGCTGGTGCACATAGTCCCGCGGATGGAGCTCCGCCACAGGGACCATGCAGCTGCAGACAGTGTCTCCGCTGTCTTCTAACAGTGGACAACAGGCCTTCTATCCTTCACACGGCCACTAAGTAGCCCTCTCATCTTCCTCCTCACTCTTCCTTCGGTCTGCGGCTGAAGACCGATGCATTGCTACTGAGGCATTACAAAACTTTCTGCTCTGTTATTTCTTCCTCTATCTTATTTCTTCCCCCCCCCCTCCCATCACTGTGACTCTTTGTTCCTTCGGCTCATTGTGCTTCTCTTTCTGCAGCAATCTCTCTTTGTCCGTCCCTGCGTTTCCGTCTCCTGTAGACTCTGATGATGAGTATACGGTTTTGCTTCCCTGCTCTCAGTTTCTCTGCGAGCAGCATGCTGCTTTGGCATTGCGATAGGGGCTTTAAATCCTCCAGCACAGCCCGGTGGCACCGCCGCAGCTACCCACTGGGCCGGAATAAATCCAGGAGCCTCTAGTCTCGCCGCTGAATGGACCCACGCCCCTGACAGCGAGCCCAGAACAACAACCACCCCCCACCCCCACCCCCCGCCGCCATCAATCCAGTAGCAATGAACCCGAAAGGCCTTCCTCTGGGAGGTTTAGCTTCCCTCCCTCCCTCGCCTGGACTGCCTTCACAAAAGGATGATTTCAGCTGCCTAATCAACTAGAAAAAAAAAAAACTTGTACCCTCCTCCCAGTTCCTGTTACAGCCTCCCCCCCCGCCAAAATTTCACACGCCACTGACTTTGTTTTTCATAACGTGAAGGGAGAGGGCGATTGCTCGAAACAACATTTTCTTCAAAGCATATTTGAAATGTCAACATCATTAAAGACCAACTGTCATATTTAGTGGCATTGAAAAGAGCCCGTACTTATCATTATAACCTCACACCAAGTCTTTCAAGAATCTGAGGGGGAAAAAAGGTTGTTTTTCTGTCAAAGCTCTACAGGCTTACATCCCTGCTTGCAGCTGCTCCAGTACCTGTCGTAATGATCGCAGTGAGAGAATCAGGCAATTACTGGACATTTCTATTCATGCCCCCGGCTAGGTTAAAACTCACATACACCCACTCGCACCCCCCCCCCCCCACCAACAGACACCAAGTCAGAGTTTGTGCAGAGGAAAAACAGCCCTGATGCCCTCTGGCGAAACCTGCCGCCAAAATCCCCACAAGACACCTCTCGTCTTGCCTTGCACCAGCAAAAGTTAGAGGTCAGTCCTGAGTCAGGTGCCCAGTCGTCCTGTCAGCTCCACAGAGCCAAGGCTTATCCAAGGTTCATAGAGCTGGGCAAGCAACAGACGTATATATATATATATATATATATATATATATATATATATATATACACTCAGCAGCTCTAAGCATGCATGTCTGTGACTTTGTGTCAGTGTGTAGCTCCTCACGTGGCTGCAAGGTAAGTTTTGCTGCGGAACATTCTCTCATCTGTGCTGCAGTAAGCAAGTCCAGTACCAATTCCAGCACGCCTCCAGCCCAATTAAGCACAAAGAAATCAACTTAATCAGGCAGGAGGCCGCTTAGCTAAGGATTTAGTGTAAACCGCCCCCGAAAAAAAAGCACATGCTGACCATCCCTTGATACAACAAACGTGTTAGGCTCCACTCACATGGTGGCTGGTTTTCAATATGTCCGAACCCAGTCCCACCCATCCTGATCCCAGTCAACCGGCCACAATAAACCTTCCATTACTGATTCGACTTATGCTCTCACTTCTTCGCCTCCGCAGATTCACCCCGCCTTGTACTGTAATCCCTCTCCAGCGGATTCCTAATTAAACATGGACAACGCATGGGGTCAAAGACGCCGCCCACACGGCAAGGACGCGTCGTGTACTCGTGTTGGATTGCGCTACGGAGCTCGTTACTCAACCTCTCTTTCCTGTCACACGAGACAAAATTTGATAAAAAAATGTTTTTTAAAAGAGCTATCACGTTTGACAGGGCTCCTAATCTGCACCCAAAATTAATTGCTCCACCCTCCCTGAATGCACTCATGCGTGTGGACATGGCACACACACACACACACACACACACAAGGTTTAAGTCAACTGTTACTGTCCTTGGCTGCAGCCTTTAAAATGAAGATGTGACTGACTCTATTACCATAAAGTAAGCACTGCAGTAAAACACTTTCTGGAAAGTGAGGAAGTCGCTCTCCTCCTCTCCCTCCCCCATTCTTCCCTCTCTATGATTGGCAGCTCTATTTAACAACAGGTCTTCCGGCCTGGCAGAAAGTGGGTGACATAGTTGGGCGAGTGTTAGGGGGGATAAGAGTGGAGAGGGGGGGGGAGATATGAAAACAATACATAGCCTACTTTTGTGTGCATATAATTAGAGATGTCTGGGACTACAGAAGCGTGGGCGGGGGGGGGGGGGGGGTTGTGGCTGCACAGATTGAGGCAGAAGCAATTGCACAGATTGAGGCAGAAGCAATTGATGTGCAAGCCGTCCCTCAGGAGTGACAATGACAAACACGTCACACACTGTTCTACATAATGCAGTCCTCTCCTCCTGGAACCACTCCGTGCACTTTGCAGGCATACGGAGAAAAAATGCACACGCATGACATAAGATACGAATGCGAAAGGGGGAGAATCGGAATGTCAGTTCGCACATTTGCGTAAGAAAGTGAAAAATGACCTTCCTCTGGCAGCTGAGTCAGCAGTTTGTACCAACCTCTTTCTTGTGGAGCTGAAGCCCTTTCCTGCCACGTCCCCAAGGTTTGATACATGGTCCCAGTCTCTTTACATTTAAATGTTCCCTTGAGGCCACATTATCCAAAAGTACAATAGTTCTTCTACAGTTATGCTGACGACACCTAGCTTTACCTACACCCTCATAGCCCCGTAACCACAATAAATTAACAGACCTGGATGACTGCCTCCAGGGCATGAATTCCTGGACGGCTCTGAACTTTTTCCAACCGAATGAGAATAACTCTACAGCGAGGCTACGTTAGCTCGCTACAACACACCCGTAGCTGAACTACAGTCGAGTGAGTCGACTCAAGTTGCAATGTGGGCGCCAGATTTGGACAATGACGATGAATGTGTGGAATAATGAAGAAGACGTCTTTGCCTCAGCTGCAATCATTTTGATTTTTACTGTCTATTTAGAGTCCTACAAAGTTTCACAGTGATATGATAAATCAGCGGAGCATTCTTTCAAGTGCAACACATACTGGCAAGTTGCATCACCTGACAATTGCAGCAAACTGAATATTTCCTTACAAACAGAGGAAATATAGCCAAGGGACAGCAACTGGCTTTAAACATGTTTATTTCAATTTATTCTCTATTTCTACAGACGTCGCCTGTTTCCATCTCTTGAAATTGTGACATTCATCTATCCGTCTTCCTTTTTGGTATCTTTTCTCTGCTCCGTAAAGCACTTCTGATTAACTGTGTCGCATATAAAGCTCAGCTGAGAGCTGCTCTTCCGCCTCCAGACGATCTTTGAGGTTATTGACGGGAAACAAAGCTAAAGAGAGAGACACACATAGATATAAATATCTGTGGACTGGAGACACATATGTTGCGATACCAGTGTATAAGTGTCATTTTACGCAAGGGCACGCTGAGATCAATAAATCGGATCAATCCACTGGTGGTAATTGTCCGTGTGCAGTCTCGACACCGCTGACTGTCACGTTTATATTTAGTTGCCTTTGCAGAAGCCCCGATGATTGAGGGTTGATTGTGAGGAGTTTTGTTCCGGCCGCTCTTTGTGCACGGAGTTGATGGCAGACTTGCCAACTCCAAGTTTTAGTGAATAAAGCAAATTTAGAAATGAAGTATAATCACCTTTAGCAAACTACTTTGCCGTGAATTTAGCCTGAATGCTGAACAAAACCCTAATAAAAGGACGATCCTTAAATTTGAGTGCTCCTCCTGTGGAATTTTCTTTAACTTCATAAGACCTTAAACGCCAGCAAAGAGCGTCTACATGACACACAGAATAATAAGGAATAAAATCCATCAGGGCAGCCTTTTGATAGCCAGCTTTCTGCTGCCCTCATCACTTTTCTAGGTCACTATACAGGAGGCTGTTTAAGCCACCTAACAAACAACATATGTCAACAGCTGCCTCATGCAAGGGCAAACAAAGTAGATCTGTTTTTAATGTCTACTCAGGTCATTCCTGCATCACCCCTCCAGTGTCTGAGCCAGCCTCATCATCCCCTCGTGCCCCGTTATTATTATGTATGGGCTCGCTGACCCCGGCCACAGAGCCATCTGCCAACACTCTATTGATGCTGAGATTATAGGGGTAGGGCCAGGAGGGCACAGGGACACACATGTCTGGTGGCCGATCTGGAGACGCCCCCCCCCCCCCCCCCGAGTCGCTTCTACCTCGGGCCGGCCTGCTATATCAGACGGCGGAGGGAAGATGAAAGGGGATACTGTCCGTCGCCGCACCGGCCAGAAAGCCGAGCGCCAGCTGATTTACACGTCCGTTTCCCAACAGATGAAGTCAATAACTCCCCCCTTCCTGTACTCCACACGCACTTCACTCTCTGCCTCTCTTTCGCCACCTCCACCTAAGACGCTGCGCCTACACTCGGGGGTCTTGCTTATTGAATCAATGATTCAAGGCCTCCTCTAAGAGCGAGCTCATAAAAAAAAAAAAAAAAAAACACAACATCACGCTTCGGGCACCGGCGGCGGAACATCGCATAAAACAGAATGAGGATTTCAGAGGTATATGCCTCCAATCATCCTTGGCTTGGCTGAAGCACTTCCTCTGTGAATGCAAAGACAGCTCGCTCAGTCCCATGCGGGGCATGATCAGTCAGCTCCGTGCTCATGAATGTTATCCTTTGCGTTTATCTGTCCCAGTTCAAAGGCCACAAGGGGGGGGGGGGGGGGGGGGAGTGTATTTGCTACTAATGCACTTGCCTTTTGGAAGGGAAATGCAGCAGATGCTGAACCAGGTGCTGTTGCGTATTAGAAGTGCCAAAACACCGCCATCGTCTGAATCCCGGCCAAGGTAACCCCTCCGCATGAGAGTCAAGGGGGCAGGTAGGAAGAAGAAAGAGACGGAACTAACGATCCAATGTGCTCGCCAAGTAAAAGAAGCAGAGGAAGGACAGACGAGAGGTTGAGGGGCAAGAGGGCCCGGATGGGGATGCGAGGCATTAACACTGCCAGGGTTAAAGGTGCGATTCCCAGCATGAACGCCGTACGATGGGAAGTGTTTATTAATTTCACTTTCACACCTATTTACCGAGCAGCTTTTCTTACACATCCTACTGCAAATCCACACAGTTCTTTTCAATCCCAACGGATCTCTTAAATCATTGGGCCATTGGCCCTGTCGTCACTCTCTATAATAGCATTAGAGCATACGAGTTTCTGCTGATTTTAGTCCCGGGACTACTTTTGCTGGAACTAAAAAGGTCCCTTTACTCCACTGTTGTCTACGTTTTCCATTAGCGCTCTGAAGGCCTGGAGACCGACGAGGGCTGCTGGTGGTCGCAGAGGTACACTCTGCAGCCTGCAGTTCAGAGCACCTGCCCGTTTCATCGAAAAGAAGATAAACGTTTTTGTCCCCCTGCGACGGCACATATACTGCTGCACAGTATTTACCGATGCACTGAATGAAATGCAGAGGACTATGAAACTTAGACCGTCTCTCTTCACAGCAAATCATCTGCCGAGTTCTCGATAGTTATTTATTTGTGCTTTGGTACGAAACCCCCGTGAAAAAGAAAATCTGAAAATGACTTTTCTTTTCTCACATTCACAAAAAAAGCCGAGCTGTCTCTCTTTTACCGCTCGCCCTCTTAGCTCGCTCACATGACGTCTCTCTCTCTTTTTTCCCATCTGTCTTTCCTTAAAATAAGACAGGAAGACAACTTTACTTTGAATGTTATCAAAAAAAAGAGAGAAAGGGCCTTTTTGAGGGTTAAAATGTTCCAAAAAAATGTTCCAGGAACTTTATGTACACACTGATCCCTGCGGCTCAAACCCAAGAGTTCCCCCTGCGGTTCGAAAAAGGGGCTCATGATGGTTTTTGTCACACGATCTGCAGCTGCACAGGAAAGGCTGGGGGGGGTTAGGAGCTCAGAAGCCCCTCTGGAGTAGCTGCAGGTGGAGGGGAGCGTATTGCTCATCACCCCCTCAGCTT
The DNA here is from genome assembly GCA_028022725.1 of Lycodopsis pacificus. Taxonomy (NCBI): domain Eukaryota; kingdom Metazoa; phylum Chordata; class Actinopteri; order Perciformes; family Zoarcidae; genus Lycodopsis; species Lycodopsis pacificus. Next base: position 6,692,337 of record CM051706.1, on the reverse strand, counting down.
GCGCTCTGGAGCTCTGACACTTCATGTATATCATTACAAAGTAAGACGCTCCGGAAAATGGGCAAAATAGAGCCACAAAACTGGCATCAATCCAAATTTACTTACGGGAGGAGGAAGTGAAGAGGCCGCTGATGAAGACGTCCCGCAGTGCCGGCAGACACACAGGTGTTGCTGCTCACGCTGCATAACCTCCCCTGCTGTGCACAGGAGGGTCACTGCTCACCTTGACAGGGGTGAGCAGGCGATGCCGCAGTGCCCTTGTTCACTCCGCTGAGGGACATGTCATTTTATTTATTTAATAATTCGACTTTTTTTTCCCTCCCTCTCGCAAGTTTTCTCTTCAACTTTTAATGTCTCTTGTGCGCCACAGGGACACTCGGAGGCCCACAGGTTTGATAACTTTAAACGCCTACTTTTTAAAGTGTAATATCTACAGCCACCCTGGGACCCGCACACCCCGGGTCTTGCTCCATATCACTGATTTTCTTTTCACGAAAACGAAGGGTAAGATACAAGGAGGGGTGAGTTTATAGTTTGGCAGTTAATCTCACTCGAGTTTATCAGCACCTGTAGTCTCCACATTAATGATACGGGGGACTAAAGACGTGAGCCCGAGGGGGGAAACTCTGGGAGATAAAGCGTGGAGGAGGAAGCAGAGCTGAAGAGAAATAGCTTTTGGCGTCATGCAGTTGTTTTTCTTCCCCCAGAAGCTGCAGAGAGGAAAGCAAGCGAGCGCAATGCCATTCCACGCAGTTTGGCCCGAGATGTCATCTCAATCCAAAGGGACACTTGCTGACAGCGCCGCCGCAAAATCATCCTGTGGCTGAACTCTGACCCCCCCCCCCCCCCGTCTGCTGAATCCGCTGCTCGGTCATCTCGCGCCGCGGCGGTAACCGAGCGACAGTTTCCTCTCTGCTGCCAGCGTCACGACTCACATCAACCTGTCAGCGGTCGCGACAGGTCCGACTAAAGGTTTCACGGCCGAAAAAAGGCTTGGACAATTGGCTCAGCCTCAGAGTGTAAAGACACAGTCGCTTAGGTGGCAAGAGCGGTAGAGGAATATTCATAAAGATTATTCACGGCTTGGCTGTCAGCGGCGGTGACAAATCTGGGGAGGTAATGGCAACGGAATCGAATGGAGAGCATGACTTGACTTAATGGACAGGAGGCCATCGCTGCAGAACAGTCATGCACCTGCATATCTCATCTCCGGTTCCAAATCCCCCCCCCCCCCCTTCATACGAGCACAGAGTGGCAGCTCAAAACCAACAAGGTCTACACCATCCATCTCACCTGCCAATTCCAAACGAGTTGGCCACGGCCGTGTGCTGAGAGCAATGATTTCGATACCACAGGGTAAATTATCCTTGAAAAGGAAAAAAAAAAAAATCCTCCCTCAAACCATCCACACTGTTATCCATCATCAATATGTGACGCTGAGTGCGTTCTCCTTTCTTAAATTCTGATGAAGCGCTCCAATTTGCTTTTCCTGCTCTACCCACTTTCTCTCAACCTGCTTTGTCTGCTTCCTGTAAGTAGGTCTGGTTTCATTTAGAAAATGTTTTGATAATAGTGCTGATGCAACACCCGACTTTCAATTTTCACACCTTTTGGATACCTCGAATTGAGAAAAATGAACATGTTTTTACAACAGCCATTCAAGACCTAAAATGAAATCCAGCACTCTGTCTACTGTCACATTTCAGTCTGAGGGTGCAGACTGATATTCAAAGTACATACAAACAGTGCAGAAGTTTTTGCAGTTAGTACTAAATGTACTAAAAAGGTACAGAACCCAAAGTGGTTTGGGGTTCTTTGCAAGTGGGTGGCGCCTACAGCTCCATCTTTTCCCGTTCCTTTTTGATATTTCTCCTTTGACATTATTCTTAAGAATAAAAGAGAGACATCGAATATGTGAAACGACATATCTGTGTGAAGCTTGAATTTTGCACTCCTCCCCTTGATTTGAAGCATTTGTAATTGAAAGAACAAGAAAGAACAAAAAAACACATTATCTCATGACAAGGCATATCATTGGAACTCCCATTATCAAGTAATTTATTATGATGATGTTTAATGAATTAACTTGTTCGTGTTTTGCAGCTCTGAGCTGCACATCTGTGTTTTGCATGCAGTGCATTGTGGGACGACAGCGTCCGTCAAAAGCACAGAAAAGTGCAGCACATTCAGTCCGCATACGGACTTTTTTTGAGTACACTTAATATTGTCACTTTTCTCGTATAAATGCTCTACAACCAAAAACCTGCTGAGAAATACTATATTCTTGTAACAGAGACAGCTTCAACGTTCTCACTTAAAGAAAATCAATACACACCACCACACGAACAGAAAAGACACATCTCCCACCAACTGGTACCCAACAGTTAAGTGTTTAAAAGGTGAATTTGTTGGCGGTGCATTCCCTCACATTTGACGAGATAAGTGTTACTGCCTGGCTCGATGATATTTCCTTTCTAGGAGACGGTTGAGGAACTAAGAGACGCTCTGCTGACAATGAAATGTAGTCCAGTTTTCAGGGACAGACATTGTTGTCAGTGCAATTACTTCAGCGCAATCGGGTGAGCTGCTATATGCCGCCGCTTTCAAATGATCGTCCTCACACTCTCAATGCTCTGTTGACAATTTGAGACATGATCCGTGGCAGACGGTGAGCTCTTAGATCGAAGGAGAGAGGGAGTGGGAGGAGTGCAGAGAGGCATCTCAGGCACTTGGAGCTTTTCTATAAATGTGTTATCATCATTACATCTGGAGCTTTAAAATCACTGGCTTTTGTTTAGATCCTTCCTCTGGGACTCTATAATAAAGAATTAGCAGCTCGCTGCATATACCTTCAACAGGCAGCAAATTCCACAATCCAAAGTCCACCAGCAGCTGACTCTCGAGCAGCTGATGGGTTCATGCTATGGGAATTTCTTCCTATCAGCTTTCACTGATTTCACGAAGCACTTCATCCAGCAGATCATTACATATAGCTTGTTGGAATAAAGCAGTAAAAGCAATGACATGAGTAACTGAGGGCGAGCGACAGCAATCGCAAACCCAGCAGCTTTATTTAAAGTTAATCTAAATTGAATACCGACATTGGTGTTGGCCAACAAGCGGATGTCTAAAAACAAAAAAGGAGCAAAAACATTAAAACATGTTTGGCGCTCAGCTCGACAGGCAGCGCGGCGCGGCGCCGGCTGACACTCCTCCATCTGCTCAATAATAATTTGTTGTTGATGGGGTGGAAAAAACAACACAGTTCTAACACCTGGAGAGGCGAAGCCAGTCCTGATTGTCCCCTCAAAGACGCCTCGTGGATCCAGGCCAAGCCAGTCTGGCAGCTCTGTCAGCTCCATTAACGACGCGCGGCGGTGACGGGCACACGCCAGCAGCAGCAGCAGCAGCGCTGGTAGATTAATGTCATAAAAAACATATTGCACAAGGCGATAATGGGTCAGCGACGGTGTCATCGCTTCCACCGTGACTGAGCGACATGTCGTTTGGTCGACTTCAAACCATTCAACGTTCCCATCTTCTGTATTAAAGGAAGTGTAGCAATAGAAACCAATAGATATTGTAAAGAAGACTTTGTGGTTTAACAAGCAGCCAGTAGAGTTTTGATATTTACTGAAACATATACAGCTCGCTTGGCTGGTAGCTTAAAGGAATACTCCCCCGCTCAAAATAACCATTTGTATATTAATTGCTCATCCCGTGTTACCTTCAATTCTCGAAGAAAACTTTGTTTTTCTCGCACTCCTCCGAGGTGAACGGAGAATCGAGAAAACTACGTTGAAACATTTGTTTACAAACTCTCACACAACTCGTGCAGTATCATCAAAGTCTCCTTCATCACACCTATTCAAAACACTTCCTTCCATCATGAGTCTCACCCTTGTGAAGGTGCAGTACTGATCCGGACGAGTCTGACGTGTTTGAATTACGGAGGTTTTAATGAAGTTGCGCGTGTTTGGGAAGTGTTGAGCAAATGAGATTTGGGTGATACTGAAGGAGTTGTGTGAGAGGTTGTGAACGGATGTTTTGCCCCAATTTCCGTTGGTTCATCAACACTTTTCTCTGTTTTTTGATTCTCCATTCTCGATGGAGGCATGCGAGGAAAACAAATCAAGATTTCAAGGTAGCACGGGGTGAGTAATTGATACACAAACGGTCATATTTTGGTGGTTTTGCAGCCATTTTGCCGACAGCCTGTTGACACTTATCATAGTGATGATGTCACACAAATTCCCGCCTTGGAATTATCGATAACGTGGACAGCTTTTTCAAACTGGTTGCTCCAAATTACAGTTTTAACTTCACGAAATAAACGCGGCATAACCGCCTTCCTGCATCAGACGAGCGAGTCCCCGAACAATTTGTCCACTTTTGGCACAGTGACAGCAAATCTCAAATCGTAATCCTTGGGGGGGAAAAAAACGAATCACACTACTGTAACAGATAATGTGTTATTGCTCAATACTGTTGACCGCTGAAGATACACGACGGTGAAAGAAAGATGGAGCAGACGGAGCTGGAATTCGGCTTAGACGGGCACAAAGGTCTGTTGGAGGCAACATTGCATTTCGCCAACTTAACTCCCTTGGAGGAAATTGACTTCAGTTGCACAACAGCAGCCCTAACTCCTCCCTCGATGATAACAGGAAATCATTTCTAGATAAATAGAAGTAATCGCGCTGCAGGTTTATATAAAAAGTCATGGAAGTTTGCCAAGTCTTCCAGCTATTCACAGGCCTCAGAACTCCCATGGAGTCTTCTCTTGTGATGATTAAAAGTAAAATCTTAATTCTGTAGAACATCTCCACAAGTTTGCTTTAGCCACACTGCCAATAAAACTCTCAGAGGCGAACGACTGGCGACTAACAGAAGAGGCAATTAAAATATTCTCCAAAGCCATCAAAGTGGTGGAATGC